>CM060954.1:25353021-25525521 GCA_030765055.1 Mantis religiosa
GTCTTCTCACACACAGAGTGGCGTCCCTTGCGGCGTGAGGATATTTATGGGGCCACCGCGCGGAGTGGCTTTCTCGTTATTACAAAATGTCAAAGAAAGGACTCCGAGTGACTCTCATGGAGCGCTTTTGTTTACGCACACAGAGCAATTTGAAGGTCAGGGAAAATAATTTCAAAGGTTGTATAAAAAGAGTATTTTTTGGCAGATGTTACAGACGCTTGTCTTTGGCCTATGTATGTATGTATGTATGTATGTATGTATGTATGTATGTATGTATGTATGTATGTATGTATGTATGTATGTATGTATGTATGTATGTATGTATGTATGTATGTATGTATGTATGTATGTATGTATGTATGTATGTATGTATGTATGTATGTATGTATGTATGTATGTATGTATGTATGTATGTATGTATGTATGTATGTATGTATGTATGTATGTATGTATGTATGTATGTATGTATGTATGTATGTATGTATGTATGTATGTATGTATGTATGTATGTATGTATGTATGTATGTATGTATGTATGTATGTATGTATGTATGTATGTATGTATGTATGTATGTATGTATGTATGTATGTATGTATGTATGTATGTATGTATGTATGTATGTATGTATGTATGTATGTATGTATGTATGTATGTATGTATGTATGTATGTATGTATGTATGTATGTATGTATGTATGTATGTATGTATGTATGTATGTATGTATGTATGTATGTATGTATGTATGTATGTATGTATGTATGTATGTATGTATGTATGTATGTATGTATGTATGTATGTATGTATGTATGTATGTATGTATGTATGTATGTATGTATGTATGTATGTATGTATGTATGTATGTATGTATGTATGTATGTATGTATGTATGTATGTATGTATGTATGTATGTATGTATGTATGTATGTATGTATGTATGTATGTATGTATGTATGTATGTATGTATGTATGTATGTATGTATGTATGTATGTATGTATGTATGTATGTATGTATGTATGTATGTATGTATGTATGTATGTATGTATGTATGTATGTATGTATTTTCTTTATTGATAACAATCAGCATGCCCCACTACATAGTAGTATTACATGCATTACATTACATTTTTCCAACATTTGATTTTACAAATTGTACATATTTACATGTTAATATTACATTAGATCTTTTAGCAGTTGATTTCACAAGTTATACATATTTACATATCGTTATAGGTTAATTGAATTTATGTATTTACAGAATGCTTTTATGTGGTGTTTTACAAGACTCTCGTTGGTTACTGGCCACTTGCTTCCATTTAGAGTTACATCTTGAATTAGCTTGGCTCTTTGTTGACTTTTGTCTACACATTCGTATATTAAATGGTTTACGGTTTGTTGGGAGCTGTTACATGTACATTTTGGATCGTCTACTATATGGAATCGGTGTAAGTAAGCTTTGGTTTTTCCGTGGTCGGAAGTTATTGCTGTGAAAATTGGTGTTAAAGGAAGCTTTCTCTTCAGCCTATCTTTTATTGTTGGAAAAAATAATTTGCTGAGTGCCCCCTTTTCCGTGGCATTCCACCTATTCTGCCAGACCTGATGTCCTGTTTCTTGTATTTCAGAAATAATTACAGATTTAGGTATCAAACTGTAACTATTGGGCAAATCTCCGTCCAGAGCAGCGGATTTCGCTAGTTTGTCTGCTAACTCATTTCCACATATACCTACATGGGCTTTAACCCAACTGAAGTGTATTCTCCATTTTAGTCTTTGTAAGGTATTACATATATTAAGGGTTTTCTCTGCTATGGAGTTATGTTTATTATTATTCCGCAGAATGGCTAGAGTTACTGTACTGTCTGTATATATCGCTACAGTCTTCTCTTCCTCCGGTGTGTTGTTAAAGTTTTGAAGTTCTTGTAGCGCTTTAAATATGGCCAGTTGTTCTGCCTGATTATTAGTACATCTTCTGTCTAGCTTGTATTTTATCTCTCGAATTGAAGTCCCTTGTTTGAATATTACAACTGCTGCACCCACTTGCTCTCCTATTTTGCTTCCATCCGTGTATATTTTGAATATAGAGTCTTCATCATCAGCTTCTTTAACTTCAGGTACTTCTGCAGGGTGGTTCCAGTCGCTGAGGGGCAAGGGTGCGTCATAGTCTTGTTTATTTTGCAAGAAGTTGTACAGTTTGACTTTCCCTTCAATCGTGATATCAATGGGTTGGATGCCAGCAATGACACAAGATGCGTCAAATGAAATTGTCCTGTATGCCTTCGTGATTTTTATGTTAAACAACCTTTGGATTCTCTGAATTTTTCTCAGATTCTTCGGGTTGTTTAATGCAGATGCCCATAAGGGTGCTCCATACGTCAGTACAGGTTCTATAGCTCCTCTGTATATTGTTTCTAGTGCTTTGCTTCCAAGTCCCCAGGTTAGTTTTGCTGATTTAGATAAAGTGTGAATTAGGCTTATAGCTTTGTCATGCACTTGGTCAATATGATAATCAAACTTGAACTGTTTGTCGATATGAACGCCTAAGTATTTCATGATGTCTACTTGTTCTATAATTATGTTATTAAGATAGATGTTTATCTTCTCGTTTGCAGCTTGTTTCTTTCTTGATATCACTAATACTTTTGATTTAGCGTCATTGAAAGTAATTTTATTTTCTCTTGCCCAATATTCAATTTTCTTCAAATCATGATTTGCAAAGTTTTCTACGTCTAATATGCTCATTCCTTTCGTCATGAGAAGTAGGTCGTCGGCAAAAGCGATTAATTCAGTTCGTTTTGTATAGACTAAGTTGAGCAGGGAGTTGTACAAAATATTCCAGTAGCCGGGTCCGCAGCATGAACCTTGTGGGCAGCCCCTTTTGGCTTCTTTCTCAGTGCTAAATTCATTTGTGCTTAGACTTGTCCTGTTTTTGAAATAGCTCTGAGATAACTGGTATAAATTTCTTGGGCATTTCAGTTCGTCTATCATTCATAAGATTTCTGGTGTTGATGTGATGCTGAATCCTATTCATCATAATTTTTTCTAAAAATTATGTATGTATGTATGTATGTATGTATGTATGTATGTATGTATGTATGTATGTATGTATGTATGTATGTATGTATGTATGTATGTATGTATGTATGTATGTATGTATGTATGTATGTATGTATGTATGTATGTATGTATGTATGTATGTATGTATGTATGTATGTATGTATGTATGTATGTATGTATGTATGTATGTATGTATGTATGTATGTATGTATGTATGTATGTATGTATGTATGTATGTATGTATGTATGTATGTATGTATGTATGTATGTATGTATGTATGTATGTATGTATGTATGTATGTATGTATGTATGTATGTATGTATGTATGTATGTATGTATGTATGTATGTATGTATGTATGTATGTATGTATGTATGTATGTATGTATGTATGTATGTATGTATGTATGTATGTATGTATGTATGTATGTATGTATGTATGTATGTATGTATGTGTGTGTGTATATATATATGTATATATATATAGGTTAGAAGTTCTGTTTTGTACATGCAGCAGCATCGTGTTCGGAGAGTTATTGTTCGGCAATTGTTATTAGTAATTTCTACTGTCTCTGTTTTGCTGTAGTTATGGTTACTACTTAAGCCCCTTTTTGACCCCAGTTTTTGTCCCATTTTATTTTCTCTAGTTTTCTATTTCTTTATATACCACTACATAACGTTCTATGTTTATTTTATTTTCATATAAAACGCAATAAAGTAATAAACATTACATAATTATTAGGAACATTGTAATACCAGGATTTCTATTTGAAGATGACTTGGTAATAGCATCTGTAACTGCGATAGAATTACAGAGAGCAATAAATGAAATCATCAGATGCTGTAAGGAATGGGGGATGAGAATTTATGTAAGCAAGTTATTAAGGATGATAAGTTCAAAAAAGATGAACAGTGGTATTTAAATGACGAAGAAGTTGAGGTGGTAAAGCAGTTTGAATATTTAGGAATGAGATGCCTGTAGCAAGGTACTAAATACAAATTACCAGATGTCAGTAAAGTGGCTTGAAAGAATATTTAAAGCAATAGTAGAACAAAAACATGAAATATGGTGCGGTATTATGGGGTCTAATGAGATTAGAAAGCATGTTGAAAACATATATGAACACTTTTACAAAAAGGTATTAGGTTTGAGTAAGTTAAAGCCAAATGGGGTAGCAAAAGTGTAACTTGGAAGATCTTGCAGAAGGGGTTTAGTTATAGAAATATGCTCAAAATATTGGTGAACCTATATAAAACTGGATGATGATAATATATTAAACATTTGCTTAGAAAAACAGAAGAACTCAACTTCTAAGAACAGCTGCTAGGGATGGGAATACATCTGGCAGGAGGGAGGAAGGAATGTAAAGGGTTTTTGGGCAATGATTAAGAACAGAGTAAAGGAGATATGATGATAATATATTAAACATCTGCTTAGAAAAACAGAAGAATTCAACTTCTAAGGATAGCTGCTAATCACAGTTGGATAGAATTGGGATGAAGTGAAATGTGTAGTGTTTAACGCCCGCTTTTAGTACATACGGCACCGCAGGCGGTGACACTGATGATATATGAGATGAATATGGAGCAGCGGTGGAATGAGATGGCGAGGAAACCGGAGGTTCCGGAGAAAACCCGCCCCAGCGCCGTGTTGTCCAGCACAAATCTCACTTTGCGGTGACCTGGGATCGAACCCGGGCCGTCTTGGTGAGAGCCAAGCGGTCTAACCACTGAGCTGGACCGCGTCCTGAGAATAGGGATGGGGCGATATCTGGCAGGAGGGAGGAAGAAATGTAATGTTTTTTTTTTTTTTTTTTTTTTTTTTTGGCAATCATTAAGAACAGAGTAGAGGAGATTGCAGATAAATAAGATGGGAAAACTTGATAACTAAGAAACCACTAAGTGTACACCTGAACATGAAGAGAGAATGGAGAAGGGAAACATCTATAGACCTATGTGATAGATATGAGAGGAAGGGTTTAGCTTGGTTAACGGCTGGAGCCATATTGAGAAGGGGTTCACCAAATTAAATATGTTGTTGTTTTCAAATGCTAGGCTTTGGCAATGAAGCCATTAGCTCTCTTGCTTTCCAGTATTTCTGTGTAGTGGATCCGGCAGGTAGGGCTTCACAGGTTAAAAGATATTCTTCAGTCATTTCCTCTTGTTTGTTGTCAAATGCTAGGCTTTGGCAATGAAGCCATTAGCTCTCTTGCTCTCCAATATTTCTGTGTAGTGGGTCCGGCAGGTAGGAGGACTTCACAGGTTAAAATATGTTCTTCAGTCATTTCCTCTTCTTTGTTGTCAAATGCTAGGCTTTGTTAATGAAGCCATTAGCTCTCTTGCTCTCCAATATTTCTGTGTAGTGGATCCGGCAGGTAGGACTTCACAGGTTAAAAGATGTTTTTCAGTCATTTCCTCTTCTTTGTTGTCAAATGCTGGGCTTTGGCAATGAAGCCATTTGCTCTCTTGCTCTCCAATATTTCTGTGTAGTGAATCCGGCAGGTAGGACTTCACAGATTAGAAGATATTCTTCAGTCATTTCCTCTTGTTTGTTGTCAAATGCTAGGCTTTGGCAATGAAGCCATTAGCTCTCTTGCTCTCCAATATTTCTGTGTAGTGGGTCCGGCAGTTAGGAGGACTTCACAGGTTAAAATATGTTCTTCAGTCATTTCCTCTTCTTTGTTGTCAAATGCTAGGCTTTGTTAATGAAGCCATTAGCTCTCTTGCTCTCCAATATTTCTGTGTAGTGGATCCGGCAGGTAGGACTTCACAGGTTAAAAGATGTTCTTCAGTCATTTCCTCTTGTTTGTTGTCAAATGCTAGGCTTTGGCAATGAAGCCATTTGCTCTCTTGCTCTCCAATATTTCTGTGTAGTGGGTCCGGCAAGTAGGAGGACTTCACAGGTTAAAATATGTTCTTCAGTCATTTCCTCTTCTTTGTTGCACAGTGGACAATTTGGACTTGTATAAATTCCTATTCTGTGTAAGTGTTTGGCCAAACAATCATGTTCTATAAGTAATCTAAAATTTGCTACTACAGCTTTACGTGGAATTTCTGGATTAGTAGTTAAAATGTTGCATTTTGTATCTATGGCTTTGTTAGATATTGATTAGTTTTGTTTGTTTTTGAATTTTCTTTTGATTAATCTTTTTATGGATGTAAAGGGTAAGTTTTCACTTTTGTTCTGAATTAAATTTGCACCTTTTTGGGTAAGAAAATCAGCTGATTCTTTTCCAGAAATTCCACAATGTGCAGGTATCTACTGTATCATAATTCTTTTCTGTAGTTTTTGAAGTTGTTGGATCATTTTGTGACATTCTTTAATATGAGTTGACCTCATTTTATATGAATTTATTGCACCTAATGCTGCTTTAGAATCAGAAAGTATGACAGAATCTTTTAATTTATCTATTCCGTATAGAAGGTGTTGGAGTGAAATATGAATAGCCGTTACTTCTGCATCAAAATTTGTTGTGTGGTATTCTGCTGGTTGATAGAATGAGAACAGTACACACTTAATTCCTGCTCCTGAGTTGTTGTCCAAGTTAGATCCATCTGTGTAGATATGTAACCATTCTTCAGGTGGGTATCTATTGTTCACAGTTTCTAATGCTAGTGCTTTTAGTACAGATTAGGAAGTTTCAGATTTTGTAACTATTTGTTACAATATAGACCCAAATGAAATATATACCCTGACTTTTACGGAAATAAGCTCTGAAATCCTGTTGATTTTGATAAACGTTAAGAGACAGACAAAACCTTAGTATACCAAATGTAGATTGGTTAAAAGAGACAATTCATGTCAAATAACCAGTATTGACTTATATTTTTCTTAATGAGAAGTTGATATGCTTGTACTCTTATTAGTATCAGATGTGAGGAGACCTGATAAAGGTTGTTATAAAGCAAAACAATTTAGAATTAGACAGAAAATAAAGTTATATTATTAAATCCAATAGCTACATTATCAGCATACATAAAAATAAAATATTTTAAACGTTTACTGTATTACAGAATAATTTACTATTGGTACCTTCATGAGTTGATAGAATCCAGAGGAAGGATTTCCTCTGTAGGCTGGAGGTTAACCGGATGGCTCTCGTTTCACGTAACTGCGCTGTAAGCCAGGGTTCTAGAAACAAATTATGTATTCTTCAGTGCTTTCCAGGCTGTGAAATTAATAGTTATATTTTCCACGGAAGTATCTGCATCAATAGCCAGAGAGCTTTGGGAGCCCTAAATCGGTGCGACAATACCACAGGATGTTACACTTTGTTTCAGTTGCTCGGATACTCTTGCTGGTGTCCCTGGACATGGTGGTATTAGGAGTATCATGGCTAAATGATCTCGGGAATTAATTTTATAGGACTTAAGCTAGTGTTTCAGTGTTTCAGCCTTAGATAATCCAGCTAGCGTGTAGAGCTCCAGAGTTTTGGAGTAAATAAGCTATTGTCAAACAAGCCCATGAACTTGTTTCGGAGCCAGGCGGTAAGCAGTGTGAGATTATTTTGAATCTAACTAGATCTAAGCTGAGAGGGTTGTTGGCTGTCATATGGCAGTCTTTATTCAGAAATTGTGGGAAAGTATTTGAAACCTTCTAGCGTATGTTTGTGACTGCAGAGGTTTTGTTATGCATAGGTGTGTATTATTCTTTACTTGCAACAAGGTCATTTAGGCAGCAAACTGAGTTTTTAAGAAATGATAATATAGATTTCTATGTTCCGATACAGCCAATAATAGATGTGATATGAGTTTGTTCGTTATGAACTTCAATTACTGGGTAAATAAAATCTCCAGTTTGAACTTTAGCATCTGCAAGGATAAATTAAACGCCTGCTATTTGACATTTGAAGCATGCTTATTATGTTGTCTTAAAAATCTTGAATATGATGTGCAAGATGCATCAGAAATACTTTTACAAACTTCGGATATGGGTCCCATAATCCTTTGCTTTCTCGTTCTTCATGTCTGAATAAAAGTGTGCGTCCAGCCTCAGAATTTCATTTCTCTATGCATTCGTAGAAGGCTTTGACACATTGTACTACCTACGGTAGATGGCGAACTGTTGCCATGGAGACCTGTTTAGGTTTGTCACCCATCTATAACGTTTCAGATGTGTACATATAGTGTAACTGCAACTGTTTCGTTCAACCATGGCTGGATATTCATTTCGTGAATGGGCAGACATGGTTTTTACATATGGTAATGGACGCGAGGCTGTCAGGCGGAGTTTCCAGAGCAAAAACAACCGAGTCATGCAGCCGTTGTCGCTGTTTATCACCTCCTTGCTGAGACAGGAACCGTCACGTTTTAGATGAATTGTTAGAGATGCACTGACTGGTATCTCCATGACCGATGGATAGGCAGAAATGGACCAGTTCCATGGCCTGCAAGTTCTGACGACATCAATCCTTTTGAGCTTTAACTCTGCGGCACCTGAAACTATTGGTTTATGGAGCAGCCATACTTCTTGTGGTATAAGAAACCCACAAGAGGGTTAGTACAGGTGTTTCTGATACATCTCCGTATAAAAAGTGCAGATGTTTAGAAGTTATCCGTTTTATTGGGATCATCTTATGCAGCACAAAGTGCTCTAAGAGTTTATGCTAGGACTTCTTTGAAGCAGCGAATCGTACCAATCACGATCATTATCATTCTCAAATGTGATTCAACTTTCCAATTTACTGTCTAAACAGGCTAAAGTTAAAGACATAAATTACCCTTAAACTTGGTTAAGTAGACAGCCTGGAAATTAAAAACTTTTACTAGATTCCACGCTTTATTTGAGGTATAACATCTCGAGTTTTGAAACACAATTCAGTTTTTATTTATGAGGCTCTTTAACTCTTATGATTCTTGGTATCTCATTCTATACAGGGAGTGAAACACCACTCATTCTTCCTGACAGAGATTTTAATCAGCTTGGGATTGGAACAGGAATTTCTATTCGTAGTTAATTTCTCTCCATCTTAATCAGCCACGCGTTCGGGCGCAATTTGTTGCGGGATTTCTATGTTTGAGATGGGATGCACGTTGACTTTTTGAAGACCCAAGTCGAGAAGCCAGATATTACAGGGTTTATTCGTTGTATTTTGAATTGTTTCTTGATGATTGCGTTTGATTAAATAAGAGTCATAATACCTCTGCTTTTCAGCCGTGGTTCGTAATAAAGTTTCGGAGAAGTCAAATTTTGTAACAATTTAATTGTATTATTTGGATTGCATTTTACTTGAACTTCCTTCCCCAGTCACTTCCAACATATAGATACATTCTTATTTGTTATATTTAAACAGTTGCAAATATTACATAAAAGTTCTTGATCCTGCACCACTATTCATCACACTGACCATTACAAAAGATCGATCAAGATTATTGATTTTTAGTAACTATCGTTACTATCTTAATTTTGTGATTGGCCGATTTAATTCCACGTCACAACATTACGTCATACAAGTATTACTACAGCCAAACATAAAATTACATATATTTTTACTTGTTTAAATTACTAAATACACAATCACCTTTTTTTACAACTTTTCTAAATATAATTCAAAGCTACTGCTACAGGATTGTTTTATGTGGTGTAAATCTACGACACGTTACGGTCTACCACTTTCGTTCTATTAAAAATTAAATGTGTAGTGTTTAACGCGCGCTTTTACTACATACGGCAACGCAGGCGAGGACACTGATGATACATGAGTTGAAGATGGAGCACCGGTGGAATGAGATGGTGGGGAAAACCGGAGATCCCTGAGAAAACCCGTCCCTGCGCCGTGTTGTCTACCACAAATATCACTTTGAGGTCGCCTGGGATCGAACCCGGGCCGCCTTGGTGAGAGCCAAGCGGTCTAAACACTGAGCCACGGCGCGGCCTTTCGTTCTAATCAGCTGGAAGCCATATTAATGATGCCTGCACCCGAAAAGAAATCCAATGCCTACACAGAATTCGAATACTGCTCATACCTTCCCGTAGGGGAAGGGATCCGTCCCTTTCAGCTGCCAAAGTGCGGGCGCTGCGGACCCTTAGCACTCGTGGTACCTCTGACCTTACTAGAGGAACCTCGGGCCGAACAGCCGAGCCCCTCCTTCGGGAGTTGTTCGGATTGGGATGGACTCGAGGGGGCAGTGTGTTCCCGATACCCGTGGGAATCGGGTACGTCTTCGGACGGGGTTGAGGGAAGCCATTAATTCTCCCGGGTACTAGCCTGCTAAGCTAGTAGAAGGTGTGCTAGATCACCAGGCGGCCCCACCGAGGTTTTTCGGTAGTCTTCACCTTGAGTGTTGACGCGCGTAAGTGGCGTATCCACTTCCATCCCGTCTTGAGTCCATAGGACCAGATGGGGGGGCTCGTTAGTCTCCAGGTCTTGTCCCATTTAAAGCCCAACGGATGACGCCGAGCGCCCTTTGGGACAGCTCGGATAACTCCCTGGTCGAAGGAGGCCCGGGTGCAGTTCCTACGGGTTCAGGACTAATGGGAGTAGAACCTCTGGGCTAAACTGGTCATACCTCCCGTAGGGGAGGGGATCCGTCCCCTTCAGCTGCCAAAGTGCGGGCGCTGCGGACCCTTAGCACTCGTGGTACCTCTGACGTTATTAGGGGAACATCGGGTCGAACAGCCGAGCCCCTCCTTCGGGAGTTGTTCGGATTGGGATGGACTCGAGGGGGCAGTGTGTTCCAGAAACCCGTGGGGATCCGATACGCTTTCGGACGGGGTTGAGGGAAGCCATTAATTCTCCCGGGTACTAGCCTGCAAAGCTAGTAGAAGGTGTGCTAGATCACCAGGCGGCCCCACCGAGGTTTTTCGGTAGTCTTCACCTTGAGTGTTGACGCGCGTAAGTGGCGTATCCACTTCCATCCCGTCTTGCGTCCATAGGACCAGATAGGCGGGGGCTTGTTAGTCTCTAGGTCTTGTCCCATGGAGAGCCCCATGGAGGACGCCGAGCGCCCTTTGGGACAGCTCGGATAACTCCCTGGTTGAAGGAGGCCCGGGTCCAGTTTCTACTAATGGGAGTAGAACCTCTGGGCTAAACTACTCATACTTATAGGTCAGGGGAAATTCTTGATTTTGAAATAAGTTTTAGTGTGTGATGGATATGCAATTCAATTATTCAAACCCAAACCAACATTTGTAATTATCAGAACTGCTTTACACTTTAAATTTTGAGTTCACTAGTCTGATTAGACAATTTTCAAAATTATCATTTTGACAAACACTTAAAATCAGTCTGAATGACTCAGGTAAGCGCTGACTGTGGCTCGATCCCGAATCAAGGAAGTAGCACTTGTTTTAACTTTCATTTATGTAAAATATACGAACCCTGACAAGAGATTCTTTCCAAATCACCCTTACTACAAATACAATTTGTGTTTTGTGGCTGTTTTAATTAACTAAATGCTTTCCATTCAACAGCAGATAAACGTCAACTTTGTATAAAAAGAAAAATAAACAGACATACAACGCCAGCAATTTCCATGAATGCCAGTAGTCGTTTCCTTTATTATGCATGTTACTAGATGAGGGTAATGCAATGCAGTATTTGCAACGGAAATTGAAGCTGTTGCAGCGATTTAAGGTAATGGAACGGAGACAAATGAAAAGCAACTAGCATTTCCAACTGTTTGAACAAGTCATCTTTACCACTATTGACAATAATGAAGGACATTGTTGCGGGAATTAGGTAGCAGGATGGTAGATTAAACAACCAGGGCCCTGATTATGAATATATATGAGAGAGAAAATGTCATGAACGTTCAGAAACAGTCTCTTTCAGCCCTAATCATAAAATCACATGTTGTAAAAACAATGGCTAAGATCCGAAATGTTTTTGGAATTTACGGGTGTATCAGCATGATGAAAATATTAATGCTTTATGTACCTATCAAATGGCTGAGACGAGGGTTAATGGTAACACCATATATTTATACATATGCCCTGTGTGTTAACGAATCATGATGTTGTCCAAGTAGAAAGAATTGCAATTAATTAATAGTGGTGGCATGCGCTTTGATAAAAAGGAACACCGCTTTCGTAATATTTATTATTTCACGTATTTACATATGTACGTTATTCGAAGCATTTGCGAAAACGATCTTCATAAATTTCCTTAGATTGTTTATCGATCCTCAGATGTTTTAAACAAAATTTTACCATATGATAGCTTTTAAATTTGTATCTAATTTTCTTCTTGTAAAAGGTATTATAATACAAAAATTTAAGCGAATAACAAAGAATATATTCGAAATTGTTCATAGCAAAGAAAATATTATTTGCGTGCTTTAACGAGATGTCTATTTTTGTGCAGTGTGTTTTCTTTGTCTTCGTATAGCATACCGGAGGCTGTTTTGCCCTCAAAAAGTAAAATATATCTATTTTATAAAATTATTTATATAACTTATGGGAAACCAGACCTTCCGGATAAAATTCCATATAAATTGCAATTTAGGGTGTAATTCTTGTAAGCGGAATACTTGATTTTTTTTTTTTTTTTTTTTTTTTTTTTTTTTTTTTTTTTTTTTTGCAATTTACGTCCTCCAACATTAAGTCGTATCGGACGATGTGTGAATTGGGTGAAATGATGCTCAAATGAGCGGCATACTTGAATGATGCTGAAACGAAGTACATGTGTGCTAACGAATATATTTTTCGTTTCCAAGATGTTCACACTTACAAATATGAATCTTTTTATAAATATATTGTATATAATGTTCAGGGGTCACATTGTACTTCTGGAGTTCAGTTTATGAACAAATACACACTGTCACATCCGCATTAGAATACTGTGCCAAGCGATTAGGTCGCCATTATTTGTTATTGTTTGCGCCCTCCAATGTTAAATCATTTCGGACGATGAATGAAATGGGTTAAATGATGCTCAAATGAGCCCAGGGTCCATAGAGCTTAGAGTTACTCGAAATTCGTCTTTCACGATAAGGCAGAAACCGTGGGAAACATCTTATCCAAGTAACTTACCCCGAGATTCGAACTCGGGACTTCTTGAACCTGAGGCAGACTCTACCATCTACGCTACTGAGGCAGGCAGGTCACCATTAATGTATACTTTGGAAGGAAAAAGTCAAGTTGTGTAACATAGCCACCATGTTGAAGAAGCCAGAGTAGCGGAATCGTCTCGATGTTTATTGCCCGACGAAGTGGGAGCTGCATGCCTTCAAGACCAGTCACGAGGCTGGGATAGAACTGTGCTGCTAGTACGAAAAATACCTTTCCAGAATGTGTATAGAAAATGTGTATTCCCTTCATATTTATCATATCTAATAACTTTAAAATTTCTGAATCCTGCTCTCGCTCAAGCGAATCCTTCACGTCTTTGTTTATTACACATATATGACAAAAATTATAACTTGTAATATACGTTATACTTATGCTGCAGTTAGTCTGGAAAGGTGTGATTAATTATTAAGCTGTCAAAAAATTTAATCTTTCTGAGATAATGACTTACAAAATTAACATTAGTAGCATATCCCATACTACGCCTCAAAACAACCGGGAAATCGCCAAAGGCTTCTTTCTTTAAATAGAACTACTTGGGTCATTGACAGAAGGAGGTCTGAGATATAACATCCTCAGAAAAAATAAAATAACCATTGTACTTCGTTAGATACAGACCAGGACTTATATTAAGTTAAAGGACATAATTTAAGTAAACTTGTTTCATCGCTAACGATTTTCCATTTTTCTTTGGTTCTAGTTCAATCCTGCTTTTCTCAAAAAGCTCATAAATAACTTTGGAACTTAAACCAAAAGTCTACAAACGTATTCCATGTAAATGTTTACTTCATATTTGAAACAGACGGTCAAGTAAACCTTTGTGTAACGGTTGGTCGTGACTCAATTTGTTATATAGCAGACGATGTTTTAGTTATAGTAATTGTCCGCCAGGTGAGAGGCAACCGCGTGTTGCTATCCAGAGAGGGCGGAACTTGTATTATCTTACACTGGGGAAGAGATTTTCTAATTATCTACGAAATTATATAATACATTCTAACTATGTTATTTACATATAACTTAGATTTAATTGTTGTTTGTTATTTGAAAAAGAGCGGTAGCTGTAATGTATATGTAGGCAATATCGAACAAACAGTCAACTGTGCTTCTGAAAGAAAGCCTTCAAAATTAACTATATGTGTAGGTGTTTCTATTCTATTATTGTTCATTCATTATTTATTGTTCATTATCATATTTATTACGAGCAAACAGCTAAAGCTACGCTCTAAGATTGTGCAGCACAATTCTTTTATTTTATACAGTAATCGTTTCCTTTATTATGCATGTTACTAGATGAGGGTAATTCAATGCAGTATTTGCAACACAATTAATTTGCAATGGAAATTGAAGCTGTTGCAGCGATTTAAGGTAATGGAACGGAGACAAATGAAAAGCAACTAGCATTTCCAACTGTTTTAAAAAGTCATCTTTACCACTATTGACAATAATAAAGGACATTGTTGCGGGCATTAGGTAGCAGGATGCTAGTTTAAACAACCAGGGTCCTGATTATGAATATATATGAGAGATAAAAGTTCGTGAACGTTTATAAACAGTCCCTTTCAGCCCTAATCATAAAAACATATGATATTATCCAAGTAGAAAGAATTGCTCTTAATTTACTGTGCAGTTTCAATAGTCCTAATGTGCACTTTCATAAAAAGGAACACCGTTTTCGTAATAACAGGGTCTATATAAATGAATATCGGGGTTTTAAGCCTTTATAATATTTATTACCTTAAAATTGAAGTTTTAAATGATATATCAAATGAAAAAGAACTAAAACAGTTTTGTTTGTTGGCACCAGTGCGCATGTGCGTGGAATGTTTCTGCCGCAATCCGCTAGAGAGCGGTAGTAGCAAAGATGACGACTTGTAAACAGAAAGCTTTTTGTGTTTTGCAGTTTGGAAAGACCGACTCTATAGTTTCCGTGTACCGTGCGTTCCGCATTATGTTGGGTTGTTATCCTAGTAATAATAACATTCGGAGATGGTATCATCATTTTGAAGATACCGGCTGTCTTTGTAAAGGGAAGAGCATGGGAGGACCAAGAGTACAGATGTATTTTTTTTTATCTTGAAAAGCACAGAGCGACGTGCAGTGGTATCTGGACGAGTCCACCTCAGAACGGTTGCAACTGGAGGGGAGGGCAGGTCAGTTGCGCACCAGTTGCGAGCAACTAAATACGTGCAAAGCTTCTCGGTAATACTACAGCTTGTTTCAAAATGTGCTTGTCTCCTGGTTTCAAGAGAGCATTTATAAATGACGCCTCCCAGTAGCACATTAGGAAATAAAGTGCTACATTTAAAAACACGAGAAGTAATAACCAATATCCATAGATTTATAAAAAAAGTAACAATGGTCTGGGTCAGCTATAAAAATCTGGGGAAGTGTATCTGCGGCAACAGTTGGTCCTGAAAGCAGTTTAGGAGAGATATTAAGGAAAGAAAAGCCATTGGTTCTAGTGCAACAACGTCCTTCTTTATGCCCAGTAAACAAAGATTAAGAACATGCACAAAATCTAATTTAGATGTTTTAATTCAGAAGTAGTTAGGCGAACTATGAATAATTTTTAAAGCACAGAAAAACAAAGACCAACTTTGAAGAAAGTGCTTTTGAAGCTAAAAATTTTACTGACTTCCAAAGCAGTGTCTGAACATTAAGAAGAGTTCTTTTGAAGCTAGGGTTATTTGGGAAAAAAAGCACTAAGCGTGACAGACAAATTTTAATCGAACATCGCACCATACGTGCAGAAAGGCCTAAGTATTTACGAAATATTCCCAGATATCGACGTGAAGTTTATATGGATGAAACTTATATAATTAAACCTCATACTAGACCATGTGCCTGGAGTGAAATACGTCACAGGGACACTGCAGCGATATTGAAAGGCCGACAGTTGTTTGTCATGCCTGCTGGAGGAGAACAGGGTTTTGTTTCAAATGCCTATGTACTATTTAAGATCCAACAAAAGCGTGGAG
Source organism: Mantis religiosa (assembly GCA_030765055.1). NCBI lineage: Eukaryota > Metazoa > Arthropoda > Insecta > Mantodea > Mantidae > Mantis > Mantis religiosa. The sequence continues at coordinate 25,369,061 of CM060954.1, forward strand.
GTTACTACCAGAATAAGAATTACAACTTAGTTTATAAGAGCTGCAAAACTGGCTTCGAGAATGAAATTTGTTTTTAGACACCTTATGCAGCGCCCTCCCCTCTCGTAATCTTACGCGTGTGACGCATTGTGACGATAGGTGCACTATCCCCACCACAGTTGCTACTCATCCCTACCGCGCAGAATTCCTGTCAAGATAAAATAATATATCTGTAAGTGAAGAGACTGTTGAGCGAATGAGGGAGTCGTTCACTCGTAGCCCAAAGAAATCAGTCCGGAAGGCTAGTCGTGAATTACAAGTTCCTGTGTCGACTGTTTGGAAAGCTGTAAGAAAACGCTTACGGCTACGTCCTTACCGTTTACAGTTATTACAGCCTCTAAAGCCGACAGACCACGGATTACGTGCCAACTTCGCAAACGACATGCTTCATGACGATGACACTTTTATGGATCATGTTGTCTTCAGTGCTGAATCGACTTTTCACCTTAGTGGACATGTTAACACTCATTACGTGCGCATCTAAGGCTCAAAAAATCCTTACGAGATGGTACAAATGCAACGAGATTCCCCTAAAGTGGATGTTTCTGTGCCGTAGCCCTACGAAAAAGTATATGGGCTTTTCTTTTTGGTGAACCTACTGTAACTGGCACTTCTTACCTTGGTACACTATAGCGATGGCTCTTCCCTCAGTTGGAAGAAAATGAGCCAGAGAACTTCAATTTCCAGCAAGGTGTTGCGCCACCTCACTGCCATAACGAAGTATGTGATTGGTTGAACGTTACTGTACCCGAGCGCTGGTTAGGCTGCAAGAGCTCCAATGACAGGGCTCGCTATCCATAACCTCCACGTTCTCCTGACCTAACGCCATGCAATTTTTACCTTTGCGGCTTCATCAAGGATCGTGTGTACATGCCCCCACTATCAGCTGACCTCCATGAATTGAGAAACCGGATTGAAGCAGCTGTTGCTACAATTACTGAATACACACTTATCAACGTTTGGGAAGAACTCGGCTATAGATTGATGTGTACTGTGTGACAAAGCGTAGTCACATAGAACATTTATAAGTTTCTTGGTAAAACTGTTTGAGTTGCTTTTTCATTTGACGTATCATTTATAACTCTAAGTTGAATACAATAAATATTATAAAGGGTTAAATCTCCGATATTCATTTACATACACCCTGTATTTATGTGTTTAACGTATTTATGCATGTTTTTCGAGATAAATATTTGTGAAAACTATCTTCATTTATTTCCTTATCTTGTTTAATTGATGCTCAGATATTTTAAACATCCTACCATATGAGAGCTTTTAAATTTGTTTCTGATTTTCTTCTTGGAAAATGTATTATAATACAAAAATTTAAGTGAATAACAAAGAATATATTCGAAATGGTTCATACCAAAGAAAATATTATTTGTGTGCTTTAACGAGACGTCTACATTTGTGCATGTGTTTTCTTTGTCTCTTATAATTTACTAGAGGCTATATTCCCCGCAAAAAATTAAAATATATATTTTAGGGCCGTAAAATTTTATATATTTCAAAATGTTTAAGTAAGTTCTGGGAAAATCGAACTTTCCGAATTAAATTTCATGTAAAGGCTATTACTATTACTATTATTAAAAACTAAATTATAATAGGCTTTCAAAAGTAATATTTCCAAAGGAGTGCTCCAAAAAGCAGTCTAATAGAACTAACTGCCGTTTATTATTAATATATATTTGATATATCACTTTTTGTAATTACAGTGACTCTCCGGAAAAGCAGGTTATTCATTATACAAATGCCAACCGATCACATATTGCTGTCCATAGATGGCTCTACCTGTCCTGCGTTATCCTGCGGAAGGAAATTTGTAATTATTTACGTAGTTTTAAAACATACTGTACTCATGTTGATTAGGTATACCTTAGATTTAATTAGACTTTATTCTGTTTAGACAGGTTTAGGCTGTAGTATATATTAAGAAAATATAGAATGTATAGGTAACTGAATGTAGGAAGTGAGGTCTTCTAAGTCAATTAGATATACACACGCTTCGCAGTTGTTTCTCATTATTTCTTTGTTAGTAAGACGTATATGGACACGCTTATTGCCATGTTTTCGATTAACTCTAAGGTCCATGGAACCTGGGCTCACTGAGCATTATTTCACCCATTTCATTGTTCATCCGATATGACTTGGACGATTACAATTAGAGAAACTAAACACAGAGAGCAAAGGATTTAACAAATGTAGCAGTAATTGACTATCTGAAATACCTCCAAGTAAATTAAATGGTCAAACATTGTGCACTTTTACGATATTTTGATCTGCTGTAGTAAGATTTTGTACGACTATTACGGATTGTCAGATATGTAACAGCTATACAGAGTAAATGACACTCCGGAAGGGAGTTCCAGAAAGCAGAGCAGAGAGTTTCATTTAATGTCGTCATTTCTTTTTAAAATATGGGTACAGTAAATAATGTCAACGTACCTCCCAAAACAAAACAAACCGTATTCCCCTGTTTGCTGTGATATAATGAATAACAAGTAACTCTAAGAACAACATACACGAAGCTGTTTTTAAACATGTAACTATGAGATCAGGCTTCTGTAATCGCTTGTAGCGTATACGACAGACCTCCTCTGAGATGCCAAATAGTGGGTACGGCCGTGTGTGCTGGAGCGTTGTCGTGATGCAGAATCCAGTCAACTGATCGTCAAAGTTCAGGACGTTTGCTCCTCACATCCTCTCGCAGACGCCTTAAAACATCCAAGTAAAAGTGCTGGTTATCAGTCTGGCCAGGAGGTACAAATTCCCGATGAAAAATTCCACGAACATCAGAAAAGACAATGATCATCGTCTTCACATTTGACCTCACTTGCCTTGCTTTTTTTGGTCTGGGAGAGTTGGGAGTCCTCCACTGGCTTGAGGCTTGTTTGGTTTCTGGGTCATACCCGTAACACCAACTCGCATCCCCTGTAATGACTTTGTTCAAGAAGTTTGGATCACGTGCAATCTCTGTTTTCAAGTCCTTATACACACATTCATGAGGATGGTTTTGTGCTCCTGTGTGAGAAGGCGCGGAAGAAATTTAGCAGCAACACGTCTCATGTGCAAAGCCTCCCTCAAAATCCGCTGTCACAAGCTCCAACTGATACCTGTCGCTGCTGAAATTTCCTCGATCGTTTGATGACGATCCTCGTTGATGTTTTGGCGGACCTTTTCAATGTTCTCCTCATTTCGCGATGTTGAAGGGCGTCCAGAACGTGCTTGGACTTCAGTACACATCTCACCACGTTTAAAGCGCCCAAACCACTCGGAAACCTGTGTGCGGCTCATAGCGTCCTCCTGGAAAACTTCCTGAAGCATTTGGTGTATCTCCGATGCAGTTTTTTAAGCTGGAAACAAAATTTCACACACACTCTTTGATCTTTTAAAGTTGCCATAACGACTTCGCAGAGGTAACCCACCAAGAGTCAGAGAAACGCAATACCACACTTGCACGTTCAGGTCTACACTGACGACGTCTGCAAAGCTGTTTCATGAAGGTCTCTTCTAACACCATCTAGCGTGAGAACCCTGCACTACGTCTAGGAGTGGCAGCGCCCTCGGAGACCGGTTTCTTTTGGGCCCTCCTTCTATGTACCCTGATTCTAATACGGTCCCTCTCTAGGATATCGTGTTGAGTGATTCCTGTCAATTTTAAATCATATTTTACTTCACCAAACCATTTCACACTGTGTACTTATGCTTTACTTCTGTTTTCGTAAAATCCCATAGTGTGTTTTGTGAGCCTATTTAATATGTCCATAAAGTTTTAAACTTCCTTTCGTAATATAACTATGGATGCCTGTATGTATTTTATTTCCCTTTTTCTTGTAAGTCTGTATTCTTCACCTACGACTTAAGGACTTTAAATTGTTCTAATAATTTGACGTTCTACTGTTTCTATTTTTTCAATATCTTCTTTCCTCTCCAAGTTTAATGCTTTTGCTCCATAGATGCACTTTGGTTTAATTACAGTGTTATATGTTTTAATTTGGTACGAGAAAAAGTAAAAAATGTTTGTAAAATTTTTCAATAAATGACTTCCTCAAAATCAGAATATAGTATATCTGTCAAGGTGTCTTTAAACTTTTGACAGACATATATAGAGAAGGTGTGTATATAAAATTGGTAATCTACATATGTCTTCAATAAAACACTTAATTCAAAACGATGCAGAAAGAGAATGTGGGTCAATTTCAGATATCCGAGTACATGAGGTCAACTTCAGATAGTAGACAAAAATGTAATACCTAAGTCACTACAGAATACAATGTCTCTACTTTGTAACAGGAGTTGTTAAGGAAGCAGTTACTAGAAAGGGAAATTGAGCTGCTAATATGTGATACAAACATAAAACAACTAGAAACAATGGCGAAAAGCTCTGATACATTATTAAGAGTAAACTATGTGACGAGATTGATCTATTAAATTCAAATTAACATACTTTATTTTAACATGTTTATATAACTATGTCTTTTGTTATATTTGTAAACTACAATAACAGAACAAAACCCTCTCGGCATCTTGCTTACGGTCGTCCGATACCTTACTTTCTACATGAAATTTCTTTGTTGGCGGACACTCACTGTAACTAAAAGATCCTCTGATGTATAACAATTAAATTTAATATGGTACACTCATAGTACGTTCTCAATCCGCTCTTCCAAGAATTGTTTCTGCATGTGCCCCAAGTTTAAAGTAAACGTCACGGAAGTTTCACTACCAATTTCGATTTAGACACAAAAAAGGCATAGTTAAATGTTAAAAATTCGGGTCAGGTCATACTGCCTTTCGAATTCTAACGTTATTGTTATGAACTTAGGAGAATAAAATAAAATTTTTTAAGAAATAAACGTAGTGGTGAACTGAAAATCTTTAATTACGTGAAATACGTTCACGAAATTATGCTTCTTAACCTTTGTGGTTCGTTAGATACAGACCAGGACTTATATTAAGTTAAAGGACATAATTTAAGTAAACTTGTTTCATCGCTAACGATTTTCCAGTTTTCTTTGGTTCTAGTTCAATCCTGCTTTTCTCAAAAGCTCACAAATAACTTTCAAACTTAAACCAAAAGTCTACAAACGTATTCCATGTAAATGTTTACCTCATATTTGTAACAGACGGTCAAGTAAACCTTTGTGTAACGGTGGGTCGTGACTCAATTTGTTATATAGCAGACGATGTTTTAGTTATAGTAATTGTCCGCCAGGTGAGAGGCTACCGCTTGTTGCTATCCAGAGAGGGCCGCACTTGTATTATCTTACACTGGCGAAGAGATTTTCTAATTATCTACGAAATTGTATAATACATTCTAACTATGTTATTTACATGTAGCTTAGATTTAATTGTTGTTTATTCTTTGAAAAAGAGCGGTAGCTGTAATGTATATGTAGGCAATATCGAACAAACAGTCAACTGTGCTTCTGAAAGAAAACCTTCAAAATTAAGTATATGTGTAGGTGTTTCTATTCTTTTATTATTCATTATTTATTGTTCCTTAACATATTAGGAGCAAACAGATAAAGCTGCGCTCTAAGATTGTGTTGCACAATTATTTTATTTTATCCAATAATCGTTTCCTTTATTATGCATGTTACTAGATGAGGGTAATTCAATGCAGTATTTGCAACACAATTAATTTGCAACGGAAATTGTAGCTGTTGCAGCGATTTAAGGTAATGGAACGGAGACAAATGAAAAGCAACTAGCATTTCCAACTGTTTGAACAAGTCATCTTTACCACTATTAACAATAATAAAGGACATTATTGCGGGCATTAGGTAGCAGGATGCTAGTTTAAACAACCAGAGCCCTGATTATGAATATATATATATATGAGAGAGAAAATTTCGTGAACGTTTAGAAACAGTCCCTTTCAGCCCTAATCATAAAAGCACATGATATTATCCAAGTAGAAAGAATTGCTCTTAATTCACTGTGCAGTTTCAGTAGTGCTAATGTGCACTTTCATAAAAAGGAACACCGTTTTCGTAATAACAGGGTGTATATAAATGAATATCGGGGTTTAAGACTTTATAATATTTATTACATTAAAATTGAAGTTATAAACGATATATCAAATGAAAAAGAACTAAAACAGTTTTGTTTGTTGGCAGCAGTGTGCATGTGCGTGGAATGTTTCTGCCGCAATCCGCTAGACAGCGGTAGTAGCAAAGATGACGACTAGCAAACAGAAAGCGTTTTGTGTTTTGCAAAGACCGAATCAATAGTTTCCGTGTAACGTGCGTTCCGCATTATGTTGGGCTGTGATCCTTCTAGTAATAATGACATTCGGAGATGGTATCATCAGTTTAAAGATACCGGCTGTCTTTGTAAAGGAAAGAGCATGGGACGACCAAGAGTACAGATGTATTTTTTTATCTTGAAAAGCACAGAGCGACGTGCAGTGGTATCTGGACGAGTCCACCTCAGAACGGTTGCAACTGGCGGGGAGGGCAGGTCAGCTGCGTACCAGTTGCGAGTAACTAAACACGTGCAGAGCTACTCGGTAACATTACAGCTTGTTTCAAAATGTGCTTGTCTCCTGGTTCCAAGAAAGCATTTAGAAATGACGCCTCCTAGCAGCACATTAGGAAATAAAGTGCTACATTTAAAAACACGAGAAGTAATAACCAATATCCATAGATTTATAAAAATGGAACAATGCTCTGTGTCAGATATAAAAATCTGGGGAAGGGTATCTGAGGCAACAGTTGTGTCTGAAAGCAGTTTAGGAGAGTTATTAAGGAAAGAAAAACCATTGGTGCTAGTGCAACAACGTCCTTCTCTATGCCCAGTAAACAAAGATTACGAACATGCACAAAATCTAGTTTGGATGTTTTAATTCAGAAGTAGTTAGGCGAACTATGAATAATATTTAAAGCACAGAAAAACAAAGACCAACTTTGAAGAAAGTGCTTTTGAAGCTAAAAATTCTACTGACTTCCAAAGCAGTGTCTGAACATTAAGAAGAATTCTTTTGAAGCTAGGGTTATTTGGGAAAAAAGCACTAAGCGTGACAGACAAATTTTAATCGAACATCGCACCATACGTGCAGAAAGGCCTAAGTATTTACGAAATATTCCGAGATATCGACGTGAAGTTTATATGGATGAAACTTATATAATTAAACCTCATACTAGACCATGTGCCTGGAGTGAAATACGTTACAGGGACACTGCAGCGATATTGAAAGGCCGACAGTTGTTTGTCATGCCTGCTGGAGGAGAACAGGGTTTTGTTTCAAATGCCTATGTACTATTTAAGATCCAACAAAAGCGTGGAGGTTACAACCAGAATAAGAATTACAACTTAGTTTATAAGAGCTGCAAAACTGGCTTCGAGAATGAAATTTGTTTTTAGACACCTTATGCAGCGCCCTCCCCTCTCGTAATCTTACGCGTGTGACGCATTGTGACGATAGGTGCACTATCCCCACCACAGTTGCTACTCATCCCTACCGCGCAGAATTCCTGTCAAGATAAAATAATATATCTGTAAGTGAAGAGACTGTTGAGCGAATGAGGGAGTCATTCACTCGTAGCCCAAAGAAATCAGTCCGGAAGGCTAGTCGTGAATTACAAGTTCCTGTGTCGACTGTTTGGAAAGCTGTAAGAAAACGCTTACGGCTACGTCCTTACCGTTTACAGTTATTACAGCCTCTAAAGCCGACAGACCACGGATTACGTGCCAACTTCGCAAACGACATGCTTCATGACGATGATACTTTTATGGATCATGTTGTCTTCAGTGCTGAATCGACTTTTCACCTTAGTGGACATGTTAACACTCATTACGTGCGCATCTAAGGCTCAAAAAATCCTTACGAGATGGTACAAATGCAACGAGATTCCCCTAAAGTGGATGTTTCTGTGCCGTAGCCCTACGAAAAAGTATATGGGCTTTTCTTTTTGGTGAACCTACTGTAACTGGCACTTCCTACCTTGGTACACTATAGCGATGGCTCTTCCCTCAGTTGGAAGAAAATGAGCCAGAGAACTTCAATTTCCAGCAAGGTGTTGCGCCACCTCACTGCCATAACGAAGTATGTGATTGGTTGAACGTTACTGTACCCGAGCGCTGGTTAGGCTGCAAGAGCTCCAATGACAGGGCTCGCTATCCATAACCTCCACGTTCTCCTGACCTAACGCCATGCAATTTTTACCTTTGCGGCTTCATCAAGGATCGTGTGTACATGCCCCCGCTATCAGCTGACCTCCATGAATTGAGAAACCGGATTGAAGCAGCTGTTGCTACAATTACTGAATACACACTTATCAACGTTTGGGAAGAACTCGGCTATAGATTGATGTGTACTGTGTGACAAAGCGTAGTCACATAGAACATTTATAAGTTTCTTGGTAAAACTGTTTGAGTTGCTTTTTCATTTGACGTATCATTTATAACTCTAAGTTGAATACAATAAATATTATAAAGGGTTAAATCTCCGATATTCAGTTACATACACCCTATATTTATGTGTTTAACGTATTTATGCATGTTTTTCGAGATAAATATTTGTGAAAACTATCTTCATTTATTTCCTTATCTTGTTTAATTGATGCTCAGATATTTTAAACATCATACCATATGATAGCTTTTAAATTTGTTTCTGATTTTCTTCTTGGAAAATGTATTATAATACAAAAATTTAAGTGAATAACAAAGAATATATTCGAAATGGTTCATACCAAAGAAAATATTATTTGTGTGCTTTAACGAGACGTCTACATTTGTGCATGTGTTTTCTTTGTCTCTTATAATTTACTAGAGGCTATATTCCCCGCAAAAAATTAAAATATATATTTTAGGGCGGTAAAATTTTATATATTTCAAAATGTTTAAGTAAGTTCTGGGAAAATCGAACTTTCCGAATTAAATTTCATGTAAAGGCTATTACTATTACTATTATTAAAAACTAAATTATAATAGGCTTTCAAAAGTAATATTTCCAAAGGAATGCTCCAAAAAGCAGTCTAATAGAACTAACTGCCTTTTATTATTAATATATATTTGATATATCACTTTTTGTAATTACAGTGACTCTCCGGAAAAGCAGGTTATTCATTATACAAATGCCAACCGATCACATATTGCTGTCCATAGATGGCTCTACCTGTCCTGCGTTATCCTGCGGAAGGAAATTTGTAATTATTTACGTAGTTTTAAAACATACTGTACTCATGTTGATTAGGTATACCTTAGATTTAATTAGACTTTATTCTGTTTAGACAGGTTTAGGCTGTAGTATATATTAAGAAAATATAGAATGTATAGGTAACTGAATGTAGGAAGTGAGGTCTTCTAAGTCAATTAGATATACACACGCTTTGCAGTTGTTTCTCATTGTTTCTTTGTTAGTAAGACGTATATGGACACGCTTATTGCCATGTTTTCCATTAACTCTAAGGTCCATGGAACCTGGGCTCACTGAGCATTATTTCACACATTTCATTGTTCATCCGATATGACTTGGACGATTACAATTAGAGAAACTAAACACAGAGAGCAAAGGATTTAACAAATGTAGCAGTAATTGACTATCTGAAATACCTCCAAGTAAATTAAATGGTCAAACATTGTGCACTTTTACGATATTTTTATCTGCTGTAGTAAGATTTTGTACGACTATTACGGATTGTCAGATATGTAACAGCTATACAGAGTAAATGACACTCCGGAGGGGAGTTCCAGAAAGCAGAGCATAGAGTTTCATTTAATGTCGTCATTTCTTTTTAAAATATGGGTACAGTAAATAATGTCAACGTACCTCCCAAAACAAAACAAACCGTATTTCCCTGTTTGCTGTGATATAATGAATAACAAGTAACTCTAAGAACAACATACACGAAGCTGTTTTAAAACATGTAACTATGACATCAGGCTTCTGTAATCGCTTGTAGCGTATACGACAGACCACCTCTGAGATGCCAAATAGTGGGTACGGCCGTGTGTGCTGGAGCGTTGTCGTGATGCAGAATCCAGTCAACTGATCGTCAAAGTTCAGGACGTTTGCTCCTCACATCCTCTCGCAGACGCCTTAAAACATCCAAGTAAAAGTGCTGGTTATCAGTCTGGCCAGGAGGTACAAATTCCCGATGAAAAATTCCACGAACATCAGAAAAGACAATGATCATCGTCTTCACATTTGACCTCACTTGCCTTGCTTTTTTTGGTCTGGGAGAGTTGGGAGTCCTCCACTGGCTTGAGGCTTGTTTGGTTTCTGGGTCATACCCGTAACACCAACTCGCATCCCCTGTAATGACTTTGTTCAAGAAGTTTGGATCACGTGCAATCTCTGTTTTCAAGTCCTTATACACACATTCATGAGGATGGTTTTGTGCTCCTGTGTGAGAAGGCGCGGAAGAAATTTAGCAGCAACACGTCTCATGTGCAAAGCCTCCCTCAAAATCCGCTGTCACAAGCTCCAACTGATACCTGTCGCTGCTGAAATTTCCTCGATCGTTTGATGACGATCCTCGTTGATGTTTTGGCGGACCTTTTCAATGTTCTCCTCATTTCGCGATGTTGAAGGGCGTCCAGAACGTGCTTGGACTTCAGTACACATCTCACCACGTTTAAAGCGCCCAAACCACTCGAAAACCTGTGTGCGGCTCATAGCGTCCTCCTGGAAAACTTCCTGAAGCATTTGGTGTATCTCCGATGCAGTTTTTTAAGCTGGAAACAAAATTTCACACACACTCTTTGATCTTTTAAAGTTGCCATAACGACTTCGCAGAGGTAACCCACCAAGAGTCAGAGAAACGCAATACCACACTTGCACGTTCAGGTCTACACTGACGACGTCTGCAAAGCTGTTTCATGAAGGTCTCTTCTAACACCATCTAGCGTGAGAACCCTGCACTACGTCTAGGAGTGGCAGCGCCCTCGGAGACCGGTTTCTTTTGGGCCCTCCTTCTATGTACCCTGATTCTAATACGGTCCCTCTCTAGGATATCGTGTTGAGTGATTCCTGTCAATTTTAAATCATATTTTACTTCACCAAACCATTTCACACTGTGTACTTATGCTTTACTTCTGTTTTCGTAAAATCCCATAGTGTGTTTTGTGAGCCTATTTAATATGTCCATAAAGTTTTAAACTTCCTTTCGTAATATAACTATGGATGCCTGTATGTATTTTATTTCCCTTTTTCTTGTAAGTCTGTATTCTTCACCTACGACTTAAGGACTTTAAATTGTTCTAATAATTTGACGTTCTACTGTTTCTATTTTTTCAATATCTTCTTTCCTCTCCAAGTTTAATGCTTTTGCTCCATAGATGCACTTTGGTTTAATTACAGTGTTATATGTTTTAATTTGGTACGAGAAAAAGTAAAAAATGTTTGTAAAATTTTTCAATAAATGACTTCCTCAAAATCAGAATATAGTATATCTGTCAAGGTGTCTTTAAACTTTTGACAGACATATATAGAGAAGGTGTGTATATAAAATTGGTAATCTACATATATCTTCAATAAAACACTTAATTCAAAACGATGCAGAAAGAGAATGTGGGTCAATTTCAGATATCCGAGTACATGAGGTCAACTTCAGATAGTAGACAAAAATGTAATACCTAAGTCACTACAGAATACAATGTCTCTACTTTGTAACAGGAGTTGTTAAGGAAGCAGTTACTAGAAAGGGAAATTGAGCTGCTAATATGTGATACAAACATAAAACAACTAGAAACAATGGCGAAAAGCTCTGATACTTTATTAAGAGTAAACTATGTGACGAGATTGATCTATTAAATTCAAATTAACATACTTTATTTTAACATGTTTATATAACTATGTCTTTTGTTATATTTGTAAACTACAATAACAGAACAAAACCCTCTCGGCATCTTGCTTACGGTCGTCCGATACCTTACTTTCTACATGAAATTTCTTTGTTGGCGGACACTCACTGTAACTAAAAGATCCTCTGATGTATAACAATTAAATTTAATATGGTACACTCATAGTACGTTCTCAATCCGCTCTTCCAAGAATTGTTTCTGCATGTGCCCCAAGTTTAAAGTAAACGTCACGGAAGTTTCACTACCAATTTCGATTTAGACACAAAAAAGGCATAGTTAAATGTTAAAAATTCGGGTCAGGTCATACTGCCTTTCGAATTCTAACGTTATTGTTATGAACTTAGGAGAATAAAATAAAATTTTTTAAGAAATAAACGTAGTGGTGAACTGAAAATCTTTAATTACGTGAAATACGTTCACGAAATTATGCTTCTTAACCTTTGTGGTTCGTTAGATACAGACCAGGACTTATATTAAGTTAAAGGACATAATTTAAGTAAACTTGTTTCATCGCTAACGATTTTCCAGTTTTCTTTGGTTCTAGTTCAATCCTGCTTTTCTCAAAAGCTCACAAATAACTTTCAAACTTAAACCAAAAGTCTACAAACGTATTCCATGTAAATGTTTACTTCATATTTGTAACAGACGGTCAAGTAAACCGTTGTGTAACGGTGGGTCGTGACTCAATTTGTTATATAGCAGACGATGTTTTAGTTATAGTAATTGTCCGCCAGGTGAGAGGCTACCGCTTGTTGCTATCCAGAGAGGGCCGCACTTGTATTATCTTACACTGGCGAAGAGATTTTCTAATTATCTACGAAATTGTATAATACATTCTAACTATGTTATTTACATGTAGCTTAGATTTAATTGTTGTTTATTCTTTGAAAAAGAGCGGTAGCTGTAATGTATATGTAGGCAATATCGAACAAACAGTCAACTGAGCTTCTGAAACAAAGCCTTCAAAATTAACTATATGTATAGGTGTTTCTATTCTTTTATTGTTCATTCCTTATTTATTGTTCATTCATTATCATATTTACGAGCAAACAGCTAAAGCTACGCTCTAAGATTGTGCTGCACAATTCTTTTATTTTATCCAATAATCGTTTCCTTTATTATGCATGTTACTAGATGAGGGTAATTCAATGCAGTATTTGCAACACAATTAATTTGCAACGGAAATTGTAGCTGTTGCAGCGATTTAAGGTAATGGAACGTAGACAAATGAAAAGCAACTAGCATTTCCAACTGTTTGAACAAGTCATCTTTACCACTATTGACAATAATAAAGGGCATTATTGCGGGCATTAGGTAGCAGCATGCTAGTTTAAACAACCAGGGTCCTGATTATGAATATATATGAGAGAGAAAATTTCGTGAACGTTTAGAAACAGTCCCTTTCAGCCCTAATCATAAAAACACATGATATTATCCAAGTAGAAAGAATTGCTCTTCATTCACTGTGCAGTTTCAATAGTGCTAATGTGCACTTTCATAAAAAGGAACACCGTTTTCGTAATAACAGGGTGTATATAAATGAATATCGGGGTTTTAAGTTTTTATAATATTTATTACATTAAAATTGAAGTTATAAATGATATATCAAATGAAAAAGAACTAAAACAGTTTTGTTTGTTGGCACCAGTGCGCATGTGCGTGGAATGTTTCTGCCGCAATCCGCTAGACAGCGGTAGCAGCAAAGATGACGACTAGCAAACAGAAAGCGTTTTGTGTTTTGCAGTTTGCAAAGACCGAATCTATAGTTTCCGTGTAACGTGCGTTCCGCAATTATGCTGGACTGTGATCCTCATAGTAATAATAACATTCGGAGGTGGTATCATCAGTTTGAAGATATCGGCTGTCTTTATAAAGGGAAGAGCACAGGACAACCAAGAGTACAGATGTATTTTTTTATCTTGAAAAGTGCAGAGCGATGCGCAGTGGTATCTGGACGAGTCCACGTCAGAACGGTTACAACTGGAGGGGAGGGCAGGTCAGTTGCCTACCAGTTGCGAGCAACTAAACACGGGCAGAGCTACTCGGTAACACTACAGCTTGTTTCAAAATGTACTTGTCTCCTGGTTCCAAGAGAGCATTTATAAATGACGCCTCCTAGCAGCACATTAGGAAATAAAGTGCTACATTTAAAAACACGAGAAGTAATAACCAATATCCATAGATTTATAAAAAAGGAACAATGGTCTGGGTCAGCTATAAAAATCTGGGGAAGGGTATCTGAGGCAACAGTTGTGTCTGAAAGCAGTTAAGAGAGTTATTAAGGAAAGAAAAGTTGTTGGTTCTAGTGCAGCAACGTCCTTCTCTATGCCCAGTAAACAAAGATTAAGAACATGCACAAAATCTAATTTGGATGTTTTAATTCAGAATTAGTTAGGCGAACTGTGATTAATATTTAAAGCACAGAAAAACAAAGACCAACTTTGAAGAAAGTGCTTATGAAGCTAAAAATTCTACTGACTTCCAAGGCAGTGTCTGAATATTAACAAGAGTTCTTTTGAAGCTGGGATTATTTGAAAAAAAAAACACTAAGCGTGACAGACACATTTTAATCGAACATCGCACCATACGTGCAAAAAGGCTTAAGTATTTACGAAATATTCGGAGATATCGAAGTGAAATTTATATAGTTTATATGGATGAAACTTATATAAACACAGCACATACTGGACCATATGCCTGGAGTGAAATACGTTACAGGGACTCTGCAGCGTATTGAAAGACCGACAGTTGTTTATCATGCCTGCTGGAGGAGAACAGGGTTTTGTTCCAAATGCCTATGTACTATTTAAGATCCAACAAAAGCGTGGGGATTACTACCATAGTAAGAATTACAACATAGTTTATAAGAGCTGCAAAACTGGCTTCGAGAATGAAATTTGTTTTTAGACACCTTATGCACCTCCCTCCGCTCTCGTTATCTTACGCGTGGGACGCATTGTGGCGATAGGTGCACTATCCCCACCACAGTTGCTACTCATCCCTACGGCGCAGGATTCCTGTCAAGATAAAATAATACATCTGTAGGTGAAGAGATTGTTGAGCGAGTGAGGGAGTCATTCACACGTAGCTCAAAGGAATCAGTCCAGAAGACTAGTCGTGAATTACAACTTTCTGTGTCGACTGTTTGGAAAGTTGCAAGAAAACGCTTACGGCTACAGCCTTACCGTTTACAGTTATTACAGCCTCTAAACCCGACAGACCACGGATTACGTGCCAACTTCGCAAATGACATGTTGCGATGACGTCTTTATGGATCGTGTTGTCTTCAGTGATTTATCGAACTTTCACTTTAGTGGACATGTTAACACTCATAATGTGCACATCTAGGGCTCAAAAATCCCCACGAGATGGTAAAAATGTAACGAGATTCCCCTAAAGTGAATGTTTTTGTGCCGTATCCCTGTGAAAAATGTTTATGGGCCTTTCTTTTTTGGTGAACCAACTGTAACTGGCACTTCTTACCTTGGTACACTATAGCGATGGCTCTTCCCTCAGTTGGAAGAAAATGAGCCAGAGAACTTCAATTTCCAGCAAGGTGTTGCGCCACCTCACTGGCATAACGAGGTATGTGATATGTTGAACGTCACTGTACCGGAGCGCTGGAGAGGCTGCAAGGGCACCAATGACAGGGCTTGCTATGCACGGCCTCCACGTTCTCCTGACCTAACGCCATGCGATTTTCACCTTTGGGGCTTCATCAAGGATCGTGTGTACGTGCCCCCGCTACCAGCTGACCTCCCTGAACTAAGAAACCGGATTGAAGCAGCTGTTGCTACAATTACTGAATACACACTTATCAACGTTTGGGAAGAACTCGGCTATAGATTTGATGTGTGACAAACGGTAGCCACATTGACCATTTGTAAGGTTCTTTGTAAAACTGTTTGAGTTGCTTTTTCATTTGACATATCATTTATAACTTTTAGTTTAATGTAATAGATATTATAAATAGTTAAAACCCTGATTTTCATATATATATATATATACCTGTATTAATGTGTTTAACGTATTTATGCATATTTTTCGAGATGAATATTTGTGAAAACTAACGTCATTTATTTCCTTTTCTTGTTTTATCGATGCTCAGATGTCTTAACATGTTACCATATGATATCTTTTAAATGCGTTTCTGATTTTCTTCTTGAAAGAGGTATTATAATACAAACATTTAAGCGAATAACAAAGAATATATTCGAAATGGTTCATACCAAAGGAAATATTATTTGTGTGATTTAACGAGACGTCTATTTTTGTGCAGTGTGCTTTCTTTGTCTCTTATAATTTACTAGAGGTCATTTTCCACGCAAAAGGATTCAAATATATATTTTACTGCCGTAAAATTTTATATATATATTATCAAAGTATTTAAGTAAGTTCTGGAAAAATCAAACTTTCCGAATAAAATTTCATGTAAAGGGTAGTTTAGGGAGGAATTCCTGTAGCAGCATACTTGAATGATGCTGAAAACAAATACATGTGTGCTATTGAATGTATTTTTCGTTTCAAAAATGTTCGCACTTTCATAAATGGATATTTTTTATAAAACTATTATTTATAAGGTTCCGGGAGCATATTTTACTTCCGGAGTTCAATTTATGGATAAATACACAGTGTCACATCGACGTTCGAATACTGTGTCGAGTGATTAGGTCACCATTTTTTTTTTTTTAGTTTTACGTCCTCCAATGTTAAGTCATACCGGACGATGAATGAGAGAGCTTAGAGCTACCCGAAATAAATGTGCAGTGTTTAACGCCCGCTTTTGCTACATACGGCAGCGATGACACTGATGATACATGGGATGAAGATGGAGCACCGGTGGAATGAGATGGCGGGGGAAACCGGTGATCCTGGAGAAAACCGGCCCCAGCGCCATGTTGTCCACCACTAATCTCACTTTGCGGTCGCCTGGGACCGAAGCCGTGCAGCCTTGGTGAGAGCGAAGAGCTAACCACTGAGCCACGGCGCAACCAGGGTTACCCGACATTCGTCTTGCAGCATAAGGCAGAAACCGTGGAAAAAATCTTATCCAGGTAACTTACCCACAAGATTCGAACTCGGGACTTCTTGAACGTGAGGCAGACATCCTACCATCTACGCTACTGAGGCAGGCAGGTCACCGTTAATGTATATTTTGAAGGGAAAAGGTCAAGTTTAATAACACAGCCGTCATGTTGAAGAAGCTAGAGTACCGGAATCATCTCGCTGTTTATTGGCCGGCGATGTGGGAGCTGCATGCCTTCAAGGCCAGTCACGAGCAGATGATATGAGGCCGGGGTAGAACTGTGCTGCTAGTACGAAAAATACCTTTCCAGAATGTGTATCGAAAATATGTATTCCCTTCATATCTATCTTATCAAATAACTTTAAAATTTCTGATTCCTACCCTCGCTCAAGCAAATCCTTTAAATCTTTGTTTATTACATACATATATAACAAGAATTATAATTTGTAATGCACGTTATACTTATGCTGAAATTAGTCTGGAAAGGTGTGATTAATTATTAAGCTGCCAAAAAGTTTAATCTTTCTGAGATAATGGCTTACAAAATTAACATTACTACCATATCCCATACTATGCCTCAAAACAGACGGGAAATCGACAAAGGCTTCTTTCATTAAATACAACTACTTGGGTCATTGACAGAAGGAGCTCAGAGAAGGAGGTCTGAGACATAACATCCTCAGAAAAAATAAAATAACCGTTGTAGTTCGTTAGATACAGACCAGGACTTATATTAAGTTAAAGTACATAATTTAAGTAAACTTGTTTCATCGCTAACGATTTTCCAGTTTTCTTTGGTTCTAGTTCAATCCTGCTTTTCTCAAAAAGCTCATAAATAACTTTGGAACTTAAACCAAAAGTCTACAAACGTATTCCATGTAAATGTTTACTTCATATTTGAAACAGACGGTCAAGTAAACCTTTGTGTAACGGTTGGTCGTGACTCAATTTGTTATATAGCAGACGATGTTTTAGTTATAGTAATTGACCGCCAGGAGAGAGGCTACCGCTTGTTGCTATCCAGAGAGGGCCGCACTTATATTATCTTACTCTGGGGAAGAGATTTTCTATCTATCTACGAAATTGTATAATAAACTCTATGTTACTTACATATAACTTAGATTTAATTGTTGTTTATTCTTTGAAAAAGAGCGGTAGCTGTAATGTATATGTAGGCAATATCGAACAAACAGTCAACTGAGCTTCTGAAAGAAAGCCTTCAAAACTAACTATATGTGTAGGTGTTTCTATTCTTTTGTTGTTCATTCATTATTTATTGTTCATTATCATATTTATTAGGAGCAAACAGCTAAAGCTGCGCTCTAAGATTGTGCTGCACAATTCTTTTATTTTATCCAATAATCGTTTCCTTTATTATGCATGTTACTAGATGAGGGTAATTCAATGCAGTATTTGCAACAGAAATTGAAGCTGTTGCAGCGATTTAAGGTAATGGAACGTAGACAAATGAAAAGCAACTAGCATTTCCAACTGTTTGAACAAGTCATCTTTACCACTATTGACAATAATAAAGGACATGGTTGCGGGTATTAGGTAGCAGCATGCTAGTTTAAACAACCAGGGCCCTGATTATGAATATATATGAGAGAGAAAAGTTCGTGAACGTTTAGAAACAGTCTCTTTCAGCCCTAATCATAAAAGCACATGATATTATCCAAGTAGAAAGAATTGCTCTTAATTTACTGTGCAGTTTCAATAGTGCTAATGCGCACTTTCATAAAAAGGAACACCGTTTTCGTAATAACAGGCTGTATATAAATGAATATCCGGGTTTTAAGTCTTTATAATATTTATTACATAAAAATTGAAGTTATAAATGATATATCAAATGAAAAATTACTAACACAGTTTTGTTTGTTGGCACCAGTGCGCAAGTGCGTGGAATGTTTCTGCCGCAATCCGCTAGACAGCGGTAGTAGCAAAGATGACGACTAGTAAACAGAAAGCGTTTAGTGTTTTGCAGTTTGCAAAGACCGAATCTATAGTTTCCGTGTAACGTGCGTTCCGCATTATGTTGGGTTGTGATCCTAGTAATAATAACATTCGGAGATGGTATCATCAGTTTGAAGATATCGGCTGCCTTTGTAAAGGGAAGACCACAGGACAACCAAGAGTACAGATGTATTTTTTTATCTTGGAAAGTGCAGAGCGATGCGCAGTGGTATCTGGACGAGTCCACCTCAGAACGGTTGCAACTGGAGGGGAGGGCAGGTCAGTTGCGTACCAGTTGCGAGCAACTAAACAGGTGCAGAGCTACTCGGTAACACTACAGCTTGTTTCAAAATGTGCTTGTCTCCTGGTTCCAAGAGAGCATTTATAAATGACGCCTCCTAGCAGCACATTAGGAAATAAAGTGCTACATTTAAAAACACGAGAACTAATAACCAATATCCATAGATTTATAAACAAAGAAACAATGGTCTGGTTCAGCTATGAACATCTGCGTAAGCGTATCTGAGGCAACAGTTGGGTCTGAAAGCAGTTTAGGAGAGATATTAAGGAAAGAAAAGCCATTGGTGTTAGTGCAACAACGTTCTTCTCTATGTCCAGTAAACAAAGATTAAGAACATGCACAAAACCTAATTTGAATGTTTTAATTCAGAAGTAGTTAGGCGAACTATGAATAATTTTTAAAGCGCAGGAAAACAAAGACCAACTTTGAAGAAAGTGCTTATGAAGCTTAAAAATTCTACTGTCTTCCAAGGCAGTGTCTGAACATTAAGAATAGTTCCTTTGAAGCTAGGATTATTTGAAAAAGAAAAACACTAAATGTGACAGACAAATTTTGATCGAACATCGCACCATACGTGCAAAAAGGCTTAAGTATTTACGAAATATTCGGAGATATTAAAGTGAAGTTTATATAGTTTATATGGATGAAACTTATATAAATACAGCACATACTGGACCATATGCCTGGAGTGAAATACGTTACAGGGACTCTGCAGCGATATTGAAAGGCCGACAGTTGTTTATCATGCCTGCTGGAGGAGAACAGGGTTTTGTTCCAAATGTCTATGTACTATTTAAGATCCAACAAAAGCGTGGAGATTACTACCATAGTAAGATATACAACTTAGTTTATAAGAGCTGCAGAAACTGGCTTCGAGAATGAAATTTGTTTCTAAACACCTTATGCAGCGCCCTACCCTCTCGTAATCTTACGCGTGTGACGCACTGTGGCGATAGGTGCACTATCCCCACCACAGTTGCTACTTATCCCTACCGCGCAGGATTCCTGTCAAGATAAAATAATACATCTGTAAGTGAACAGATTGTTGAGCGAGTGAGAGAGTCATTCACACGTAGCTCAAAGGAATCAGTCCGGAAGGCTAGTCGTGAATTACAACTTCCTGTGTCGACTGTTTGGAAAGTTGAAAGAAAACGCTTACGGCTACAGCCTTACCGTTTACAGTTATTACAGCCTCTAAAACCGACAGACCACGGATTACGTCCCAACTTCACAAACATGTTGCTTCATGACGATGACGATTTTATGGATCGTGCGACCTTTCACCTTAGTGGACTTGTTAACACTCATAATGTGCGCATCTAGGGCTCAAAAGATTCTCACGAGATGGTACAAATGCAACGAGATTCCCCTAAAGTGAAAGTTTTTGTGCCGTATCCCTGCGAAAGGTTTATGGGTGAATCTACTGTAACTGGCAGTTCTTACCTTGATACACTATAGCGATGGCTCTTTCCTCAGATGGAAGAAAATGAGCCAAAGAACTTCATTTTCCAGCAGGATGGTTCGCCACCTCACTGCCATAACGAAGAATGTGATAGGTTGAACGTTACTGCACCCGAGCGCTGGTTAGGCTGCAAGGGCTCCAATGACAGGGCTTGCTATGCATGGCCTCCACGTTCTCCTGACCTAACGCCATGCGATTTTCACCTTTGGGGCTTCATCAAGGATCGTGTGTACGTGCTTCCGCTACCAGCTGACCTCCCTGAATTAAGAAACCGGATTGAAGCAGCTGTTACTACAATTACTGAATACACACTTATCAACGTTTGGGAAGAACTTGGCTACAGATTTGATGTGTGCCGTGTGACAAAGGTAGTCACATTGAACATTTATAAGGTTCCTGTTAGAACTGTTTGAGTAGCTGTTTCATTTGACGTAACATTTATAACTGTAAGTTGAAGGTAATAAATATTATAGAGAATTAAAACCCCGATATTCATTTATATACATCTGTATTTATCTGTTTAACGTATTTATGCATGTTTTTCGAGATACATATTTGTGAAAACTAACTTCATTTATTTCCTTATTTAGTTTTATCGATCCTCAGATGTTTAAAACATGTTACCATATGATAGCTTTTACATTTGTTTCTCATTTTCTTCTTGACGAAGGTATTATAATACATAAATTTAAGCGAATAACAAAGAATATATTCGAAATGGTTCATACTAAAGGAAATATTATTTGTGTGCTTTAACGAGACGTCTATTTTTGTGCAGTGTGCTTTGTTTGTCTCTTATAATTTATTAGAGGCTATTTTCCCCGCGAAAAATTAAAATATATATTTTAGGGCCGTAAAATTTTATATATATATAAAAATGTTTAAGTAACTTCCGGGAAAATCAAGCTTTCTGAATAAAGTTTTATGTAAAGGGTAGTTTAAGGAGGAATTCTTTTAGCAGCATACTTGAATGATGCTGAAAACAAATACAGGTGTGTTATTGAATGTATTTTTCGTTTCTAAGATGTTCGCACTTACATAAATGGATATTTTTATAAAACTATTATTTATAAGGCTCTGGGATCATACTGTACTTCCGGGGTTCAATTTATGGATAAATACACAATGTCACATCAACGTTCGAATATTGTGCCGAGAGATTAGGTCGCCCTTTTTTTTGTTTTTTGTTTTACGTCGTCCAATGTTAAGTCATACGCGACGATGATTGAAAGAGCTTAGAGTTACCCGACATTCGTCTTTCAGGATAAAGCAGAAACCGTGGAAAAAACCTCATCCAGGTAACTTATCCCGAGATTCGACCTCGGGACTTCTTGAACGAGAGGCAGACACCCTACCATCTACGCTACTGAGGCAGGCAGGTCACCATTAATGTACATTTTGGAAAGAGAAAGTAAAGTTGGGTAACATAGCCGCCATGTTGAAGAAGCCAGAGTAGGGGAGTCATCTCGTTGTTTATTTGCCGGCTAAGGGGGGCCTGCATGTCTTCAAGGCCAGTCACGAGCTGATGATATGAGGCCGGGGTAGAACTGTGCTACTAGTACGAAAAATACCTTTACAGAATGTGTATTGAAAATATGTATTCCCTTCATATTTATCATATCTAACAACTTTAAAATTTCTGACTCCTGCTCTCGCTCAAGCAAATCCTTCATGCCCTTGTTTATTACACATATATAACAAAAATTATTACTTGCAATATACATTATACTTATGCTGAAGTTAGTCTGGAAATATGTGATTAATTATTAAGCCGCCAAAAAGTTTAATATTTCTGAGATAATGACTTACAAAATTAACATTAGTAGCATATCCCACACTACGCCTTAAAACAGCCGGGAAATCGCTTAAGGCTCCTTTATATAAATACAACTACTTGGGTCATTGACAGAAGGAGGTCAGAGAAGGAGGTCAGAGACATAACATCCTCAGAAAAAATAAAATAACCGTTGTAGTTCGTTAGATACAGACCAGGACTTATATTAAGAGTAGATATTAGGATATCGTTAAAGGACATAATTTAAGTAAACTTGTTTCATCGCTAACGATTTTCCAGTTTTGTTTGGTTCTAGTTCAATCCTGCTTTTCTCAAAAGCTCATAAATAACTTTGAAACTTGAAACTTAAACCAAAAGTCTACAAACGTATTCCATGTACAGTCAAGTAAACCTTTGTGTAACGGCTGGTCGTGACTCAATTTGTTATATAGCGGACGATGTTTTAGTTATAGTAATTGTCCGCCAGGTGAGAGGCGACCGCTCGTTGCTATCCAGAGAGGGCGGCACCTGTATTATCTTACACTGGGGAAGAGATTTTCTAATTATCTACGAAATTGTATAATACACTCTAACTATGTTATTTACATGTAACTTAGATTTAATTGTTGTTTACTCTTTGAAAAAGAGCGGTAGCTGTAGAGTATATGTAGGCAATATCGAACAAACAGTCAACTGTGCTTCTGAAAGAAAACCTTCAAAATTAAGTATATGTGTAGGTGTTTCTATTCTTTTATTATTCATTATTTATTGTTCATTATCGTATTAGGAGCAAACAGCTAATGCTGGGCTCTAAGATTGTACTGCACAATTATTTTATTTTATCCAATAATCGTTTCCTTTATTATGCATGTTACTAGATGAGGGTAATTCAATGCAGTATTTGCAACACAATTAATTTGCAACGGAAATTGTAGCTGTTGCAGCGATTTAAGAAGGTAATGGAACGGAGACAAATGAAAAGCAACTAGCATTTCCAACTGTTTGAACAAGTCATCTTTACCACTTTTGACAATAATAAAGGACATTGTTGCGGGTATTAGGTAGCAGGACGCTAGTTTAAACAACCAGGGTCCTGATTATGAATATATATGAGAGAGAAGAGTTCGTGAACGTTTATAAACAGTGCCTTTCAGCCCTAATCATAAAAACATATGATATTATCCAAGTAGAAAGAATTGATATTAATTTAATGTGCAGTTTCAATAGTGTTAATGTGCACTTTCATAAAAAGGAACACCGTTTTCGTAATTACAGCGTGTATATAAATGAATATCGGGGTTTTAAGTTTCTATAATATTTATTACATTAAAATTGAAGTTATAAATGATATATCAAATGAAAAAGAACTAAAACAGTTTTGTTTGTTGGCACCAGTGCGCATGTGCGTGGAATGTTTCTGCCGCAATCCGCTAGACAGCGGTAGCAGCAAAGATGACGACTAGCAAACAGAAAGCGTTTGGTGTTTTGCAGTTTGCAAAGCCGAATCTATAGTTTCCGTGTAACGTGCGTTCCGCAATTATGCTGGACTGTGATCCTCATAGTAATAATAACATTCGGAGATGGTATCATCAGTTTGAAGATATCGGCTGTCTTTATAAAGGGAAGAGCACAGGACAACCAAGAGTACAGATGTATTTTTTTATCTTGAAAAGTGCAGAGCGATGCGCAGTGGTATCTGGACGAGTCCACGTCAGAACGGTTACAACTGGAGGGGAGGGCAGGTCAGTTGCCTACCAGTTGCGAGCAACTAAACACGTGCAGAGCTACTCGGTAACACTACAGCTTGTTTCAAAATGTACTTGTCTCCTGGTTCCAAGAGAGCATTTATAAATGACGCCTCCTAGCAGCACATTAGGAAATAAAGTGCTACATTTAAAAACACGAGAAGTAATAACCAATATCCATAGATTTATAAAAAAGGAACAATGGTCTGGGTCAGCTATAAAAATCTGGGGAAGGGTATCTGAGGCAACAGTTGTGTCTGAAAGCAGTTAAGAGAGTTATTAAGGAAAGAAAAGTTGTTGGTTCTAGTGCAGCAACGTCCTTCTCTATGCCCAGTAAACAAAGATTAAGAACATGCACAAAATCTAATTTGGATGTTTTAATTCAGAAATAGTTAGGCGAACTGTGATTAATTTTAAAGCACAGAAAAACAAAGACCAACTTTGAAGAAAGTGCTTATGAAGCTAAAAATTCTACTGACTTCCAAAGCAGTGTCTGAATATTAACAAGAGTTCTTTTGAAGCTAGGATTATTTGAAAAAAAAAAAGCACTAAGCGTGACAGACAAATTTTAAACGAACATCGCACCATACGTGCAAAAAGGCTTAAGTATTCAAGAAATATTCGGAGATATCGAAGTGAAGTTTATATAGTTTATAGGGATGAAACTTATATAAATACAGCACATGCTGGACCATATGCCTGAAGTGAAATACGTTACAGGGACCCTGCAGCGATATTGAAATGCCGGCAGTTGTTTATCATGCCTGCTGGAGAAGAACAGGGTTTTGTTCCAAATGCCTATGTACTATATAAGATCCAACAAAACCGTAGAGTTTACTACCATAGTAAGAATTACAACTTAGTTTATAAGAGCTACAAAACTGGCTTCGAGAATGAAATTTGTTTTTAGACACCTTATGCAGCGCCCTCCCCTCTCGTAATCTTATGCGTGTGACGCATTGTGGCGATAGGTGCACTATCCCCACCACAGTTGCTACTCATCCCTACCGCGCAGAATTCCTGTCAAGATAAAATAATACATCTGTAAGTGAAGAGACTGTTGAGCGAGTGAGGGAGTCGTTCACTCGTAGCCCAAAGAAATCAGTCCGGAAGACTAGTCGTGAATTACAACTTCCTGTCGACTCTTTGGAAAGTTATAAGAAAAGGCTTACGGCTACGGCCTTACCGTTTACAGTTATTACAGCCTCTAAACCGACAGACCACTGGTTACGTGACAACTTCGCAAACGTCCAGTTGCGATGGCGATCAGTGATGAATCAACTTTTCATCTTAGTGGACTTGTTAACACTCATAATGTGCGCATGTGGGGCTCAGAAAATTCTCACGAGATGGTACAAAATGCAACGAGATTCCCCTAAAGTGAATGTTTTTGTGCCTTATCCCTGCAAAAAAGTTTATGGGCCTTTCTTTTTTAGTGAATCTACTGTAACTGGCACTTCTTAACTTGGTACACTATAGCGATGGCTCTTCCCTCAGTTGGAAGAAAGTGAGCCAGAGAACTTCATTTTCCAGCAAGATGGTGCATAACGAAGTACGCCATTGGTTGAACGTCACTGTACCCGAGCGCTGGTTAGGCTGCAAGAGCTCCAATGACAGGGCTCGCTATCCATAACCTCCACGTTCTCCTGACCTAACGCCATGCAATTTTTACCTTTGCGGCTTCATCAAGGATCGTGTGTACATGCCCCCACTATCAGCTGACCTCCATGAATTGAGAAACCGGATTGAAGCAGCTGTTGCTACAATTACTGAATACACGCTTATCAACGTTTGGGAAGAACTCGGCTATAGATTGATGTGTACTGTGTGACAAAGCGTAGTCACATTGAACATTTATAAGTTTCTTGGTAAAACTGTTTGAGTTGCTTTTGCATTTGACGTATCATTTATAACTCTAAGTTGAATACAATAAATATTATAAAGGGTTAAATCTCCGATATTCATTTACATACACCCTGTATTTATGTGTTTAACGTATTTATGCATGTTTTTCGAGATAAATATTTGTGAAAACTATCTTCATATATTTCCTTATCTTGTTTAATTGATGCTCAGATATTTTAAACATCCTACCATATGATAGCTTTTAAATTTGTTTCTGATTTTCTTCTTGGAAAATGTATTATAATACAAAAATTTAAGTGAATAACAAAGAATATATTCGAAATGGTTCATACCAAAGAAAATATTATTTGTGTGCTTTAACGAGACGTCTACATTTGTGCATGTGTTTTCTTTGTCTCTTATAATTTACTAGAGGCTATATTCCCCGCAAAAAATTAAAATATATATTTTAGGGCGGTAAAATTTTATATATTTCAAAATGTTTAAGTAAGTTCTGGGAAAATCGAACTTTCCGAATTAAATTTCATGTAAAGGCTATTACTATTACTATTATTAAAAACTAAATTATAATAGGCTTTCAAAAGTAATATTTCCAAAGGAATGCTCCAAAAAGCAGTCTAATAGAACTAACTGCCTTTTATTATTAATATATATTTGATATATCACTTTTTGTAATTACAGTGACTCTCCGGAAAAGCAGGTTATTCATTATACAAATGCCAACCGATCACATATTGCTGTCCATAGATGGCTCTACCTGTCCTGCGTTATCCTGCGGAAGGAAATTTGTAATTATTTACGTAGTTTTAAAACATACTGTACTCATGTTGATTAGGTATACCTTAGATTTAATTAGACTTTATTCTGTTTAGACAGGTTTAGGCTGTAGTATATATTAAGAAAATATAGAATGTATAGGTAACTGAATGTAGGAAGTGAGGTCTTCTAAGTCAATTAGATATACACACGCTTTGCAGTTGTTTCTCATTGTTTCTTTGTTAGTAAGACGTATATGGACACGCTTATTGCCATGTTTTCCATTAACTCTAAGGTCCATGGAACCTGGGCTCACTGAGCATTATTTCACACATTTCATTGTTCATCCGATATGACTTGGACGATTACAATTAGAGAAACTAAACACAGAGAGCAAAGGATTTAACAAATGTAGCAGTAATTGACTATCTGAAATACCTCCAAGTAAATTAAATGGTCAAACATTGTGCACTTTTACGATATTTTTATCTGCTGTAGTAAGATTTTGTACGACTATTACGGATTGTCAGATATGTAACAGCTATACAGAGTAAATGACACTCCGGAGGGGAGTTCCAGAAAGCAGAGCATAGAGTTTCATTTAATGTCGTCATTTCTTTTTAAAATATGGGTACAGTAAATAATGTCAACGTACCTCCCAAAACAAAACAAACCGTATTTCCCTGTTTGCTGTGATATAATGAATAACAAGTAACTCTAAGAACAACATACACGAAGCTGTTTTTAAACATGTAACTATGAGATCAGGCTTCTGTAATCGCTTGTAGCGTATACGACAGACCACCTCTGAGATGCCAAATAGTGGGTACGGCCGTGTGTGCTGGAGCGTTGTCGTGATGCAGAATCCAGTCAACTGATCGTCAAAGTTCAGGACGTTTGCTCCTCACATCCTCTCGCAGACGCCTTAAAACATCCAAGTAAAAGTGCTGGTTATCAGTCTGGCCAGGAGGTACAAATTCCCGATGAAAAATTCCACGAACATCAGAAAAGACAATGATCATCGTCTTCACATTTGACCTCACTTGCCTTGCTTTTTTTGGTCTGGGAGAGTTGGGAGTCCTCCACTGGCTTGAGGCTTGTTTGGTTTCTGGGTCATACCCGTAACACCAACTCTCATCCCCTGTAATGACTTTGTTCAAGAAGTTTGGATCACGTGCAATCTCTGTTTTCAAGTCCTTATACACACATTCATGAGGATGGTTTTGTGCTCCTGTGTGAGAAGGCGCGGAAGAAATTTAGCAGCAACACGTCTCATGTGCAAAGCCTCCCTCAAAATCCGCTGTCACAAGCTCCAACTGATACCTGTCGCTGCTGAAATTTCCTCGATCGTTTGATGACGATCCTCGTTGATGTTTTGGCGGACCTTTTCAATGTTCTCCTCATTTCGCGATGTTGAAGGGCGTCCAGAACGTGCTTGGACTTCAGTACACATCTCACCACGTTTAAAGCGCCCAAACCACTCGAAAACCTGTGTGCGGCTCATAGCGTCCTCCTGGAAAACTTCCTGAAGCATTTGGTGTATCTCCGATGCAGTTTTTTAAGCTGGAAACAAAATTTCACACACACTCTTTGATCTTTTAAAGTTGCCATAACGACTTCGCAGAGGTAACCCACCAAGAGTCAGAGAAACGCAATACCACACTTGCACGTTCAGGTCTACACTGACGACGTCTGCAAAGCTGTTTCATGAAGGTCTCTTCTAACACCATCTAGCGTGAGAACCCTGCACTACGTCTAGGAGTGGCAGCGCCCTCGGAGACCGGTTTCTTTTGGGCCCTCCTTCTATGTACCCTGATTCTAATACGGTCCCTCTCTAGGATATCGTGTTGAGTGATTCCTGTCAATTTTAAATCATATTTTACTTCACCAAACCATTTCACACTGTGTACTTATGCTTTACTTCTGTTTTCGTAAAATCCCATAGTGTGTTTTGTGAGCCTATTTAATATGTCCATAAAGTTTTAAACTTCCTTTCGTAATATAACTATGGATGCCTGTATGTATTTTATTTCCCTTTTTCTTGTAAGTCTGTATTCTTCACCTACGACTTAAGGACTTTAAATTGTTCTAATAATTTGACGTTCTACTGTTTCTATTTTTTCAATATCTTCTTTCCTCTCCAAGTTTAATGCTTTTGCTCCATAGATGCACTTTGGTTTAATTACAGTGTTATATGTTTTAATTTGGTACGAGAAAAAGTAAAAAATGTTTGTAAAATTTTTCAATAAATGACTTCCTCAAAATCAGAATATAGTATATCTGTCAAGGTGTCTTTAAACTTTTGACAGACATATATAGAGAAGGTGTGTATATAAAATTGGTAATCTACATATATCTTCAATAAAACACTTAATTCAAAACGATGCAGAAAGAGAATGTGGGTCAATTTCAGATATCCGAGTACATGAGGTCAACTTCAGATAGTAGACAAAAATGTAATACCTAAGTCACTACAGAATACAATGTCTCTACTTTGTAACAGGAGTTGTTAAGGAAGCAGTTACTAGAAAGGGAAATTGAGCTGCTAATATGTGATACAAACATAAAACAACTAGAAACAATGGCGAAAAGCTCTGATACATTATTAAGAGTAAACTATGTGACGAGATTGATCTATTAAATTCAAATTAACATACTTTATTTTAACATGTTTATATAACTATGTCTTTTGTTATATTTGTAAACTACAATAACAGAACAAAACCCTCTCGGCATCTTGCTTACGGTCGTCCGATACCTTACTTTCTACATGAAATTTCTTTGTTGGCGGACACTCACTGTAACTAAAAGATCCTCTGATGTATAACAATTAAATTTAATATGGTACACTCATAGTACGTTCTCAATCCGCTCTTCCAAGAATTGTTTCTGCATGTGCCCCAAGTTTAAAGTAAACGTCACGGAAGTTTCACTACCAATTTCGATTTAGACACAAAAAAGGCATAGTTAAATGTTAAAAATTCGGGTCAGGTCATACTGCCTTTCGAATTCTAACGTTATTGTTATGAACTTAGGAGAATAAAATAAAATTTTTTAAGAAATAAACGTAGTGGTGAACTGAAAATCTTTAATTACGTGAAATACGTTCACGAAATTATGCTTCTTAACCTTTGTGGTTCGTTAGATACAGACCAGGACTTATACTAAGTTAAAGGACATAATTTAAGTAAACTTGTTTCATCGCTAACGATTTTCCAGTTTTCTTTGGTTCTAGTTCAATCCTGCTTTTCTCAAAAGCTCACAAATAACTTTCAAACTTAAACCAAAAGTCTACAAACGTATTCCATGTAAATGTTTACTTCATATTTGTAACAGACGGTCAAGTAAACCGTTGTGTAACGGTGGGTCGTGACTCAATTTGTTATATAGCAGACGATGTTTTAGTTATAGTAATTGTCCGCCAGGTGAGAGGCTACCGCTTGTTGCTATCCAGAGAGGGCCGCACTTGTATTATCTTACACTGGCGAAGAGATTTTCTAATTATCTACGAAATTGTATAATACATTCTAACTATGTTATTTACATGTAGCTTAGATTTAATTGTTGTTTATTCTTTGAAAAAGAGCGGTAGCTGTAATGTATATGTAGGCAATATCGAACAAACAGTCAACTGAGCTTCTGAAACAAAGCCTTCAAAATTAACTATATGTATAGGTGTTTCTATTCTTTTATTGTTCATTCCTTATTTATTGTTCATTCATTATCATATTTACGAGCAAACAGCTAAAGCTACGCTCTAAGATTGTGCTGCACAATTCTTTTATTTTATCCAATAATCGTTTCCTTTATTATGCATGTTACTAGATGAGGGTAATTCAATGCAGTATTTGCAACACAATTAATTTGCAACGGAAATTGTAGCTGTTGCAGCGATTTAAGGTAATGGAACGTAGACAAATGAAAAGCAACTAGCATTTCCAACTGTTTGAACAAGTCATCTTTACCACTATTGACAATAATAAAGGGCATTATTGCGGGCATTAGGTAGCAGCATGCTAGTTTAAACAACCAGGGTCCTGATTATGAATATATATGAGAGAGAAAATTTCGTGAACGTTTAGAAACAGTCCCTTTCAGCCCTAATCATAAAAACACATGATATTATCCAAGTAGAAAGAATTGCTCTTCATTCACTGTGCAGTTTCAATAGTGCTAATGTGCACTTTCATAAAAAGGAACACCGTTTTCGTAATAACAGGGTGTATATAAATGAATATCGGGGTTTTAAGTTTTTATAATATTTATTACATTAAAATTGAAGTTATAAATGATATATCAAATGAAAAAGAACTAAAACAGTTTTGTTTGTTGGCACCAGTGCGCATGTGCGTGGAATGTTTCTGCCGCAATCCGCTAGACAGCGGTAGCAGCAAAGATGACGACTAGCAAACAGAAAGCGTTTTGTGTTTTGCAGTTTGCAAAGACCGAATCTATAGTTTCCGTGTAACGTGCGTTCCGCAATTATGCTGGACTGTGATCCTCATAGTAATAATAACATTCGGAGGTGGTATCATCAGTTTGAAGATATCGGCTGTCTTTATAAAGGGAAGAGCACAGGACAACCAAGAGTACAGATGTATTTTTTTATCTTGAAAAGTGCAGAGCGATGCGCAGTGGTATCTGGACGAGTCCACGTCAGAACGGTTACAACTGGAGGGGAGGGCAGGTCAGTTGCCTACCAGTTGCGAGCAACTAAACACGGGCAGAGCTACTTGGTAACACTACAGCTTGTTTCAAAATGTACTTGTCTCCTGGTTCCAAGAGAGCATTTATAAATGACGCCTCCTAGCAGCACATTAGGAAATAAAGTGCTACATTTAAAAACACGAGAAGTAATAACCAATATCCATAGATTTATAAAAAAGGAACAATGGTCTGGGTCAGCTATAAAAATCTGGGGAAGGGTATCTGAGGCAACAGTTGTGTCTGAAAGCAGTTAAGAGAGTTATTAAGGAAAGAAAAGTTGTTGGTTCTAGTGCAGCAACGTCCTTCTCTATGCCCAGTAAACAAAGATTAAGAACATGCACAAAATCTAATTTGGATGTTTTAATTCAGAATTAGTTAGGCGAACTGTGATTAATATTTAAAGCACAGAAAAACAAAGACCAACTTTGAAGAAAGTGCTTATGAAGCTAAAAATTCTACTGACTTCCAAGGCAGTGTCTGAATATTAACAAGAGTTCTTTTGAAGCTGGGATTATTTGAAAAAAAAAAACACTAAGCGTGACAGACACATTTTAATCGAACATCGCACCATACGTGCAAAAAGGCTTAAGTATTTACGAAATATTCGGAGATATCGAAGTGAAATTTATATAGTTTATATGGATGAAACTTATATAAACACAGCACATACTGGACCATATGCCTGGAGTGAAATACGTTACAGGGACTCTGCAGCGTATTGAAAGACCGACAGTTGTTTATCATGCCTGCTGGAGGAGAACAGGGTTTTGTTCCAAATGCCTATGTACTATTTAAGATCCAACAAAAGCGTGGGGATTACTACCATAGTAAGAATTACAACATAGTTTATAAGAGCTGCAAAACTGGCTTCGAGAATGAAATTTGTTTTTAGACACCTTATGCACCTCCCTCCGCTCTCGTTATCTTACGCGTGGGACGCATTGTGGCGATAGGTGCACTATCCCCACCACAGTTGCTACTCATCCCTACGGCGCAGGATTCCTGTCAAGATAAAATAATACATCTGTAGGTGAAGAGATTGTTGAGCGAGTGAGGGAGTCATTCACACGTAGCTCAAAGGAATCAGTCCAGAAGACTAGTCGTGAATTACAACTTTCTGTGTCGACTGTTTGGAAAGTTGCAAGAAAACGCTTACGGCTACAGCCTTACCGTTTACAGTTATTACAGCCTCTAAACCCGACAGACCACGGATTACGTGCCAACTTCGCAAATGACATGTTGCGATGACGTCTTTATGGATCGTGTTGTCTTCAGTGATTTATCGAACTTTCACTTTAGTGGACATGTTAACACTCATAATGTGCACATCTAGGGCTCAAAAATCCCCACGAGATGGTAAAAATGTAACGAGATTCCCCTAAAGTGAATGTTTTTGTGCCGTATCCCTGTGAAAAATGTTTATGGGCCTTTCTTTTTTGGTGAACCAACTGTAACTGGCACTTCTTACCTTGGTACACTATAGCGATGGCTCTTCCCTCAGTTGGAAGAAAATGAGCCAGAGAACTTCAATTTCCAGCAAGGTGTTGCGCCACCTCACTGGCATAACGAGGTATGTGATATGTTGAACGTCACTGTACCGGAGCGCTGGAGAGGCTGCAAGGGCACCAATGACAGGGCTTGCTATGCACGGCCTCCACGTTCTCCTGACCTAACGCCATGCGATTTTCACCTTTGGGGCTTCATCAAGGATCGTGTGTACGTGCCCCCGCTACCAGCTGACCTCCCTGAACTAAGAAACCGGATTGAAGCAGCTGTTGCTACAATTACTGAATACACACTTATCAACGTTTGGGAAGAACTCGGCTATAGATTTGATGTGTGACAAACGGTAGCCACATTGACCATTTGTAAGGTTCTTTGTAAAACTGTTTGAGTTGCTTTTTCATTTGACATATCATTTATAACTTTTAGTTTAATGTAATAGATATTATAAATAGTTAAAACCCTGATTTTCATATATATATATATACCTGTATTAATGTGTTTAACGTATTTATGCATATTTTTCGAGATGAATATTTGTGAAAACTAACGTCATTTATTTCCTTTTCTTGTTTTATCGATGCTCAGATGTCTTAACATGTTACCATATGATATCTTTTAAATGCGTTTCTGATTTTCTTCTTGAAAGAGGTATTATAATACAAACATTTAAGCGAATAACAAAGAATATATTCGAAATGGTTCATACCAAAGGAAATATTATTTGTGTGATTTAACGAGACGTCTATTTTTGTGCAGTGTGCTTTCTTTGTCTCTTATAATTTACTAGAGGTCATTTTCCACGCAAAAGGATTCAAATATATATTTTACTGCCGTAAAATTTTATATATATATTATCAAAGTATTTAAGTAAGTTCTGGAAAAATCAAACTTTCCGAATAAAATTTCATGTAAAGGGTAGTTTAGGGAGGAATTCCTGTAGCAGCATACTTGAATGATGCTGAAAACAAATACATGTGTGCTATTGAATGTATTTTTCGTTTCAAAAATGTTCGCACTTTCATAAATGGATATTTTTTATAAAACTATTATTTATAAGGTTCCGGGAGCATATTTTACTTCCGGAGTTCAATTTATGGATAAATACACAGTGTCACATCGACGTTCGAATACTGTGTCGAGTGATTAGGTCACCATTTTTTTTTTTTAGTTTTACGTCCTCCAATGTTAAGTCATACCGGACGATGAATGAGAGAGCTTAGAGCTACCCGAAATATATGTGCAGTGTTTAACGCCCGCTTTTGCTACATACGGCAGCGATGACACTGATGATACATGGGATGAAGATGGAGCACCGGTGGAATGAGATGGCGGGGGAAACCGGTGATCCTGGAGAAAACCGGCCCCAGCGCCATGTTGTCCACCACTAATCTCACTTTGCGGTCGCCTGGGACCGAAGCCGGGCAGCCTTGGTGAGAGCGAAGAGCTAACCACTGAGCCACGGCGCAACCAGGGTTACCCGACATTCGTCTTGCAGCATAAGGCAGAAACCGTGGAAAAAATCTTATCCAGGTAACTTACCCACAAGATTCGAACTCGGGACTTCTTGAACGTGAGGCAGACATCCTACCATCTACGCTACTGAGGCAGGCAGGTCACCGTGAATGTATATTTTGAAGGGAAAAGGTCAAGTTTAATAACACAGCCGTCATGTTGAAGAAGCTAGAGTACCGGAATCATCTCGCTGTTTATTGGCCGGCGATGTGGGAGCTGCATGCCTTCAAGGCCAGTCACGAGCAGATGATATGAGGCCGGGGTAGAACTGTGCTGCTAGTACGAAAAATACCTTTCCAGAATGTGTATCGAAAATATGTATTCCCTTCATATCTATCTTATCAAATAACTTTAAAATTTCTGATTCCTACCCTCGCTCAAGCAAATCCTTTAAATCTTTGTTTATTACATACATATATAACAAGAATTATAATTTGTAATGCACGTTATACTTATGCTGAAATTAGTCTGGAAAGGTGTGATTAATTATTAAGCTGCCAAAAAGTTTAATCTTTCTGAGATAATGGCTTACAAAATTAACATTACTACCATATCCCATACTATGCCTCAAAACAGACGGGAAATCGACAAAGGCTTCTTTCATTAAATACAACTACTTGGGTCATTGACAGAAGGAGCTCAGAGAAGGAGGTCTGAGACATAACATCCTCAGAAAAAATAAAATAACCGTTGTAGTTCGTTAGATACAGACCAGGACTTATATTAAGTTAAAGTACATAATTTAAGTAAACTTGTTTCATCGCTAACGATTTTCCAGTTTTCTTTGGTTCTAGTTCAATCCTGCTTTTCTCAAAAAGCTCATAAATAACTTTGGAACTTAAACCAAAAGTCTACAAACGTATTCCATGTAAATGTTTACTTCATATTTGAAACAGACGGTCAAGTAAACCTTTGTGTAACGGTTGGTCGTGACTCAATTTGTTATATAGCAGACGATGTTTTAGTTATAGTAATTGACCGCCAGGAGAGAGGCTACCGCTTGTTGCTATCCAGAGAGGGCCGCACTTATATTATCTTACTCTGGGGAAGAGATTTTCTATCTATCTACGAAATTGTATAATAAACTCTATGTTACTTACATATAACTTAGATTTAATTGTTGTTTATTCTTTGAAAAAGAGCGGTAGCTGTAATGTATATGTAGGCAATATCGAACAAACAGTCAACTGAGCTTCTGAAAGAAAGCCTTCAAAACTAACTATATGTGTAGGTGTTTCTATTCTTTTGTTGTTCATTCATTATTTATTGTTCATTATCATATTTATTAGGAGCAAACAGCTAAAGCTGCGCTCTAAGATTGTGCTGCACAATTCTTTTATTTTATCCAATAATCGTTTCCTTTATTATGCATGTTACTAGATGAGGGTAATTCAATGCAGTATTTGCAACAGAAATTGAAGCTGTTGCAGCGATTTAAGGTAATGGAACGTAGACAAATGAAAAGCAACTAGCATTTCCAACTGTTTGAACAAGTCATCTTTACCACTATTGACAATAATAAAGGACATGGTTGCGGGTATTAGGTAGCAGCATGCTAGTTTAAACAACCAGGGCCCTGATTATGAATATATATGAGAGAGAAAAGTTCGTGAACGTTTAGAAACAGTCTCTTTCAGCCCTAATCATAAAAGCACATGATATTATCCAAGTAGAAAGAATTGCTCTTAATTTACTGTGCAGTTTCAATAGTGCTAATGCGCACTTTCATAAAAAGGAACACCGTTTTCGTAATAACAGGCTGTATATAAATGAATATCCGGGTTTTAAGTCTTTATAATATTTATTACATAAAAATTGAAGTTATAAATGATATATCAAATGAAAAATTACTAACACAGTTTTGTTTGTTGGCACCAGTGCGCAAGTGCGTGGAATGTTTCTGCCGCAATCCGCTAGACAGCGGTAGTAGCAAAGATGACGACTAGTAAACAGAAAGCGTTTAGTGTTTTGCAGTTTGCAAAGACCGAATCTATAGTTTCCGTGTAACGTGCGTTCCGCATTATGTTGGGTTGTGATCCTAGTAATAATAACATTCGGAGATGGTATCATCAGTTTGAAGATATCGGCTGCCTTTGTAAAGGGAAGACCACAGGACAACCAAGAGTACAGATGTATTTTTTTATCTTGGAAAGTGCAGAGCGATGCGCAGTGGTATCTGGACGAGTCCACCTCAGAACGGTTGCAACTGGAGGGGAGGGCAGGTCAGTTGCGTACCAGTTGCGAGCAACTAAACAGGTGCAGAGCTACTCGGTAACACTACAGCTTGTTTCAAAATGTGCTTGTCTCCTGGTTCCAAGAGAGCATTTATAAATGACGCCTCCTAGCAGCACATTAGGAAATAAAGTGCTACATTTAAAAACACGAGAACTAATAACCAATATCCATAGATTTATAAACAAAGAAACAATGGTCTGGTTCAGCTATGAACATCTGCGTAAGCGTATCTGAGGCAACAGTTGGGTCTGAAAGCAGTTTAGGAGAGATATTAAGGAAAGAAAAGCCATTGGTGTTAGTGCAACAACGTTCTTCTCTATGTCCAGTAAACAAAGATTAAGAACATGCACAAAACCTAATTTGAATGTTTTAATTCAGAAGTAGTTAGGCGAACTATGAATAATTTTTAAAGCGCAGGAAAACAAAGACCAACTTTGAAGAAAGTGCTTATGAAGCTTAAAAATTCTACTGTCTTCCAAGGCAGTGTCTGAACATTAAGAATAGTTCCTTTGAAGCTAGGATTATTTGAAAAAGAAAAACACTAAATGTGACAGACAAATTTTGATCGAACATCGCACCATACGTGCAAAAAGGCTTAAGTATTTACGAAATATTCGGAGATATTAAAGTGAAGTTTATATAGTTTATATGGATGAAACTTATATAAATACAGCACATACTGGACCATATGCCTGGAGTGAAATACGTTACAGGGACTCTGCAGCGATATTGAAAGGCCGACAGTTGTTTATCATGCCTGCTGGAGGAGAACAGGGTTTTGTTCCAAATTTCTATGTACTATTTAAGATCCAACAAAAGCGTGGAGATTACTACCATAGTAAGAAATACAACTTAGTTTATAAGAGCTGCAGAAACTGGCTTCGAGAATGAAATTTGTTTCTAAACACCTTATGCAGCGCCCTACCCTCTCGTAATCTTACGCGTGTGACGCACTGTGGCGATAGGTGCACTATCCCCACCACAGTTGCTACTTATCCCTACCGCGCAGGATTCCTGTCAAGATAAAATAATACATCTGTAAGTGAACAGATTATTGAGCGAGTGAGAGAGTCATTCACACGTAGCTCAAAGGAATCAGTCCGGAAGGCTAGTCGTGAATTACAACTTCCTGTGTCGACTGTTTGGAAAGTTGAAAGAAAACGCTTACGGCTACAGCCTTACCGTTTACAGTTATTACAGCCTCTAAAACCGACAGACCACGGATTACGTCCCAACTTCACAAACATGTTGCTTCATGACGATGACGATTTTATGGATCGTGCGACCTTTCACCTTAGTGGACTTGTTAACACTCATAATGTGCGCATCTAGGGCTCAAAAGATTCTCACGAGATGGTACAAATGCAACGAGATTCCCCTAAAGTGAAAGTTTTTGTGCCGTATCCCTGCGAAAGGTTTATGGGTGAATCTACTGTAACTGGCAGTTCTTACCTTGATACACTATAGCGATGGCTCTTTCCTCAGATGGAAGAAAATGAGCCAAAGAACTTCATTTTCCAGCAGGATGGTTCGCCACCTCACTGCCATAACGAAGAATGTGATAGGTTGAACGTTACTGCACCCGAGCGCTGGTTAGGCTGCAAGGGCTCCAATGACAGGGCTTGCTATGCATGGCCTCCACGTTCTCCTGACCTAACGCCATGCGATTTTCACCTTTGGGGCTTCATCAAGGATCGTGTGTACGTGCTTCCGCTACCAGCTGACCTCCCTGAATTAAGAAACCGGATTGAAGCAGCTGTTACTACAATTACTGAATACACACTTATCAACGTTTGGGAAGAACTTGGCTACAGATTTGATGTGTGCCGTGTGACAAAGGTAGTCACATTGAACATTTATAAGGTTCCTGTTAGAACTGTTTGAGTAGCTGTTTCATTTGACGTAACATTTATAACTGTAAGTTGAAGGTAATAAATATTATAGAGAATTAAAACCCCGATATTCATTTATATACATCTGTATTTATCTGTTTAACGTATTTATGCATGTTTTTCGAGATAAATATTTGTGAAAACTAACTTCATTTATTTCCTTATTTAGTTTTATCGATCCTCAGATGTTTAAAACATGTTACCATATGATAGCTTTTACATTTGTTTCTCATTTTCTTCTTGACGAAGGTATTATAATACATAAATTTAAGCGAATAACAAAGAATATATTCGAAATGGTTCATACTAAAGGAAATATTATTTGTGTGCTTTAACGAGACGTCTATTTTTGTGCAGTGTGCTTTGTTTGTCTCTTATAATTTATTAGAGGCTATTTTCCCCGCGAAAAATTAAAATATATATTTTAGGGCCGTAAAATTTTATATATATATATAAAAATGTTTAAGTAACTTCCGGGAAAATCAAGCTTTCTGAATAAAGTTTTATGTAAAGGGTAGTTTAAGGAGGAATTCTTTTAGCAGCATACTTGAATGATGCTGAAAACAAATACAGGTGTGTTATTGAATGTATTTTTCGTTTCTAAGATGTTCGCACTTACATAAATGGATATTTTTATAAAACTATTATTTATAAGGCTCTGGGATCATACTGTACTTCCGGGGTTCAATTTATGGATAAATACACAATGTCACATCAACGTTCGAATATTGTGCCGAGAGATTAGGTCGCCCTTTTTTTTGTTTTTTGTTTTACGTCGTCCAATGTTAAGTCATACGCGACGATGATTGAAAGAGCTTAGAGTTACCCGACATTCGTCTTTCAGGATAAAGCAGAAACCGTGGAAAAAACCTCATCCAGGTAACTTATCCCGAGATTCGACCTCGGGACTTCTTGAACGAGAGGCAGACACCCTACCATCTACGCTACTGAGGCAGGCAGGTCACCATTAATGTACATTTTGGAAAGAGAAAGTAAAGTTGGGTAACATAGCCGCCATGTTGAAGAAGCCAGAGTAGGGGAGTCATCTCGTTGTTTATTTGCCGGCTAAGGGGGGCCTGCATGTCTTCAAGGCCAGTCACGAGCTGATGATATGAGGCCGGGGTAGAACTGTGCTACTAGTACGAAAAATACCTTTACAGAATGTGTATTGAAAATATGTATTCCCTTCATATTTATCATATCTAACAACTTTAAAATTTCTGACTCCTGCTCTCGCTCAAGCAAATCCTTCATGCCCTTGTTTATTACACATATATAACAAAAATTATTACTTGCAATATACATTATACTTATGCTGAAGTTAGTCTGGAAATATGTGATTAATTATTAAGCCGCCAAAAAGTTTAATATTTCTGAGATAATGACTTACAAAATTAACATTAGTAGCATATCCCACACTACGCCTTAAAACAGCCGGGAAATCGCTTAAGGCTCCTTTATATAAATACAACTACTTGGGTCATTGACAGAAGGAGGTCAGAGAAGGAGGTCAGAGACATAACATCCTCAGAAAAAATAAAATAACCGTTGTAGTTCGTTAGATACAGACCAGGACTTATATTAAGAGTAGATATTAGGATATCGTTAAAGGACATAATTTAAGTAAACTTGTTTCATCGCTAACGATTTTCCAGTTTTGTTTGGTTCTAGTTCAATCCTGCTTTTCTCAAAAGCTCATAAATAACTTTGAAACTTGAAACTTAAACCAAAAGTCTACAAACGTATTCCATGTACAGTCAAGTAAACCTTTGTGTAACGGCTGGTCGTGACTCAATTTGTTATATAGCGGACGATGTTTTAGTTATAGTAATTGTCCGCCAGGTGAGAGGCGACCGCTCGTTGCTATCCAGAGAGGGCGGCACCTGTATTATCTTACACTGGGGAAGAGATTTTCTAATTATCTACGAAATTGTATAATACACTCTAACTATGTTATTTACATGTAACTTAGATTTAATTGTTGTTTACTCTTTGAAAAAGAGCGGTAGCTGTAGAGTATATGTAGGCAATATCGAACAAACAGTCAACTGTGCTTCTGAAAGAAAACCTTCAAAATTAAGTATATGTATAGGTGTTTCTATTCTTTTATTATTCATTATTTATTGTTCATTAACGTATTAGGAGCAAACAGCTAATGCTGGGCTCTAAGATTGTACTGCACAATTATTTTATTTTATCCAATAATCGTTTCCTTTATTATGCATGTTACTAGATGAGGGTAATTCAATGCAGTATTTGCAACACAATTAATTTGCAACGGAAATTGTAGCTGTTGCAGCGATTTAAGAAGGTAATGGAACGGAGACAAATGAAAAGCAACTAGCATTTCCAACTGTTTGAACAAGTCATCTTTACCACTTTTGACAATAATAAAGGACATTGTTGCGGGTATTAGGTAGCAGGACGCTAGTTTAAACAACCAGGGTCCTGATTATGAATATATATGAGAGAGAAGAGTTCGTGAACGTTTATAAACAGTGCCTTTCAGCCCTAATCATAAAAACATATGATATTATCCAAGTAGAAAGAATTGATATTAATTTAATGTGCAGTTTCAATAGTGTTAATGTGCACTTTCATAAAAAGGAACACCGTTTTCGTAATTACAGCGTGTATATAAATGAATATCGGGGTTTTAAGTTTTTATAATATTTATTACATTAAAATTGAAGTTATAAATGATATATCAAATGAAAAAGAACTAAAACAGTTTTGTTTGTTGGCACCAGTGCGCATGTGCGTGGAATGTTTCTGCCGCAATCCGCTAGACAGCGGTAGCAGCAAAGATGACGACTAGCAAACAGAAAGCGTTTGGTGTTTTGCAGTTTGCAAAGACCGAATCTATAGTTTCCGTGTAACGTGCGTTCCGCAATTATGCTGGACTGTGATCCTCATAGTAATAATAACATTCGGAGATGGTATCATCAGTTTGAAGATATCGGCTGTCTTTATAAAGGGAAGAGCACAGGACAACCAAGAGTACAGATGTATTTTTTTATCTTGAAAAGTGCAGAGCGATGCGCAGTGGTATCTGGACGAGTCCACGTCAGAACGGTTACAACTGGAGGGGAGGGCAGGTCAGTTGCCTACCAGTTGCGAGCAACTAAACACGTGCAGAGCTACTCGGTAACACTACAGCTTGTTTCAAAATGTACTTGTCTCCTGGTTCCAAGAGAGCATTTATAAATGACGCCTCCTAGCAGCACATTAGGAAATAAAGTGCTACATTTAAAAACACGAGAAGTAATAACCAATATCCATAGATTTATAAAAAAGGAACAATGGTCTGGGTCAGCTATAAAAATCTGGGGAAGGGTATCTGAGGCAACAGTTGTGTCTGAAAGCAGTTAAGAGAGTTATTAAGGAAAGAAAAGTTGTTGGTTCTAGTGCAGCAACGTCCTTCTCTATGCCCAGTAAACAAAGATTAAGAACATGCACAAAATCTAATTTGGATGTTTTAATTCAGAAATAGTTAGGCGAACTGTGATTAATTTTAAAGCACAGAAAAACAAAGACCAACTTTGAAGAAAGTGCTTATGAAGCTAAAAATTCTACTGACTTCCAAAGCAGTGTCTGAATATTAACAAGAGTTCTTTTGAAGCTAGGATTATTTGAAAAAAAAAAAAAAAGCACTAAGCGTGACAGACAAATTTTAAACGAACATCGCACCATACGTGCAAAAAGGCTTAAGTATTCAAGAAATATTCGGAGATATCGAAGTGAAGTTTATATAGTTTATAGGGATGAAACTTATATAAATACAGCACATGCTGGACCATATGCCTGAAGTGAAATACGTTACAGGAACCCTGCAGCGATATTGAAATGCCGGCAGTTGTTTATCATGCCTGCTGGAGAAGAACAGGGTTTTGTTCCAAATGCCTATGTACTATATAAGATCCAACAAAACCGTAGAGTTTACTACCATAGTAAGAATTACAACTTAGTTTATAAGAGCTACAAAACTGGCTTCGAGAATGAAATTTGTTTTTAGACACCTTATGCAGCGCCCTCCCCTCTCGTAATCTTATGCGTGTGACGCATTGTGGCGATAGGTGCACTATCCCCACCACAGTTGCTACTCATCCCTACCGCGCAGAATTCCTGTCAAGATAAAATAATACATCTGTAAGTGAAGAGACTGTTGAGCGAGTGAGGGAGTCGTTCACTCGTAGCCCAAAGAAATCAGTCCGGAAGACTAGTCGTGAATTACAACTTCCTGTCGACTCTTTGGAAAGTTATAAGAAAAGGCTTACGGCTACGGCCTTACCGTTTACAGTTATTACAGCCTCTAAACCGACAGACCACTGGTTACGTGACAACTTCGCAAACGTCCAGTTGCGATGGCGATCAGTGATGAATCAACTTTTCATCTTAGTGGACTTGTTAACACTCATAATGTGCGCATGTGGGGCTCAGAAAATTCTCACGAGATGGTACAAAATGCAACGAGATTCCCCTAAAGTGAATGTTTTTGTGCCTTATCCCTGCAAAAAAGTTTATGGGCCTTTCTTTTTTAGTGAATCTACTGTAACTGGCACTTCTTAACTTGGTACACTATAGCGATGGCTCTTCCCTCAGTTGGAAGAAAGTGAGCCAGAGAACTTCATTTTCCAGCAAGATGGTGCATAACGAAGTACGCCATTGGTTGAACGTCACTGTACCCGAGCGCTGGTTAGGCTGCAAGAGCTCCAATGACAGGGCTCGCTATCCATAACCTCCACGTTCTCCTGACCTAACGCCATGCAATTTTTACCTTTGCGGCTTCATCAAGGATCGTGTGTACATGCCCCCACTATCAGCTGACCTCCATGAATTGAGAAACCGGATTGAAGCAGCTGTTGCTACAATTACTGAATACACGCTTATCAACGTTTGGGAAGAACTCGGCTATAGATTGATGTGTACTGTGTGACAAAGCGTAGTCACATTGAACATTTATAAGTTTCTTGGTAAAACTGTTTGAGTTGCTTTTGCATTTGACGTATCATTTATAACTCTAAGTTGAATACAATAAATATTATAAAGGGTTAAATCTCCGATATTCATTTACATACACCATGTATTTATGTGTTTAACGTATTTATGCATGTTTTTCGAGATAAATATTTGTGAAAACTATCTTCATATATTTCCTTATCTTGTTTAATTGATGCTCAGATATTTTAAACATCCTACCATATGATAGCTTTTAAATTTGTTTCTGATTTTCTTCTTGGAAAATGTATTATAATACAAAAATTTAAGTGAATAACAAAGAATATATTCGAAATGGTTCATACCAAAGAAAATATTATTTGTGTGCTTTAACGAGACGTCTACATTTGTGCATGTGTTTTCTTTGTCTCTTATAATTTACTAGAGGCTATATTCCCCGCAAAAAATTAAAATACATATTTTAGGGCCGTAAAATTTTATATATTTCAAAATGTTTAAGTAAGTTCTGGGAAAATCGAACTTTCCGATTTAAATTTCATGTAAAGGCTATTACTATTACTATTATTAAAAACTAAATTATAATAGGCTTTCAAAAGTAATATTTCCAAAGGAGTGCTCCAAAAAGCAGTCTAATAGAACTAACTGCCTTTTATTATTAATATATATTTGATATATCACTTTTGTTAATTACAGTGACTGTCCGGAAAACAGGGTTTTCATCATACAAATGCCAAGCGATCACATCTTGCTGTCCATAGATGGCTCTACCTGTCCTGCCTTATCCTGCGGAAG
The DNA here is from genome assembly GCA_030765055.1 of Mantis religiosa. Lineage (NCBI taxonomy): Eukaryota > Metazoa > Arthropoda > Insecta > Mantodea > Mantidae > Mantis > Mantis religiosa. The sequence continues at coordinate 25,413,397 of CM060954.1, forward strand.
GAAATTTGTAATTATTTACGTAGTTTTAAAACATACTGTACTCATGTTGATTAGGTATACCTTAGATTTAATTAGACTTTATTCTGTTTAGACAGATTTAGGCTGTAGTATATATTAAGAAAATATAGAATGTATAGCTAACTGAATGTAGGAAGTGAGGTCTTCTAAGTCAATTAGATATACACACGCTTTGCAGTTGTTTCTCATTATTTCTTTGTTAGTAAGACGTATATGGACACGCTTATTGCCATGTTTTCGGTTAACTCTAAGGTCCATGGAACCTGGGCTCACTGAGCATTATTTCACCCATTTCATTGTTCATCCGATATGACTTGGACGATTACAATTAGAGAAACTAAACACAGAGAGCAAAGGATTTAACAAATGTAGCAGTAATTGACTATCTGAAATACCTCCAAGTAAATTAAATGGTCAAACATTGTGCACTTTTACGATATTTTGATCTGCTGTAGTAAGATTTTGTACGACTATTACGGATTGTCAGATATGTAACAGCGATACAGAGTAAATGACACTCCGGAAGGGAGTTCCAGAAAGCAGAGCATAGAGTTTCATTTAATGTCGTCATTTCTTTTTAAAATATGGGTACAGTAAATAATGTCAACGTACCTCCCAAAACAAAACAAACCGTATTCCCCTGTTTGCTGTGATATAATGAATAACAAGTAACTCTAAGAACAACATACACGAAGCTGTTTTTAAACATGTAGCTATGAGATCAGGCTTCTGTAATCGCTTGTAGCGTATACGACAGACCTCCTCTGAGATGCCAAATAGTGGGTACGGCCGTGTGTGCTGGAGCGTTGTCGTGATGCAGAATCCAGTCAACTGATCGTCAAAGTTCAGGACGTTTGCTCCTCACATCCTCTCGCAGACGCCTTAAAACATCCAAGTAAAAGTGCTGGTTATCAGTCTGGCCAGGAGGTACAAATTCCCGATGAAAAATTCCACGAACATCAGAAAAGACAATGATCATCGTCTTCACATTTGACCTCACTTGCCTTGCTTTTTTTGGTCTGGGAGAGTTAGGAGTCCTCCACTGGCTTGAAGCTTGCTTGCTGGCTTTGTTCAAGAAGTTTGGATCACGTGCAATCTCTGTTTTCAAGTCCTTATACACACATTCATGCGGATGGCTTTATGCTCCTGTGTGAGAAGGCGGGGAACAAATTTAGCAGGAACACGTCTCGTGTGAAAATCCTCCCTCAAAATCCGGTGGCACGAGCTCCAACTGATTCCTGTCGCTGCTGAAATTTGGTCAATCGTTTGGCGACGATCCTCGTTTATCTTTTGGCAGACCTTTTCAATGTTCTCCTCATTTCGCGATGTTAAAGGTCGTCCAGAACGTGCTTGATCTTCAACAAACATCTCACCACGTTTAAAGTGCTAAAAACCACTGGGAAACTTGTGTGCGGCTCATAGCGTCCTCCTGGAAAGCTTCCCGAAGTATTTGGTGTGCCTCGTTTGCAGCTTTTTAAAGCAGGTAACAAAATTTCACAGACACTCTTTGTTCTTTTAAAGTTGCCATAACGACTTTGGAGAGATAACCCTCCAACAGTCAGAGAAACACAAACCCACACTTGCACGTTCAGCTCTACAATGGCGCCATCTGCACAGCTGTTTCATGAAGGTATCTACTATCACCATCTGGCGTGAGAACCCTGCACTACGTCAAGGAGTGGCAGCGCCCTCGGAGACCGGTTTCATTTGGGCCCTCCGTGTGTAACCTGATTCTAATACGGTCCCTCTCTAGGATATTGTCTTGAGTGATTCCTGTCAATTTTAAATCATATTTTACTTCACCAAATCATTTCACACTGTGTACGTATGCTTTATTTCTGTTTTCGTAAAATCCCATAGTGTGTTTTATGAGCCTATTTAATATGTCCATAAAGTTTTAAACTTCCTTTCCTAATATAACTATGGATGCCTGTATGTATTTTATTTCCCTTTTTCTTTTAAGTCTGTATTCTTCACCTACGACTTAAGGACTTAAAATTGTTCTAATAATTTGATGTTCTACTGTTTCTATTTTTTCAATATCTTCTTTCCTCTCCAAGATTAATGTTTTTGCTTCATAGATGCAGTTTGGTTTAATTACAGTGTTATATGTTTTAATTTGGTACGAGAACAACTAAAAAATGTTTGTAAAATTTTTCAATAAATAACTTCCTCAAAATCAGAATATAGTATTTCTGTCAAGGTGTCTTTAAACTTTTGACAGACAGATATAGAGAAGTTGTGTATATAAAATTGGTAATCTAAATATGTCCTAAATAAAACACTTAATTCAAAACGATGCAGAAAGAGAATGTGGGTCAATTTCAGATATTCGAGTACATGAGGTCAACTTCAGATAGTAGACAAAAATGTAATACCTGAGTCACTACAGAATACAATGTCTCTATTTTGTAACAGCAGTTATTAAGGAAGCAGTTACTAGAAAGGGAAATTGAGCTGCTAATATGTGATACAAACATAAAACAACTAGAAACAATGGCGAAAAGCTCTGATACATTATTACGAGTAAACTGTGTGACGAGATTGGTCTATTACATTCAAATTCACATACTTTATTTTAACATGTATATATAACTATGTCTTTTGTTGTATTTGTAAAGTACAATAACAGAACAAAAGCCTCTCGGCAACTTGCTTACGGTCGTCAGTTACCTTACTTTCCATATGAAATTTCTTTGTTGGTGGACACTCACTCTAACTAAAAGATCCTCTGATATATAACAATTAAACTTAATATGGTACACGCACAGTACCTTCTCAATCCGCTCTTCCATGAAGACTTGTTTCTTCATGTGCTCCAAGGTTAAAGTAAACGTCACGGAACTTTCATTAACAATTTCGATTTAGACACAAAAAAGGAATAGTTAAATGTTAAAAATCGGGTCAGGTCAAACTGCCTTTCGAATTCTAACCTTATTGTTATGAACTTAAGAGAATAAAATAAAAAAATTTTAAGAGATAAACGTAATGGGGAACTGAAAATCATTAATTACGTAAAATATGTTCACGAAATTATGCTTCTTAACAGATACAGATACAGACCAGGACTTATATTAAGAGAAGATATTACGATATCGTTAAAGAAATTAATTTAACTAATCTTGTTTCATCCGTAACGATTTTCCAGTTTTCTTTGGTTCTAGTTCAATCCTGCTTTTCTCAAAAGCTCATAAATAACTTTGAAACTTAAACCAAAATTCTACAAACGCATTCCATTGAAATGTTTACTTCATATTTGTAACAGACGGTCAAGTAAACCTTTGTGTAACAGTTGGTCGTGACTCAATTTGTCGTATAGCAGACGATGTTTTAGTTATAGTAATTGTCCGCCAGGTGAGAGGCGACCGCTCGTTGCTATCAAGAGAGGGCGGAACTTGTATTACCTTGCACTGCGGAAGAGATTTTCTAATTATCTACGAAATTGTATAATACACTCTAACTATGTTATTTACATGTAACTTAGATTTAATTGTTGTTTATTCTTTGAAAAAGACCGGTAGCTGTAATATATATGTAGGCAATATCGAACAAACAGTCAACTGTGCTTCTGAAAAAAAGCCTTCAAAATTAACTATATGTGTAGGTGTTTCTATTCTTTTCCTGTTCATTCATTATTTATTGTTCATTCATTATCATATTTATTAGGAGCAAAGAGCTAAAGCTGCGCTCTAAGATTGTGCTGCACAATTCTTTTATTTTATCCAATAATCGTTTCCTTTATTATGCAAGTTACTTAGATGAGGGTAATTCAATGCAGTATTTGCAACAGAAATTGAAGCTGTTGCAGCGATTTAAGGTAATGGAACGTAGACAAATGAAAAGCAACTAGCATTTCCAACTGTTTGAACAAGTCATCTTTACCACTATTGACAATAATAAAGGACATGGTTGCGGGTATTAGGTAGCAGCATGCTAGTTTAAACAACCAGGGCCCTGATTATGAATATATATGAGAGAGAAAAGTTCGTGAACGTTTAGAAACAGTCTCTTTCAGCCCTAATCATAAAAGCACATGATATTATCCAAGTAGAAAGAATTGCTCTTAATTTACTGTGCAGTTTCAATAGTGCTAATGTGCACTTTCATAAAAAGGAACACCGTTTTCGTAATAACAGGTTGTATATAAATGAATATCCGGGTTTTAAGTCTTTATAATATTTATTACATAAAAATTGAAGTTATAAATGATATATCAAATGAAAAATTACTAACACAGTTTTGTTTGTTGGCACCAGTGCGCAAGTGCGTGGAATGTTTCTGCCGCAATCCGCTAGACAGCGGTAGTAGCAAAGATGACGGCTAGTAAACAGAAAGCGTTTAGTGTTTTGCAGTTTGCAAAGACCGAATCTATAGTTTCCGTGTAACGTGCGTTCCGCATTATGTTGGGTTGTGATCCTAGTAATAATAACATTCGGAGATGGTATCATCAGTTTGAAGATATCGGCTGCCTTTGTAAAGGGAAGACCACAGGTCAACCAAGAGTACAGATGTATTTTTTTATCTTGGAAAGTGCAGAGCGATGCGCAGTGGTATCTGGACGAGTCCACCTCAGAACGGTTGCAACTGGAGGGGAGGGCAGGTCAGTTGCGTACCAGTTGCGAGCAACTAAACAGGTGCAGAGCTACTCGGTAACACTACAGCTTGTTTCAAAATGTGCTTGTCTCCTGGTTCCAAGAGAGCATTTATAAATGACGCCTCCTAGCAGCACATTAGGAAATAAAGTGCTACATTTAAAAACACGAGAACTAATAACCATTATCCATAGATTTATAAACAAAGAAACAATGGTCTGGTTCAGCTATGAACATCTGCGTAAGCGTATCTGAGGCAACAGTTGGGTCTGAAAGCAGTTTAGGAGAGATATTAAGGAAAGAAAAGCCATTGGTGTTAGTGCAACAACGTTCTTCTCTATGTCCAGTAAACAAAGATTAAGAACATGCACAAAACCTAATTTGAATGTTTTAATTCAGAAGTAGTTAGGCGAACTATGAATAATTTTTAAAGCGCAGGAAAACAAAGACCAACTTTGAAGAAAGTGCTTATGAAGCTTAAAAATTCTCCTGTCTTCCAAGGCAGTGTCTGAACATTAAGAATAGTTCCTTTGAAGCTAGGATTATTTGAAAAAGAAAAACACTAAATGTGACAGACAAATTTTGATCGAACATCGCACCATACGTGCAAAAAGGCTTAAGTATTTACGAAATATTCGGAGATATTAAAGTGAAGTTTATGTAGTTTATATGCATGAAACTTATATAAATACAGCACATACTGGACCATATGCCTGTAGTGAAATACGTTACAGGGACACTGCAGCGATATTGAAAGGCCGACAGTTGTTTATCATGCCTGCTGGAGGAGAACAGGGTTTTGTTCCAAATGTCTATGTACTATTTAAGATCCAACAAAAGCGTAGAGATTACTACCATAGTAAGAAATACAACTTAGTTTATAAGAGCTGCAGAAACTGGCTTCGAGAATGAAATTTGTTTCTAAACACCTTATGCAGCGCCCTACCCTCTCGTAATCTTACGCGTGTGACGCACTGTGGCGATAGGTGCACTATCCCCACCACAGTTGCTACTTATCCCTACCGCGCAGGATTCCTGTCAAGATAAAATAATACATCTGTAAGTGAAGAGATTGTTGAGCGAGTGAGGGAGTCATTCACACGTAGCTCAAAGGAATCAGTCCGGAAGGCTAGTCGTGAATTACAACTTCCTGTGTCGACTGTTTGGAAAGTTGAAAGAAAACGCTTACGGCTACAGCCTTACCGTTTACAGTTATTACAGCCTCTAAACCGACAGATCACGGGTTACGTCCCAACTTCACAAACATGTTGCTTCATGACGATGACGATTTTATGGATCGTGCGACCTTTCACCTTAGTGGACTTGTTAACACTCATAATGTGCGCATCTAGGGCTCAAAAGATTCTCACGAGATGGTACAAATGCAACGAGATTCCCCTAAAGTGAATGTTTTTGTGCCGTATCCCTGCGAAAGGTTTATGGGTGAACCTACTGTAACTGGCAGTTCTTACCTTGATACACTATAGCGATGGCTCTTTCCTCAGATGGAAGAAAATGAGCCAAAGAACTTCATTTTCCAGCAGGATGGTTCGCCACCTCACTGCCATAACGAAGAATGTGATAGGTTGAACGTTACTGCACCCGAGCGCTGGTTAGGCTGCAAGGGCTCCAATGACAGTGCTTGCTATGCATGGCCTCCACGTTCTCCTGACCTAACGCCATGCGATTTTCACCTTTGGGGCTTCATCAAGGATCGTGTGTACGTGCTTCCGCTACCAGCTGACCTCCATGAATTAAGAAACCGGATTGAAGCAGCTGTTACTACAATTACTGAATACACACTTATCAACGTTTGGGAAGAACTTGGCTACAGATTTGATGTGTGCCGTGTGACAAAGGTAGTCACATTGAACATTTATAAGGTTCCTGTTACAACTGTTTGAGTAGCTGTTTCATTTGACGTAACATTTATAACTGTAAGTTGAAGGTAATAAATATTATAGAGAATTAAAACCCCGATATTCATTTATATACATCTGTATTTATCTGTTTAACGGATTTATGCATGTTTTTCGAGATACATATTTGTGAAAACTAACTTCATTTATTTCCTTATTTAGTTTTATCGATCCTCAGATGTTTAAAACATGTTACCATATGATAGCTTTTACATTTGTTTCTCATTTTCTTCTTGACGAAGGTATTGTAACGCGACCGTTTGGAACACCCTGTAAAGCAGCTGCGAGCGGAAGACGGGGGAGGTCAATGTTAGCTACGCCCTCCCCTCGTTTGTCTTGTAGTGGTGACAGGGGCGACCGGGGAAAGAAACATAACTGGGAGGTCTATTTCCCTTCCACCTGGTTCCAGAAATTACGGGAACTTTCATCATCTGGAAACGTCTAGAAGACGGCGAGATGCTTATAAAAAGGGCTGCAGCTAGTTAGTCAGTCAGTTGTTGGTTGTGTTGGTCAATCAGTTGGTTAGTGAGAGTGAGCGAGAAGACGGTCGCAGTTCTTGGTGTAAGAGTTAGTCAGTGACGTGTTAATGAACGAAAGGGTTGTGCAACGGGACTGTACGAACTGTATATGAGTATCGGAGTTTATGTAATCGCGAATACAGTGAAGTTGTAACGGACGAACTGGTAAATTGTAATTGTATGCAGCAAGTAATTTGGTGTAATTGGCAAGTGTTAAACTGTAAGTCGGTAGAAATAAAGAACATTGTTGAGTTTGTGTAATTGGACTTTTTATTCCACGAACCCACAAAGTCACACTGGTGTCAAGAAGTGGGATAACACAAAGTCACACTGGTGTCAGGAAGCGGGAAGATAACATCACCGAAAATTACAGCCATGGAATCCGCATTGGAAATGCTTTTGGCGAAGATGAACGAGTTAACAGAGAAAACAGAAGCGGCAAAAAACAGCCTCACCGCCGAGTTGAAACAAGTGAAGACGGCCAACGACAACATCACCGGGAAGATGGAAGAAATGAAGGCCGAATTAACAGCGAAGATGGAAACGGCAAGCAACAACTTGGCCACGACAATGACCGCAAAGATGGCCGAACTGACAACAGAGATGAGGGAGGCGAACGAGGTCCTCGCCGCCAAGTTTGAGGAACGGTTGGCCGGCGTGAGGGATGACGTGACGGAGCTGGGCGAGCGGAAGGGTCAAGTAGACGACCGCCTTAATGATTTAGAGGAAAAGGCCGACAACTTCGCAAAACCCCTCACCCGCCTGACGGAGGAAAACCGGCCTTATGTGTGGACGGAGGACGCCGAAGACGCTTTCCAGCACCCGAAGGGGACCCTGTGCAGTGCTCCAATTTTGGGTTTCCCACAACCGGGTGGCGCCTTCATTGTGGACACCGATGCTAGCGACCATTACATTGGAGGTGTCCTATCGCAGATCCAGGACGGCCATGAGCGCACAAGAGTGGAAGAGAAGGAGCGCGCCGCAGCAGTCCGAGTAGTTGTGGCAGTGCCTGCTGAAGGCTGGGATAGCGCAGGCCTGAGGAGGGAGCAACTGGCGGACGCAGACTTGGGGCCACTCTTGAGGGAAGTGGACGCAGGGACGAGACCAACCTGGGAGGACATCGCACCGAGGAGCGCCACCTACAAGTCGTACTGGGCCCAATGGGACTCGTTGAAGACCAGAGAGGGCGTGCTGTTCCGGGTATGGCAGTCACCCGATGGGAAGGCGCAGAGAGGACAGTTAGTACTTCCCCGGAGCAAGGTCCCGGAAATCTTGGAGGAAGTGCACGCCGGTACTTCAGGAGGACACCTGGGAGCGAACCGAAAGATTCACAAACTACGGCAGCGCTACTTCTGGCTGAGACTCCGAGCAGATGCTGGTGGTACACCTGGACCGCCTCGCACGCTACGATGGGGCTGTTCGAGGGCGAACAGCTTTGAGGAGGGAGCAGTGTAACGCGACCGTTTGGAACACCCTGTAAAGCAGCTGCGAGCGGAAGACGGGGGAGGTCAATGTTAGCTACGCCCTCCCCTCGTTTGTCTTGTAGTGGTGACAGGGGCGACCGGGGAAAGAAACATAACTGGGAGGTCTATTTCCCTTCCACCTGGTTCCAGAAATTACGGGAACTTTCATCATCTGGAAACGTCTAGAAGACGGCGAGATGCTTATAAAAAGGGCTGCAGCTAGTTAGTCAGTCAGTTGTTGGTTGTGTTGGTCAATCAGTTGGTTAGTGAGAGTGAGCGAGAAGACGGTCGCAGTTCTTGGTGTAAGAGTTAGTCAGTGACGTGTTAATGAACGAAAGGGTTGTGCAACGGGACTGTACGAACTGTATATGAGTATCGGAGTTTATGTAATCGCGAGTACAGTGAAGTTGTAACGGACGAACTGGTAAATTGTAATTGTATGCAGCAAGTAATTTGGTGTAATTGGCAAGTGTTAAACTGTAAGTCGGTAGAAATAAAGAACATTGTTGAGTTTGTGTAATTGGACTTTTTATTCCACGAACCCACAAAGTCACACTGGTGTCAAGAAGTGGGATAACACAAAGTCACAGTATTATAATACATAAATTTAAGCGAATAACAAAGAATATATTCGAAATGGTTCATACTAAAGGAAATATTATTTGTGTGCTTTAACGAGACGTCTATTTTTGTGCAGTGTGCTTTGTTTGTCTCTTATAATTTATTAGAGGCTATTTTCCCCGCGAAAAATTAAAATATATATTTTAGGGCCGTAAAATTTTATATATATATAAAAATGTTTAAGTAACTTCCGGGAAAATCAAGCTTTCTGAATAAAGTTTTATGTAAAGGGTAGTTTAAGGAGGAATTCTTTTAGCAGCATACTTGAATGATGCTGAAAACAAATACAGGTGTGTTATTGAATGTATTTTTCGTTTCTAAGATGTTCGCACTTACATAAATGGATATTTTTATAAAACTATTATTTATAAGGCTCTGGGATCATACTGTACTTCCGGGGTTCAATTTATGGATAAATACACAATGTCACATCAACGTTCGAATATTGTGCCGAGAGATTAGGTCGCCCTTTTTTTTTTGCTTTTGTTTTACGTCGTCCAATGTTAAGTCATACGCGACGATGATTGAAAGAGCTTAGAGTTACCCGACATTCGTCTTTCAGGATAAAGCAGAAACCGTGGAAAAAACCTCATCCAGGTAACTTATCCCGAGATTCGACCTCGGGACTTCTTGAACGAGAGGCAGACACCCTACCATCTACGCTACTGAGGCAGGCAGGTCACCATTAATGTACATTTTGGAAAGAGAAAGTCAAGTTGGGTAACATAGCCGCCATGTTGAAGAAGCCAGAGTAGGGGAGTCATCTCGTTGTTTATTTGCCGGCTAAGGGGGGCCTGCATGTCTTCAAGGCCAGTCACGAGCTGATGATATGAGGCCGGGGTAGAACTGTGCTACTAGTACGAAAAATACCTTTACAGAATGTGTATTGAAAATATGTATTCCCTTCATATTTATCATATCTAACAACTTTAAAATTTCTGACTCCTGCTCTCGCTCAAGCAAATCCTTCATGCCCTTGTTTATTACACATATATAACAAAAATTATTACTTGCAATATACATTATACTTATGCTGAAGTTAGTCTGGAAATATGTGATTAATTATTAAGCCGCCAAAAAGTTTAATATTTCTGAGATAATGACTTACAAAATTAACATTAGTAGCATATCCCACACTACGCCTTAAAACAGCCGGGAAATTGCTTAAGGCTCCTTTATATAAATACAACTACTTGGGTCATTGACAGAAGGAGGTCAGAGAAGGAGGTCAGAGACATAACATCCTCAGAAAAAATAAAATAACCGTTGTATTTCGTTAGATACAGACCAGGACTTATATTAAGAGTAGATATTAGGATATCGTTAAAGGACATAATTTAAGTAAACTTGTTTCATCGCTAACGATTTTCCAGTTTTGTTTGGTTCTAGTTCAATCCTGATTTTCTCTAAAGCTCATAAATAACTTTGAAACTTGAAACTTAAACCAAAAGTCTACAAACGTATTCCATGTACAGTCAAGTAAACCTTTGTGTAACGGCTGGTCGTGACTCAATTTGTTATATAGCGGACGATGTTTTAGTTATAGTAATTGTCCGCCAGGTGAGAGGCGACCGCTCGTTGCTATCCAGAGAGGGCGGCACCTGTATTATCTTACACTGGGGAAGAGATTTTCTAATTATCTACGAAATTGTATAATACACTCTAACTATGTTATTTACATGTAACTTAGATTTAATTGTTGTTTACTCTTTGAAAAAGAGCGGTAGCTGTAGTGTATATGTAGGCAATATCGAACAAACAGTCAACTATGCTTCTGAAAGAAAACCTTCAAAATTAAGTATATGTGTAGGTGTTTCTATTCTTTTATTATTCATTATTTATTGTTCATTAACATATTAGGAGCAAACAGCTAAAGCTGCGCTCTAAGATTGTACTGCACAATTATTTTATTTTATCCAATAATCGTTTCCTTTATTATGCATGTTACTAGATGAGGGTAATTCAATGCAGTATTTGCAACACAATTAATTTGCAACGGAAATTGTAGCTGTTGCAGCGATTTAAGGTAATGGAACGTAGACAAATGAAAAGCAACTAGCATTTCTAACTGTTTGAACAAGTCATCTTTACCACTATTAACAATAATAAAGGACATGGTTGCGGGTATTTGGTAGCAGCATGCTAGTTTAAACAACCAGGGCCCTGATTATGAATATATATGAGAGAGAAAATTTCATGAACGTTTAGAAACAGTCTCTTTCAGCCCTAATCATAAAAGCACATATTATCCAAGTAGAAAGAATTGCTCTTAATTTACTGTGCAGTTTCAATAGTGCTAATGCGCACTTTCATAAAAAGGAACACCGTTTTCGTAATAACAGGGTGTATATAAATGAATATCGGGGTTTAAGACTTTATAATATTTATTACATTAAAATTGAAGTTATAAATGATATATCAAATGAAAAAGAACTAAAACAGTTTTGTTTGTTGGCACCAGTGCGCAAGTGCGTGGAATGTTTCTGCCGCAATCCGCTAGACAGCGGTAGTAGCAAAGATGACGACTAGTAAACAGAAAGCGTTTTGTGTTTTGCAAAGACCGAATCTATAGTTTCCGTGTAACGTGCGTTCCTCCTTATGTTGGGCTGTGATCCTCCTAGTAATAATAACATTCTGAGATGGTATCATCAGTTTAAAGATATCGGCTGTCTTTCTAAAGGGAAGAACACGGGGCGACGAAGAGTAGGTGAAGAGACTGTTAAGCGGGTGAGGGAGTCGTTCAGAAATCAGTCCGGAAGGCTGGTCGTGAATTACAAGTTCCAGTGTCGACTGTTGTGAGAAAACGCTTATGGCTACGTCCTTACCGTTTACAGTTATTACAGGCTCTAAAGCCGACAGACCACGTATTACGTGCCAACTTCGCAAACATGTTGTTTCATGACGATGACGATTTTATGGATCGTGTTTTCTTCAGTGATTTATCGACTTTTCACCTTAGTGGACATGTTAACACTCATTTCGTGCGCATCTAAGGCTCAAAAAATCCTTACGAGATGGTAGAAATGCAACGAGATTCCCCTAAAGTGAATGCTTTTTATGCCATAGCCCTGCGAAAAAGTTTATGGGCCTTTATTTTTTGGTGAACCTACTGTAACTGGCACTTCTTACCTTGGTACACTATAGCGATGGCTCTTCCCTCAGTTGGAAGAAAGTGAGCCAGAGAACTTCATTTTCCAGCAAGATGGTGCATAACGAAGTACGCCATTGGTTGAACGTCACTGTACCCGAGCGCTGGTTAGGCTGCAAGGGCTCCAATGACAGGGCTTGCTATGCATGGCCTCCACGTTCTCCTGACCTAACGCCATGCGATTTTCACCTTTGGGGCTTCATCAAGGATCGTGTGTACGTGCTTCCGCTACCAGCTGACCTCCCTGAATTAAGAAACCGGATTGAAGCAGCTGTTACTACAATTACTGAATACACACTTATCATCGTTTGGGAAGAACTTGGCTACAGATTTGATGTGTGCCGTGTGACAAAGGTAGTCACATTGAACATTTATAAGGTTCCTGTTAGAACTGTTTGAGTAGCTGTTTCATTTGACGTAACATTTATAACTGTATGTTGAAGGTAATAAATATTATAGAGAATTAAAACCCCGATATTCATTTATATACATCTGTATTTATCTGTTTAACGTATTTATGCATGTTTTTCGAGATACATATTTGTGAAAACTAACTTCATTTATTTCCTTATTTAGTTTTATCGATCCTCAGATGTTTAAAACATGTTACCATATGATAGCTTTTACATTTGTTTCTCATTTTCTTCTTGACGAAGGTATTATAATACATAAATTTAAGCGAATAACAAAGAATATATTCGAAATTGTTCATACTAAAGGAAATATTATTTGTGTGCTTTAACGAGACGTCTATTTTTGTGCAGTGTGCTTTGTTTGTCTCTTATAATTTATTAGAGGCTATTTTCCCCGCGAAAAATTAAAATATATATTTTAGGGCCGTAAAATTTTATATATATATAAAAATGTTTAAGTAACTTCCGGGAAAATCAAGCTTTCTGAATAAAGTTTTATGTAAAGGGTAGTTTAAGGAGGAATTCTTTTAGCAGCATACTTGAATGATGCTGAAAACAAATACAGGTGTGTTATTGAATGTATTTTTCGTTTCTAAGATGTTCGCACTTACATAAATGGATATTTTTATAAAACTATTATTTATAAGGCTCTGGGATCATACTGTACTTCCGGGGTTCAATTTATGGATAAATACACAATGTCACATCAACGTTCGAATATTGTGCCGAGAGATTAGGTCGCCCTTTTTTTGTTTTTTGTTTTACGTCGTCCAATGTTAAGTCATACGCGACGATGATTGAAAGAGCTTAGAGTTACCCGACATTCGTCTTTCAGGATAAAGCAGAAACCGTGGAAAAAACCTCATCCAGGTAACTTATCCCGAGATTCGACCTCGGGACTTCTTGAACGAGAGGCAGACACCCTACCATCTACGCTACTGAGGCAGGCAGGTCACCATTAATGTACATTTTGGAAAGAGAAAGTCAAGTTGGGTAACATAGCCGCCATGTTGAAGAAGCCAGAGTAGGGGAGTCATCTCGTTGTTTATTTGCCGGCTAAGGGGGGCCTGCATGTCTTCAAGGCCAGTCACGAGCTGATGATATGAGGCCGGGGTAGAACTGTGCTACTAGTACGAAAAATACCTTTACAGAATGTGTATTGAAAATATGTATTCCCTTCATATTTATCATATCTAACAACTTTAAAATTTCTGACTCCTGCTCTCGCTCAAGCAAATCCTTCATGCCCTTGTTTATTACACATATATAACAAAAATTATTACTTGCAATATACATTATACTTATGCTGAAGTTAGTCTGGAAATATGTGATTAATTATTAAGCCGCCAAAAAGTTTAATATTTCTGAGATAATGACTTAAAAAATTAACATTAGTAGCATATCCCATACTACGCCTTAAAAAAGCCGGGGAATCGCTTAAGGCTCCTTTATATAAATACAACTACTTGGGTCATTGACAGAAGGAGGTCAGAGAAGGAGGTCAGAGACCTAACATCCTCAGAAACAATAAAATAACCGTTGTAGTTCGTTAGATACAGACCAGGACTTATATTAAGAGTAGATATTAGGATATCGTTAAAGGACATAATTTAAGTAAACTTGTTTCATCGCTAACGATTTTCCAGTTTTGTTTGGTTCTAGTTCAATCCTGCTTTTCTCAAAAGCTCATAAATAACTTTGAAACTTGAAACTTAAACCAAAAGGCTACAAACGTATTCCATGTACAGTCAAGTAAACCTTTGTGTAACGGCTGGTCGTGACTCAATTTGTTATATAGCAGACGATGTTTTAGTTATAGTAATTGTCCGCCAGGTGAGAGGCGACCGCTTGTTGCAATCCAGAGAGGGCCGCACTTGTATTATCTTACACTGGGGAAGAGATTTTCTAATTATCTCCGAAATTGTATAATAAATTCTAACTATGTTATTTACATGTAACTTAGATTTAATTGTTGTTTATTCTTTGAAAAAGAGCGGTAGCTGTAATGTATATGTAGGCAATATCGAACAAACAGTCAACTGTGCTTCTGAAAGAAAGCCTTCAAAATTAACTATATGTGTAGGTGTTTCTATTCTTTTATTGTTCATTCATTATTTATCGTTCATTATCATATTTATTACGAGCAAGCAGATAAAGCTGCGCTCTAAGATTGTGCTGCACAATTCTTTTATTTTATCCAATAATCGTTTCCTTTATTATGCATGTTACTATATGAGGGTAATTCAATGCAGTATTTGCAACACAATTTATTTGCAACGGAAATTGTAGCTGTTGCAGCGATTTAAGGTAATGGAACGGAGACAAATGAAAAGCAACTAGCATTTCCAATTGTTTGAACAAGTCATCTTTACCACTATTGACTATAATAAAGGACATTGTTGCGGGCATTAGGTAGCAGGATGCTAGATTAAACAACCAGGGTCCTGATTATGAATATATATCAGAGAGAAAATTTCGTGAACGTTTAGAAACTGTCTCTTTCAGCCCCTAATCATAAAAGCACATGATATTATCCAAGTAGAAAGAATTGCTCTTAATTTACTGTACAGTTTCAATAGTGCTAATGCGCACTTTCATAAAAAGGAACACCGTTTTCGTAATAACAGGGTGTATATAAATGAATATCGGGGTTTAAGACTTTATAATATTTATTACATTAAAATTGAAGTTATAAATGATATATCAAATGAAAAAGAACTAAAACAGTTTTGTTTGTTGGCACCAGTGCGCATGTGCGTGGAATGTTTCTGCCGCAATCCGCTAGACGACGGTAGTAGCAAAGATGACGACTAGTAAACAAAAAGCGTTTTGTGTTTTGCAAAGACCGAATCTATAGTTTCCGTGTAACGTGCGTTCCTCCTTATGTTGGGCTGTGATCCTCCTAGTAATAATAACATTCTGAGATGGTATCATCAGTTTAAAGATATCGGCTGTCTTTCTAAAGGGAAGAACACGGGGCGACGAAGAGTAGGTGAAGAGACTGTTAAGCGGGTGAGGGAGTCGTTCAGAAATCAGTCCGGAAGGATGGTCGTGAATTACAAGTTCCAGTGTCGACTGTTGTGAGAAAACGCTTATGGCTACGTCCTTACCGTTTACAGTTATAACAGGCTCTAAAGCCGACAGACCACGTATTACGTGCCAACTTCGCAAACATGTTGTTTCATGACGATGACGATTTTATGGATCGTGTTTTCTTCAGTGATTTATCGACTTTTCACATTAGTGGACATGTTAACACTCATTTCGTGCGCATCTAAGGCTCAAAAAATCCTTACGAGATGGTAGAAATGCAACGAGATTCCCCTAAAGTGAATGCTTTTTATGCCATAGCCCTGCGAAAAAGTTTATGGGCCTTTATTTTTTGGTGAACCTACTGTAACTGGCACTTCTTACCTTGGTACACTATAGCGATGGCTCTTCCCTCAGTTGGAAGAAAGTGAGCCAGAGAACTTCATTTTCCAGCAAGATGGTGCATAACGAAGTACGCCATTGGTTGAACGTCACTGTACCCGAGCGCTGGTTAGGCTGCAAGAGCTCCAATGACAGGGCTCGCTATCCATAACCTCCACGTTCTCCTGACCTAACGCCATGCAATTTTTACCTTTGCGGCTTCATCAAGGATCGTGTGTACATGCCCCCACTATCAGCTGACCTCCATGAATTGAGAAACCGGATTGAAGCAGCTGTTGCTACAATTACTGAATACACACTGATCAACGTTTGGGAAGAACTCGGCTATAGATTGATGTGTACTGTGTGACAAAGCGTAGTCACATTGAACATTTATAAGTTTCTTGGTAAAACTGTTTGAGTTGCTTTTTCATTTGACGTATCATTTATAACTCTAAGTTGAATACAATAAATATTATAAAGGGTTAAATCTCCGATATTCATTTACATACACCCTGTATTTATGTGTTTAACGTATTTATGCATGTTTTTCGAGATAAATATTTGTGAAAACTATCTTCATTTATTTCCTTATCTTGTTTAATTGATGCTCAGATATTTTAAACATCCTACCATATGATAGCTTTTAAATTTGTTTCTGATTTTCTTCTTGGAAAATGTATTATAATACAAAAATTTAAGTGAATAACAAAGAATATATTCGAAATGGTTCATACCAAAGAAAATATTATTTGTGTGCTTTAACGAGACGTCTACATTTGTGCATGTGTTTTCTTTGTCTCTTATAATTTACTAGAGGCTATATTCCCCGCAAATAATTAAAATATATATTTTAGGGCCGTAAAATTTTATATATTTCAAAATGTTTAAGTAAGTTCTGGGAAAATCGAACTTTCCGAATTAAATTTCATGTAAAGGCTATTACTATTACTATTATTAAAAACTAAATTATAATAGGCTTTCAAAAGTAATATTTCCAAAGGAGTGCTCCAAAAAGCAGTCTAATAGAACTAACTGCCTTTTATTATTAATATATATTTGATATATCACTTTTTGTAATTACAGTGACTCTCCGAAAAAACAGGTTATTCATTATACAAATGCCAACCGATCACATCTTGCTGTCCATAGATGGCTCTACCTGTCCTGCCTTATCCTGCGGAAGGAAATTTGTAATTATTTACGTAGTTTTAAAACATACTGTACTCATGTTGATTACGTATACCTTAGATTTAATTAGACTTTATTCTGTTTAGACAGGTTTAGGCTGTAGTATATATTAAGAAAATATAGAATGTATAGGTAACTGAATGTAGGAAGTGAAGTCCTCTAAGTCAATTAGATATACACACGCTTTGCAGTTGTTTCTCATTATTTCTTTGTTAGTAAGACGTATATGGACACGCTTATTGCCATGTTTTCGGTTAACTCTAAGGTCCATGGAACCTGGGCTCACTGAGCATTATTGCACCCATTTCATTGTTCATCCGATATGACTTGGACGATTACAATTAGAGAAACTAAACACAGAGAGCAAAGGATTTAACAAATGTAGCAGTAATTGACTATCTGAAATACCTCCAAGTAAATTAAATGGTCAAACATTGTGCACTTTTACGATATTTTGATCTGCTGTAGTAAGATTTTGTATGACTATTACGGATTGTCAGATATGTAACAGCTATACAGAGGAAATGACACTCCGGAAGGGAGTTCCAGAAAGCAGAGCATAGAGTTTCATTTAATGTCGTCATTTCTTTTTAAAATATGGGTACAGTAAATAATGTCAACGTACCTCCCAAAACAAAACAAACCGTATTCCCCTGTTTGCTGTGATATAATGAATAACAAGTAACTCTAAGAACAACATACACGAAGCTGTTTTTAAACATGTAACTATGAGATCAGGCTTCTGTAATCGCTTGTAGCGTATACGACAGACCTCCTCTGAGATGCCAAATAGTGGGTACGGCCGTGTGTGCTGGAGCGTTGTCGTGATGCAGAATCCAGTCAACTGATCGTCAAAGTTCAGGACGTTTGCTCCTCACATCCTCTCGCAGACGCCTTAAAACATCCAAGTAAAAGTGCTGGTTATCAGTCTGGCCAGGAGGTACAAATTCCCGATGAAAAATTCCACGAACATCAGAAAAGACAATGATCATCGTCTTCACATTTGACCTCACTTGCCTTGTTTTTTTTGGTCTGGGAGAGTTGGGAGTCCTCCACTGACTTGAGGCTTGTTTGGTTTCTGGGTCATACCCGTAACACCAACTCGCATCCCCTGTAATGACTTTGTTCAAGAAGTTTGGATCACGTGCAATCTCTGTTTTCAAGTCCTTATACACACATTCATGCGGATGGTTTTGTGCTCCTGTGTGAGAAGGCGCGGAAGAAATTTAGCAGCAACACGTCTCATGTGCAAAGCCTCCCTCAAAATCCGCTGTCACAAGCTCCAACTGATACCTGTCGCTGCTGAAATTTCCTCGATCGTTTGATGACGATCCTCGTTGATGTTTTGGCGGACCTTTTCAATGTTCTCCTCATTTCGCGATGTTGAAGGGCGTCCAGAACGTGCTTGGACTTCAGTACACATCTCACCACGTTTAAAGCGCCCAAACCACTCGAAAACCTGTGTGCGGCTCATAGCGTCCTCCTGGAAAACTTCCTGAAGCATTTGGTGTATCTCCGATGCAGTTTTTTAAGCTGGAAACAAAATTTCACACACACTCTTTGATCTTTTAAAGTTGCCATAACGACTTCACAGAGGTAACCCACCAAGAGTCAGAGAAACGCAATACCACACTTGCACGTTCAGGTCTACACTGACGACGTCTGCAAAGCTGTTTCATGAAGGTCTCTTCTAACACCATCTAGCGTGAGAACCCTGCACTACGTCTAGGAGTGGCAGCGCCCTCGGAGACCGGTTTCTTTTGGGCACTCCTTCTATGTACCCTGATTCTAATACGGTCCCTCTCTAGGATATCGTGTTGAGTGATTCCTGTCAATTTTAAATCATATTTTACTTCACCAAACCATTTCACACTGTGTACTTATGCTTTACTTCTGTTTTCGTAAAATCCCATAGTGTGTTTTGTGAGCCTATTTAATATGTCCATAAAGTTTTAAACTTCCTTTCGTAATATAACTATGGATGCCTGTATGTATTTTATTTCCCTTTTTCTTGTAAGTCTGTATTCTTCACCTAAGACTTAAGGACTTAAAATTGTTCTAATAATTTGACGTTCTACTGTTTCTATTTTTTCAATATCTTCTTTCCTCTCCAAGTTTAATGCTTTTGCTCCATAGATGAGCTTTGGTTTAATTACAGTGTTATATGTTTTAATTTGGTACGAGAAAAAGTAAAAAATGTTTGTAAAATTTTTCAATAAATGACTTCCTCAAAATCAGAATATAGTATATCTGTCAAGGTGTCTTTAAACTTTTGACGGACATATATAGAGAAGGTGTGTATATAAAATTGGTAATCTACATATGTCTTCAATAAAACACTTAATTCAAAACGATGCAGAAAGAGAATGTGGGTCAATTTCAGATATCCGAGTGCATGAGGTCAACTTCAGATAGTAGACAAAAATGTAATACCTAAGTCACTACAGAATACAATGTCTCTACTTTGTAACAGGAGTTGTTAAGGAAGCAGTTACTAGAAAGGGAAATTGAGCTGCTAATATGTGATACAAACATAAAACAACTAGAAACAATGGCGAAAAGCTCTGATACATTATTAAGAGTAAACTATGTGACGAGATTGATCTATTAAATTCAGATTAACATACTTTATTTTAACATGTTTATATAACTATGTCTTTTGTTATATTTGTAAACTACAATAACAGAACAAAACCCTCTCGGCATCTTGCTTACGGTCGTCCGATACCTTACTTTCTACATGAAATTTCTTTGTTGGCGGACACTCACTGTAACTAAAAGATCCTCTGATGTATAACAATTAAATTTAATATGGTACACTCATAGTACGTTCTCAATCCGCTCTTCCAAGAATTGTTTCTGCATGTGCCCCAAGTTTAAAGTAAACGTCACGGAAGTTTCACTACCAATTTCGATTTAGACACAAAAAAGGCATAGTTAAATGTTAAAAATTCGGGTCAGGTCATACTGCCTTTCGAATTCTAACGTTATTGTTATGAACTTAGGAGAATAAAATAAAATTTTTTAAGAAATAAACGTAGTGGTGAACTGAAAATCCTTAATTACGTGAAATACGTTCACGAAATTATGCTTCTTAACCTTTGTGGTTCGTTAGATACAGACCAGGACTTATATTAAGTTAAAGGACATAATTTAAGTAAACTTGTTTCATCGCTAACGATTTTCCAGTTTTCTTTGGTTCTAGTTCAATCCTGCTTTTCTCAAAAGCTCACAAATAACTTTCAAACTTAAACCAAAAGTCTACAAACGTATTCCATGTAAATGTTTACTTCATATTTGTAACAGACGGTCAAGTAAACCTTTGTGTAGCGGTTGGTCGTGACTCAATTTGTTATATAGCAGACGATGTTCTAGTTATAGTAATTGTCCGCCAGGTGAGAGGCGACCGCTTGTTGCTATCCAGAGAGGGCCGCATTTGTATTATCTTACACTGGGGAAGAGATTTTCTAATTATCTACGAAATTGTATAATACATTCTAACTATGTTATTTACATATAGCTTAGATTTAATTGTTGTTTATTCTTTGAAAAAGAGCGGTAGCTGTAATGTATATGTAGGCAATATCGAACAAACAGTCAACTGTGCTTCTGAAAGAAAACCTTCAAAATTAAGTATATGTGTAGGTGTTTCTATTCTTTTATTATTCATTATTTATTGTTCATTAACATATTAGGAGCAAACAGCTAAAGCTGCGCTCTAAGATTGTACTGCACAATTATTTTATTTTATCCAATAATCGTTTCCTTTATTATGCATGTTACTAGATGGGGGTAATTCAATGCAGTATTTGCAACACAATTAATTTGCAACGGAAACTGTAGCTGTTGCAGCGATTTAAGGTAATGGAACGGAGACAAATGAAAAGCAACTAGCATTTCCAAATGTTTTAACAAGTCATCTTTACCACTATTAACAATAATAAAGGACATTATTGCGGGCATTAGGTAGCAGGATGCTAGTTTAAACAACCAGGGCCCTGATTATGAATATATATCAGAGAGAAAATTTCGTGAACGTTTAGAAACAGTCTCTTTCAGCCCTAATCATAAAAGCACATGATATTATCCAAGTAGAAAGAATTGCTCTTAATTTACTGTGCAGTTTCAATAGTGCTAATGTGCACTTTCATAAAAAGGAACACCGTTTTCGTAATAACAGGGTGTATATAAATGAATATCGGGGTTTTAAGTCTTTATAATGTTTATTACATTAAAATTGAACTTATAAATGATATATCAAATGAAAAAGCAACACAAACAGTTTTGTTTGTTGGCAGCAGTGTGCATGTGCGCGGAATGTTTCTGCCGCAATCCGCTAGACAGCGGTAGTAGCAAAGATGACGACTAGCAAACAGAAAGCGTTTTGTGTTTTGCAAAGACCGAATCAATAGTTTCCGTGTAACGTGCGTTCCGCATTATGTTGGGCTGTGATCCTTCTAGTAATAATGACATTCGGAGATGGTATCATCAGTTTAAAGATACCGGCTGTCTTTGTAAAGGAAAGAGCATGGGACGACCAAGAGTACAGATGTATTTTTTTATCTTGAAAAGCACAGAGCGCCGTGCAGTGGTATCTGGACGAGTCCACCTCAGAACGGTTGCAACTGGAGGGGAGGGCAGGTCAGCTGCGTACCAGTTGCGAGCAACTAACACGTGCAGAGCTACTCGGTAACACTACAGCTTGTTTCAAAATGTGCTTGTCTCCTGGTTCCAAGAAAGCATTTAGAAATGACGCCTCCTAGCAGCACATTAGGAAATAAAGTGCTACATTTAAAAACACGAGAAGTAATAACCAATATCCATAGATTTATAAAAATGGAACAATGCTCTGTGTCAGATATAAAAATCTGGGGAAGGGTATCTGAGGCAACAGTTGTGTCTGAAAGCAGTTTAGGAGAGTTATTAAGGAAAGAAAAACCATTGGTGCTAGTGCAACAACGTCCTTCTCTATGCCCAGTAAACAAAGATTACGAACATGCACAAAATCTAGTTTGGATGTTTTAATTCAGAAGTAGTTAGGCGAACTATGAATAATATTTAAAGCACAGAAAAACAAAGACCAACTTTGAAGAAAGTGCTTTTGAAGCTAAAAATTCTACTGACTTCCAAAGCAGTGTCTGAACATTAAGAAGAGTTCTTTTGAAGCTAGGGTTATTTGGGAAAAAAGCACTAAGCGTGACAGACAAATTTTAATCGAACATCGCACCATACGTGCAGAAAGGCCTAAGTATTTACGAAATATTCCGAGATATCGACGTGAAGTTTATATGGATGAAACTTATATAATTAAACCTCATACTAGACCATGTGCCTGGAGTGAAATACGTTACAGGGACACTGCAGCGATATTGAAAGGCCGACAGTTGTTTGTCATGCCTGCTGGAGGAGAACAGGGTTTTGTTTCAAATGCCTATGTACTATTTAAGATCCAACAAAAGCGTGGAGGTTACTACCAGAATAAGAATTACAACTTAGTTTATAAGAGCTGCAAAACTGGCTTCGAGAATGAAATTTGTTTTTAGACACCTTATGCAGCGCCCTCCCCTCTCGTAATCTTACGCGTGTAACGCATTGTGACGATAGGTGCACTATCCCCACCACAGTTGCTACTCATCCCTACCGCGCAGAATTCCTGTCAAGATAAAATAATATATCTGTAAGTGAAGAGACTGTTGAGCGAATGAGGGAGTCGTTCACTCGTAGCCCAAAGAAATCAGTCCGGAAGGCTAGTCGTGAATTACAAGTTCCTGTGTCGACTGTTTGGAAAGCTGTAAGAAAACGCTTACGGCTACGTCCTTACCGTTTACAGTTATTACAGCCTCTAAAGCCGACAGACCACGGATTACGTGCCAACTTCGCAAACGACATGCTTCATGACGATGATACTTTTATGGATCATGTTGTCTTCAGTGCTGAATCGACTTTTCACCTTAGTGGACATGTTAACACTCATTACGTGCGCATCTAAGGCTCAAAAAATCCTTACGAGATGGTACAAGTGCAACGAGATTCCCCTAAAGTGGATGTTTCTGTGCCGTAGCCCTACGAAAAAGTATATGGGCTTTTCTTTTTGGTGAACCTACTGTAACTGGCACTTCTTACCTTGGTACACTATAGCGATGGCTCTTCCCTCAGTTGGAAGAAAATGAGCCAGAGAACTTCAATTTCCAGCAAGGTGTTGCGCCACCTCACTGCCATAACGAAGTATGTGATTGGTTGAACGTTACTGTACCCGAGCGCTGGTTAGGCTGCAAGAGCTCCAATGACAGGGCTCGCTATCCATAACCTCCACGTTCTCCTGACCTAACGCCATGCAATTTTTACCTTTGCGGCTTCATCAAGGATCGTGTGTACATGCCCCCACTATCAGCTGACCTCCATGAATTGAGAAACCGGATTGAAGCAGCTGTTGCTACAATTACTGAATACACACTTATCAACGTTTGGGAAGAACTCGGCTATAGATTGATGTGTACTGTGTGACAAAGCGTAGTCACATAGAACATTTATAAGTTTCTTGGTAAAACTGTTTGAGTTGCTTTTTCATTTGACGTATCATTTATAACTCTAAGTTGAATACAATAAATATTATAAAGGGTTAAATCTCCGATATTCATTTACATACACCCTGTATTTATGTGTTTAACGTATTTATGCATGTTTTTCGAGATAAATATTTGTGAAAACTATCTTCATTTATTTCCTTATCTTGTTTAATTGATGCTCAGATATTTTAAACATTCTACCATATGATAGCTTTTAAATTTGTTTCTGATTTTCTTCTTGGAAAATGTATTACAATACAAAAATTTAAGTGAATAACAAACAATATATTCGAAATGGTTCATACCAAAGAAAATATTATTTTTGTGCTTTAACGAGACGTCTACATTTGTGCATGTGTTTTCTTTGTCTCTTATAATTTACTAGAGGCTATATTCCCCGCAAAAAATTAAAATATATATTTTAGGGCCGTAAAATTTTATATATTTCAAAATGTTTAAGTAAGTTCTGGGAAAATCGAACTTTCCGAATTAAATTTCATGTAAAGGCTATTACTATTACTATTATTAAAAACTAAATTATAATAGGCTTTCAAAAGTAATATTTCCAAAGGAGTGCTCCAAAAAGCAGTCTAATAGAACTAACTGCCTTTTATTATTAATATATATTTGATATATCACTTTTTGTAATTACAGTGACTCTCCGGAAAAGCAGGTTATTCATTATACAAATGCCAACCGATCACATATTGCTGTCCATAGATGGCTCTACCTGTCCTGCCTTATCCTGCGGAAGGAAATTTGTAATTATTTACGTAGTTTTAAAACATACTGTACTCATGTTGATTAGGTATACCTTAGATTTAATTAGACTTTATTCTGTTTAGACAGGTTTAGGCTGTAGTATATATTAAGAAAATATAGAATGTATAGGTAACTGAATGTAGGAAGTGAGGTCTTCTAAGTCAATTAGATATACACACGCTTTGCAGTTGTTTCTCATTATTTCTTTGTTAGTAAGACGTATATTGACAAGCTTATTGCCATGTTTTCGGTTAACTCTAAGGTCCATGGAACCTGGCCTCACTGAGCATTATTTCACCCATTTCATTGTTCATCCGATATGACTTGGACGATTACAATTAGAGAAACTAAACACAGAGAGCAAAGGATTTAACAAATGTAGCAGTAATTGACTATCTGAAATACCTCCAAGTAAATTAAATGGTCAAACATTGTGCACTTTTACGATATTTTTATCTGCTGTAGTAAGATTTTGTACGACTATTTCGGATTGTCAGATATGTAACAGCTATACAGAGTAAATGACACTCCGGAAGGGAGTTCCAGAAAGCAGAGCATAGAGTTTCATTTAATGTCGTCAATTCTTTTTAAAATATGGGTACAGTAAATAATGTCAACGTACCTCCCAAAACAAAACAAACCGTATTTCCCTGTTTGCTGTGATATAATGAATAACAAGTAACTCTAAGAACAACATACACGAAGCTGTTTTTAAACATGTAACTATGAGATCAGGCTTCTGTAATCGCTTGTAGCGTATACGACAGACCACCTCTGAGATGCCAAATAGTGGGTACGGCCGTGTGTGCTGGAGTGTTGTCGTGATGCAGAATCCAGTCAACTGATCGTCAAAGTTCAGGACGTTTGCTCCTCCCATCCTCTCGCAGACGCCTTAAAACATCCAAGTAAAAGTGCTGGTTATCAGTCTGGCCAGGAGGTACAAATTCCCGATGAAAAATTCCACGAACATCAGAAAAGACAATGATCATCGTCTTCACATTTGACCTCACTTGCCTTGCTTGTTTTGGTCTGGGAGAGTTGGGAGTCCTCCACTGGCTTGAGGCTTGTTTGGTTTCTGGGTCATACCCGTAACACCAACTCGCATCCCCTGTAATGACTTTGTTCAAGAAGTTTGGATCACGTGCAATCTCTGTTTTCAAGTCCTTATACACACATTCATGAGGATGGTTTTGTGCTCCTGTGTGAGAAGGCGCGGAAGAAATTTAGCAGCAACACGTCTCATGTGCAAAGCCTCCCTCAAAATCCGCTGTCACAAGCTCCAACTGATACCTGTCGCTGCTGAAATTTCCTCGATCGTTTGATGACGATCCTCGTTGATGTTTTGGCGGACCTTTTCAATGTTCTCCTCATTTCGCGATGTTGAAGGGCGTCCAGAACGTGCTTGATCTTCAACACGCATCTCACCACGTTTAAAGTGTTAAAAACCACTGGAAAACTTGTGTGCGGCTCATAGCGTCCTCCTGGAAAGCTTCCCGAAGCATTTGGTGTGTCTCCTTTGCAGCTTTTTAAAGCAGGAAACAAAATTTCACACACACTCTTTGTTCTTTTAAAGTTGCCATAACGACTTCGGGAAGATAACCCGCCAACAGTCAGAGAAACACAATTCCACACTTGCACGTTCAGCTCTACAATGGCGCCATCTGCACAGCTGTTTCATGAAGGTATCTACTATCACCATCTAGCGTGAGAACCCTGCACTACGTCTAGGAGTGGCAGCGCCCTCGGAGACCAGTTTCTTTTGGGCCCTCCTTCGTATGTACCCTGATTCTAATACGGTCCCTCTCTAGGGTATCGTCTTGAGTGATTCCTGTCAATTTTAAAACATATTTTACTTCACCAAACCATTTCACACTGTGTACATATGCTTTACTTCTGCTTTCGTAAAATCCCATAGCGTGTTTTGTGAGCCTATTTAATATGTGCATAAAATTTTAAACTTCGTTTCTTAATATAACTATGGATGCCTGTATGTATTTTATTTCCCTTTTTCTTGTAAGTCTGTATTCTTCACCTAAGACTTAAGGACTTAAAATTGTTCTAATAATTTGACGTTCTACTGTTTCTATTTTTTCAATATCTTCTTTCCTCTCCAAGATTAATGTTTTTGCTTCATAGATGCACTTTGGTTTAATTACAGTGTTATATGTCTTAATTTGGTACGAGAACAACTAAAAATGTTTGTAAATTTTTCAATAAATGACTTCCTCAAAATCAGAATATACTATTTATGTCAAGGGGTCTTTTAACATTTGACTGACAGATATAGAGAAGGTGTGTATATAAAATTGGTAATCTACATATGTCTTCAATAAAACACTTAATTCAGAAAGAGAATGTGGGTCAATTTCAGATATCCGAGTACATGAGGTCAACTTCAGATAGTAGACAAAAATGTAATACCTGAGTCACTACAGAATACAATGGCTCTACTTTGTAACAGCAGTTGTTAAGGAAGCAGTTACTAGGAAGGGAAATTGAGCTGCTAATATGTGATACAAACATAAAACAACTAGAAACAATGGCGAAAAGCTCTGATACATTATTACGAGTAAACTATGTGACGAGATTGATCTATTACATTCAAATTAACATACTTTATTTTAACATGTATATATAACTATGTTTTTTGTTGTATTTGTAAACTACAATAACAGAACAAAAGCCTCTCTGCAACTTGCATACGGTCGTCAGTTACCTTACTTTCCATATGAAATTTCTTTGTTGGCGGACACTCACTTTAACTAAAAGATCCTCTGATGTATAACAATTAAATTTAATATGGTACACTCATAGTACGTTCTCAATCCGCTCTTCCAAGAATTGTTTCTGCATGTGCCCCAAGTTTAAAGTAAACGTCACGGAAGTTTCACTACATATTTCGATTTAGACACAAAAAAGGCATAGTTAAATGTTAAAAATTCGGGTCAGGTCATACTGCCTTTCGAATTCTAACGTTATTGTTATGAACTTAGGAGAATAAAATACAATTTTTTAAGAGATAAACGTAGTGGTTAACTGAAAATCTTTAATTACGTGAAATACGTTCACGAAATTATGCTTCTTAACCTTTGTGGTTCGTTAGACACAGACCAGGACTTATATTAAGTTAAAGGACATAATTTAAGTAAACTTGTTTCATCGCTAACGATTTTCCAGTTTTCTTTGGTTCTAGTTCAATCCTGCTTTTCCCAAAAAGCTCATAAATAACTTTCAAACTTAAACCAAAAGTCTACAAACGTATTCCATGGATATGTTTACTTCATATTTGTAACAGACGGTCAAGTAAACCTTTGTGTAACGGTTGGTCGTGACTCAATTTGTTATATAGCAGACATTGTTTTAGTTATAGTAATTGTCCGCCAGGTGAGAGGCTACCGCTTGTTGCTATCCAGAGAGGCCGCATTTGTATTATCTTACACTGGCGAAGAGATTTTCTAATTATCTACGAAATTGTATAATACATTCTAACTATGTTATTTACATATAGCTTAGATTTAATTGTTGTTTATTCTTTGAAAAAGAGCGGTAGCTGTAATGTATATGTAGGCAATATCGAACAAACAGCCAACTGTGCTTCTTAAAGAAAGCCTTCAAAATTAACTATATGTGTAGGTGTTTCTATTCTTTTATTGTTCATTCATTATTTATTGTTCATTATCATATTTAGGAGCAAACAGCTAAAGGTGCAGGGCAGGCCATTCCCGCCTTCCCGCGCAAAACACTGTCACTGATAACTGAGAGGCGTGATGTCACTGAGAATACAACGCAAGAGCGCTTACATGTGAAGGTGCGTAATGCAATATTATGATTGCACATTCTAAGGTAAGATAAGGCGCTGATGCATGCAAATTCCACAATCCTTCTGATGAAATATACGAGATGCATTTGCATATGAGCTATTGTAGTTTTTGGCTTTATCTTTTGGCGTAACATTATGAGTAAAAGCAGAAACCATTGCGCTGTTGCTGAATGCAAAATCCGTTGCTACGGATGGGATTTTCCATTGTTTGCCTAAAGATCGAGAACTACAGCGCAAATGGGTTTTACGCTGTAAAAGTGCTGATCCGGTTAATGTGAATAATGCAAGGATTTGTTCCGATCACTTCTTGCCCGAAGACTATGAACGGGATTTAAAAATAGAGCCGCAGGGTTTGCCGCTGAAAGGAAAATTAAAGGGCGACGCTGTACCGTCACAGAAAATTCCTAATTGGCATGGGGATGCATTTGAGGCGGTAGTAGCAAGTACCAGCAAAATCAATTTATCAGATACACATTCTATGTATGTATTTGTTTCTATGTGTACACTGAGTTGAATCGCTCTTTTTTGTATAAGAAAAGTTTGAAAGGCGGAATAATAATAATAATAATAATAATAATAATAATAATAATAATAATAATAATAATAATAATAATAATAATAATAATAATAATAATAATAATAATAATAATAATAATAATAATAATAATAATAATAATAATAATAATAATAATAATAATAATAATAATAATAATAATAATAATAATAATAATAATAATAATAATAATAATAATAATAATAATAATAATAATAATAATAATAATAATAATAATAATAATAATAATAATAATAATAATAATAATAATAATAATAATAATAATAATAATAATAATAATAATAATAATAATAATAATAATAATAATAATAATAATAATAATAATAATAATAATAATAATAATAATAATAATAATAATAATAATAATAATAATAATAATAATAATAATAATAATAATAATAATAATAATAATAATAATAATAATAATAATAATAATAATAATAATAATAATAATAATAATAATAATAATAATAATAATAATAATAATAATAATAATAATAATAATAATAATAATAATAATAATAATAATAATAATAATAATAATAATAATAATAATAATAATAATAATAATAATAATAATAATAATACTAATAATAATAATAATGATGATGACGATGATGATGATGATGATGATGATGATGATGATGATGACGACGACGACGACGATGATGATGATGATAAACTGCTTTCATTAATAGACAATATCAGCAAGAGATCGCCGGTGCGAAGTTAGGACCGTGTGAAAGAGAGCGCTGTCTACTATAGCATCTTTGTCTCGCAAAAAAACAAAATTTGACAAGTCGACCAGCACAGAGGTAGCTCCAGACCACTCCGTTGCTGCTGAAGAGGAAATAAGTAGACTAAAGAATCTGATGCAAGCCCTGGAGAAAGAAAAGAGTGTTTTGAAACGGCAGGACAAGGTACAGAAGGAATGTTTTGTAGCTTCCATGGACAAAGTGCTGCAAAGGGTAATGGAGTGATGCAAAAGTTAATTTCCATAATAAGTTCCAAGTTTCCCGAAATTCATTACAAAGTCATCTCTCTTAATGTGAGGTCAAGAACCTTCATTAGAATTAGTCACTTAAACAAAAGAGCGAAGGCAGAAATGATCATGAAACTTGCAGCAATGAACAATCCATCAATGGGTTGCTTCGTCATCTTCTTGAGCTACACTGAGTAAGGACATATGAATAATAACATGTTTTACTCTTAATACTAACTGCTAGAAGGATCCTTCATTATGATTCACAAGTTTGTGTAGAAAGTCTTAGAGACACTGTTAAAGAAAGGGGAATGAAGAGGGAAGAAAAAACAAGCAGAATTTTATCCTAGTTTCGTTTGAAGTTTTCATGTGTTGCGTAGAAAGAGCAACAGGGCATCAGTGCTTCAAATTGTACATTGCAATGCAGTAAGAAAACCAAAACCATTTATTACTTCAACTCTAAATGAACCACCATAAAATGAATATGCTGGGCGAGCTGACATTACGGTAGTGTAAGGTCACGGATTAGATTATCAGGCCAGTCATTCTAGACGGTATAATAACTTTTAATATATTTTTCCAATACCTATGGAACGTGCTTAGAGAGGTATCTTACTTTTTTATTTATCCCAAGTTCTCTTACTCTTTGACTTTAGACTTTCCTTCTCTCGTTTGTCCATTTTTCCAGTATTTTTTTTCGGTTGGCCAACTTGCCACTTACGAGGGGGGACCCAAAAGAAACCTCATTGTTGTCATAAAAACTTAACGTTTTTTTACAAAATTACTTCAGTCAACTTCAAAATACTCTGCATTAGATGCGATGAACTTGTCAAGTCTCTTTTCCCACTGTTGGAGGCATGTTTGGAACTCTTCAAGTTTGATATTGTCCACTATTGTACTATGTATTATTCAGGGGCGGCTGGTGGCTCTGAAAATCGGTGGATCACAAATTTATCCATGCGATTTAATTTTTTTAAAGTAACAAACAGTTGTTTAAGCCTACCACTATAGACTGTTGTATACACAAGTTAACGGTAATTCACAGCGTATAACACAACATGCGTATTTCAGAAACACTCTAGAGCATTACACTCTTCTATTTATGCATCTAAAAAAGGACTTGATATCTCTTCATGGCAGACTTCAAGTGTACATTGCATGATTTCGTTCTGGATTGTCTTGGAGGTCCCCTTAAACACTGTACCATTCTCCAGATAGGTTTTTCAGAACACAGTCTATCTCTGCACGAAGTTTATCAGTCCTCGGAAAATACCAGGATTGCTTGACGTAGCTGAATCATCGTGTCCTCGTAGAGCTAACTCAAAGGTTCCACCAAACCTAATGCAGTTAACAATAATGTTTAAAACATACCTATTTTAAGCCACTTTCTCGCTGTGTTCTTCAATTGTTCTCCGATATGTACTGTCCATCTGCTTTGCAAAGTGAGATTTGTGGTGGACAACACGGCGCTGGGGCGGGTTTTCTCCGGGATCTCCGGTTTCCCCCACCATCTCATTCCACCGGTGCTCCATCTTCATCTCATGTATCATCAGTGTCATTGCTTGCGGTGCCGTATGTAGTATCAGTGGGCGTTAAACACTACACATTTCATCTGCTTTGTTATATTTTCATTGCCAAGCATAGCAAAACTGTGTTTTTCATGTGCAGTTTTTAAGTTACGTGTTATTAGCGCGATCCTGAAGATGCTGCAAAGCATTCACGCCATGTTTTGTCCACGGATCTTCACCGCCAAAGAGACCGCAAGGAAAGCAAAACAGGCTATTTTTAATATTACAACCACACATCAAATTATATTTCTCATATACATTGTTGTTAAAGTTCCTGTTCAAATATTTTGTTTTTGTTTTGACTACCTATGTGATTTTTATATTTGGCGTGGGACTTCCAAGTCGCTTATTTTCGGTTTTTTCTTCTAAGCTCATTTATAAAAAGGATGTGTTAATAGACCCTTTATGGAATTCATTGTTTCTCCTTATATAACACAAC
Organism: Mantis religiosa; assembly: GCA_030765055.1. NCBI lineage: Eukaryota > Metazoa > Arthropoda > Insecta > Mantodea > Mantidae > Mantis > Mantis religiosa. The sequence goes on from CM060954.1 coordinate 25,445,402, forward strand.
ATACTTGTATTTAAATAAATCACTCTTATTCACTACTCAAAGCACGATACAGCTAACAAAACACGTCACAAAACATGTGGCTATGCTCTGGTAGGTAATAGTAATCTGTGGTAATATTTGACAGATGCGAACATTTAATATGAGAATAATAGGTGGCGCTGAAAACAGAAGGAGAAGGCTTGGCATTCATATTCTCTGGCTGCTAGGTTAAGCAACCTTATGCAGCCTCCCTACTTGCCTCGGCACGCCTTAGGTTCATCCTGCCCTATAACTCCCCATTGTATACCAGTGGTTTGCAACTGACAGTGAACTACTTGGCACCTGCAAACAATACAGCGCGCTGAGGGCCACTGCACTAGACAAGGTCGAACTGAACGCCAAATGGAACATGCCCTTACATTAAAGGGAGACCCAGCATTTTGGTTGCAGCGCAAACATGCTACCCCATTGAGAAGCTGCCCCTGCTATTATTAAAACCTAAATTATAAAAGGCTTTCGAAAGTAATATTTATAAGAGTGTGCTCCAAAAACGATCTAATAGAACTAACTGCCTTTTATTATTAATATATATTTGATATATCACTTTGTGTAATTACAGTGACTGTCCGGAAAAGCAGGTTTTTCATTATACAAATGCCAAGCGATCACATCTTGCTGTCCATAGATGGCTCTACCTGTCCTGCCTTATCCTGCGGAAGGAAATTTGTAATTATTTACGTAGTTTTAAAACATACTGTACTCATGTTGATTAGGTATACCTTAGATTTAATTAGACTTTATTCTGTTTAGACAGGTTTAGGCTGTAGTATATATTAAGAAAATATAGAATGTATAGCTAACTGAATGCAGGAAGTGAAGTCTTCTAAGTCAATTAGATATACACACGCTTTGCAATTGTTTCTCATTATTTCTTTGTTAGTCGTTTACGTCGATATTAGTATATTTTGTTGAGGCTTGTTAAAAATGAAGCTTTATTAGGAATATGTTGATGAAGTAATTTACCAAAAACTCTTCGAAGTCTGATTTTTTGGGCGAAATGGAATACTTCTCTTATACGTACATAGGTGGTCACATCTGGGTACCGTCTCTGCCTCATATTCAAGAGGTCTCGAGTTCGAATCTCGCTTAGGGTGAGTAAACTCGATAAGGCTTATTACCGGTTAACTCTAAGCTCCATTGAACCTGGGCTCATTGAACATTATTTCACCCATTTCATTGTTCGTCCGATATGACTTAGACGATTACAATTAGAGAAACAAACCACAGAGAGCAAAGGATATAAGTATTTAAACAAATGTAGCAGTAATTATCTCAAATACTGCCAAGTAAATTAAATGGTCAAACATTGTGCACTTTAACGATATTTTGATCTGCTATAGAAAGATTTTGTATGACTATTACGGATTGTCAGATATATAACAGCTATACAGAGTAAATGACACTCCGGAAGGGAGTTCCAGAAAGCAGAGCACAAAGTTTCATTTAATGTCGTCATTTTTTTTAAAATATGGTATAGTAAATAATGTTACCGTACCTCCCAAAATGGCAAACCGTATTCCCGGGTTTGCTGTGATATAATGAATAGCAAGTAACTCTAAGAATAACATACACGAAGCTGTTTTTAAACATGTAACTATGAGATCAGGCTTCTGTAATCGCTTGTGGCGTATACAACAGACCAGCTCTGAGATGCCAAATAGTGGGTCGCTCGTACGGCCGTGTGTGCTGGAGCGTTGTAGTGGTGCAGACACCAGTCACCTGATCGCCAAATTTCCGGGCGTTTCCTCCTCACATCCACTCGCAGACGCCTTAGAACATCCAAGCAAAAGTGCTGGTTAACAGTCTTGCCAGGGGTACGAATTCCCCATGCACAATTTCAGGGAACATCAAAAAAGACAATGATCAACGTCTTCATGTTTGACCTCACTTGCCTTGGTTTCTTTGGTCCGGGAGAGCTGAGGGTCCTCCACTGGCTTGAGGCTTGCTTGGTTTCTGGGTTATACCCATAACACCAACTTGCATCCCCTGTAATGACTTTGTTGAAGAAGTTTGGATCACGTGCAATCTCTGTTTTCAAGTCCTTACCACATTCATGCGGATGGTTTTGTGCTCCTGTGTGAGAAGCTGCGGAACAAATTTAGCAGCAAAACGTCTCGTGTGAAAATCCTGCCTCAAAATCCGGTGGCACGAGCTCCAACTGATTCCTGTCGCTGCTGAAATTTGGTCAATCGTTTGGCGACGATCCTCGTTTATCTTTTGGCAGACCTTTTCAATGTTCTCCTCATTTCGCGATGTTGAAGGTCGTCCACATCTCACCACGAATAAAGTGCTAAAAACCACTGAAAAACCTGTGTGCGGCTCAGAGCGTCCTCCTGGAAAGTCTCCCGAAGCATTTGGTGTGTCTCCTTTGCAGCTTTTTAAAGCGGGAAACAAAATTTCACACACACTCCTTGTTCTTTTAAAGTTGCCATAACGACTTTGGAGAGATAACCCTCCAACAGTCAGAGAAACACAAACCCGCACTTGCACGTTCAGCTCTACAATGGCGCCATCTGCACAGCTGTTTTATGAAGGTATCTACTATCACCATCTAGCGTGAGAACCCTGCACTACGTCAAGGAGTGGCAGCGCCCTCGGAGACCGGTTTCATTTGGGCCCTCCTTCGTGTGTAACCTGATTCTAATACGATCCCTCTCTAGGATATTGTCTTGAGTGATTCCTGTCAATTTTAAATCATATTTTACTTCACCAAATCATTTCACACTGTGTACTTATGCTTTACTTCTGTTTTCGTAAAATCCCATAGTGTGTTTTATGAGCCTATTTAATATGTCCATAAAGTTTTAAACTTCCTTTCCTAATATAACTATGGATGCCTGTATGTATTTTATTTCCCCTTTTCTTTTAAGTCTGTATTCTTCACCTACGACTTAAGGACTTAAAATTGTTCTAATAATTTGATGTTCTACTGTTTCTATTTTTTCAATATCTTCTTTCCTCTCCAAGATTAATGTTTTTGCTTCATAGATGCACTTTGGTTTAATTACAGTGTTGTATGTCTTAATTTGGTACGAGAACAACTAAAAACTGTTTGTAAAATTTTTCAGTAAATGACTTCCTCAAAATCAGAATATAGTATTTCTGTCAAGGTGTCTTTAAACCTTTGACAGACAGATATAGAGAAGGTGTGTATATAAAATTGGTAATCTACATATGTCTTCAATAAAACACTTAATTCAAAACGATGCAGAAAGAGAATGTGGGTCAATTTCAGATATCCGAGTACATGAGGTCAACTTCAGATAGTAGACAAAAATGTAATACCTGAGTCACTACAGAATACAATGTCTCTACTTTGTATCAGCAGTTGTTAAGGAAGCAGTTACTAGAAAGGGAAATTGAGCTGCTAATATGTGATACAAACATAAAACAACTAGAAACAATGGCGAAAAGCTCTGATACATTATTACGAGTAAACTGTGTGACGAGATTGATCTATTACATTCAAATTTACATACTTTATTTTGACTGTTTATATAACTATGTCTTTTGTTATATTTGTAAACTACAATAACAGAACAAAACCCTCTCGGCAACTTGCTTACGGTCGTCCGATACCTTACTTTCTACATGAAATTTCTTTGTTGGCGGACACTCACTGTAACTAAAAGGTCCTCTGATGTATAACAATTAAATTGAATATGGGACACTTACAGTACCTTCTCAATCCGCTCTTCCAAGAAGACTTGTTTCCTCATGTGCTCCAAGTTTAAAGTAAACGTCACGGAAGTTTCACTACCAATTTCGATTTAGACACAAAAAAGGAATAGTTAAATGTTAAAAATTCGGGTCATGTCATACTGTCTTTCGAATTCTAACGTTATTGTTATGAACTTAAGAGAATAAAATAAAAATTTTTAAGAGATAAACGTAGTGGGGAACTGAAAATCATTAATTACGTAAAATACGTTCACGAAATTATGCTTCATAACCGCTGTAGCTCGTTAGATACAGACCAGGACTTATATTAAGAGAAGATATTACGATATCGTTAAAGAAATTAATTTAAGTAATCTTGTTTCATCGCTAACGATTTTCCAGTTTTCTTTGGTTCTAGTTCAATCCTGCTTTTCTCAAAAGCTCATAAATAACTTTGAAACTTAAACCAAAAGTCTACAAACGTATTCCATGTAAACATTTACTTTATATTTGTAACAGACGGTCAAGTAAACCTTTGTGTAATGGTGGGTCGTGACTCAATTTGTTATATAGCAGACGATGTTTTAGTTATAGTAATTATCCGCTAGGTGAGAGGCGACCGCTCGTTGCTATCCAGAGAGGGCGGAACTTGTATTATCTTACACTGGCGAAGAGATTTTCTAATTATCTACGAAAATGTATTATACATTCTAACTAGGTTATCTACATATAGCTTAGATTTAATTGTTGTTTATTCTTTGAAAAAGAACGGTAGCTGTAATGTATATGTAGGCAATATCGAACTAGCAGTCAACTGAGCTTCTGAAAGAGAGCCTTCAAAACTAACTATATGTGTAGGTGCTTCTATCCTTTTATTGTTCATTCCTTATCTATTGTTCATTCATTATCATATTTACGAGCAAACAGCTAAAGCTGCGCTCTAAGATTGTGCTGCACAATTCTTTTATTTTATCCAATAATCGTTTCCTATATTATGCATGTTACTAGATGAGGGTAATTCAATGTAGTATTTTGCAACACAATTAATTTGGAACGGAAATTGTAGCTGTTGCAGCGATTTAAGGTAATGGAACGGAGACAAATGAAAAGCAACTAGCATTTCCAACTGTTTGAACAAGTCATCTTTACCACTATTAACAATAATAAAGGACAATGTTGCGGGCATTAGGTAGCAGGATGCTAGTTTAAACAACCAGGGCCCTGATTATGAATATATATGAGAGAGAAAATTTCGTGAACGTTTAGAAACAGTCCCTTTCAGCCCTAATCATAAAAACACATGATATTATCCAAGTAGAAAGAATTGCTCTTAATTCACTGTGCAGTTTCAATAGTGCTAATGTGCACTTTCATAAAAAGGAACACCGTTTTCTTAATAACAGCGTGTATATAAATGAATATCGGGGTTTTAAGTTTTTATAATATTTATTACATTAAAATTGAAGTTATAAATGATATATCAAATGAAAAAGAACTAAAACAGTTTTGTTTGTTGGCACCAGTGCGCATGTGCGTGGAATGTTTCTGCCGCAATCCGCTAGACAGCGGTAGCAGCAAAGATGACGACTAGCAAACAGAAAGCGTTTTGTGTTTTGCAGTTTGCAAAGACCGAATCTATAGTTTCCGTGTAACGTGCGTTCCGCAATTATGCTGGACTGTGATCCTCATAGTAATAATAACATTCGGAGATGGTATCATCAGTTTGAAGATATCGGCTGTCTTTATAAAGGGAAGAGCACAGCACAACCAAGAGTACAGATGTATTTTTTTATCTTGAAAAGTGCAGAGCGATGCGCAGTGGTATCTGGACGAGTCCACGTCAGAACGGTTACAACTGGAGGGGAGGGCAGGTCAGTTGCCTACCAGTTGCGAGCAACTAAACACGTGCAGAGCTACTCGGTAACACTACAGCTTGTTTCAGAATGTGCTTGTCTCCTGGTTCCAAGAGAGCATTTATAAATGACGCCTCCTAGCAGCACATTAGGAAATAAAGTGCTACATTTAAAAACACGAGAAGTAATAACCAATATCCATAGATTTATAAAAAAGGAACAATGGTCTGGGTCAGCTATAAAAATCTGGGGAAGGGTATCTGAGGCAACAGTTGTGTCTGAAAGCAGTTAAGAGAGTTATTAAGGAAAGAAAAGTTGTTGGTTCTAGTGCAGCAACGTCCTTCTCTATGCCCAGTAAACAAAGATTAAGAACATGCACAAAATCTAATTTGGATATTTTAATTCAGAAATAGTTAGGCGAACTATGATTAATTTTAAAGCACAGAAAAACAAAGACCAACTTTGAAGAAAGTGCTTATGAAGCTAAAAATTCTACTGACTTCCAAAGCAGTGTCTGAATATTAACAAGAGTTCTCTTGAAGCTAGGATTATTTGAAGAAAAAAAAAGCACTAAGCGTGACAGACAAATTTTAAACGAACATCGCACCATACGTGCAAAAAGGCTTAAGTATTTAAGAAATATTCGGAGATATCGAAGTGAAGTTTATATAGTTTATATGGCTGAAACTTATATAAATACAGCACATGCTGTACCATATGCCTGGAGTGAAATACGTTACAGGGACCCTGCAGCGATATTGAAAGGCCGACAGTTGTTTCTCATGCCTGCTGGAGGAGAACAGGGTTTTGTTCCAAATGCCTATGTACTATATAAGATCCAACAAAACCGTAGAGTTTACTACCATAGTAAGAATTACAACTTAGTTTATAAGTGTTGCAAAAACTGGCTTCGAGAATGAAATTTGTTTTTAGACACCTTATGCACCTCCCTCCCTCTCGTAATCTTACGCGTGTGACGCATTGTGGCGATAGGTGCACTATCCCCACCACAGTTGCTACTTATCCCTACCGCGCAGGATTCCTGTCAAGATAAAATAATACATCTGTAAGTGAAGAGATTGTTGAGCGAGTGAGGGAGTCATTCACACGTAGCTCAAAGGAATCAGTCCGGAAGGCTAGTCGTGAATTACAACTTCCTGTGTCGACTGTTTGGAAAGTTGCAAGAAAACGCTTACGGCTACAGCCTTACCGTTTACAGTTATTACAGCCTCTAAACCGACAGATCACGGGTTACGTCCCAACTTCACAAACATGTTGCTTCATGACGATGACGATTTTATGGATCGGGTTGTCTTCAGTGATGAATCGACCTTTCACCTTAGTGGACTTGTTAACACTCATAATGTGCGCATGTAGGGCTCAAAAAGTTCTCACGAGATGGTACAAATGCAACGAGATTCCCCTAAAGTGAATGTTTTTGTGCCGTATCTCTGCGAAAGGTTTATGGGTGAACCTACTGTAACTGGCAGTTCTTACCTTGATACACTATAGCGATGGCTCTTTCCTCAGATGGAAGAAAATGAGCCAAAGAACTTCATTTTCCAGCAGGATGGTTCGCCACCTCACTGCCATAACGAAGAATGTGATAGGTTGAACGTCACTGTACCCGAGCGCTGGTTAGGCTGCAAGGGCTCCAATGACAGGGCTTGCTATGCATGGCCTCCACGTTCTCCTGACCTAACGCCATGCAATTTTTACCTTTGCGGCTTCATCAAGGATCGTGTGTACGTGCTTCCGCTACCAGCTGACCTCCCGGAACTAAGAAACCGGATTGAAGCAGCTGTTACTACAATTACTGAATACACACTTATCATCGTTTGGGAAGAACTTGGCTACAGATTTGATGTGTGCCGTGTGACAAAGGTAGTCACATTGAACATTTATAAGGTTCCTGTTAGAACTGTTTGAGTAGCTGTTTCATTTGACGTAACATTTATAACTGTAAGTTGAAGGTAATAAATATTATAGAGAATTAAAACCCCGATATTCATTTATATACATCTGTATTTATCTGTTTAACGTATTTATGCATGTTTTTCGAGATACATATTTGTGAAAACTAACTTCATTTATTTCCATATCTAGTTTTATCGATCCTCAGATGTTTAAAACATGTTACCATATGATAGCTTTTACATTTGTTTCTCATTTTCTTCTTGACGAAGGTATTATAATACATAAATTTAAGCGAATAACAAAGAATATATTCGAAATTGTTCATACTAAAGGAAATATTATTTGTGTGCTTTAACGAGACGTCTATTTTTGTGCAGTGTGCTTTGTTTGTCTCTTATAATTTATTAGAGGCTATTTTCCCCGCGAAAAATTAAAATATATATTTTAGGGCCGTAAAATTTTATATATATATATATATATATATATATATATATATATATATATAAATGTTTAAGTAACTTCCGGGAAAATCAAGCTTTCTGAATAAAGTTTTATGTAAAGGGTAGTTTAAGGAGGAATTCTTTTAGCAGCATACTTGAATGATGCTGAAAACAAATACAGGTGTGTTATTGAATGTATTTTTCGTTTCTAAGATGTTCGCACTTACATAAATGGATATTTTTATAAAACTATTATTTATAAGGATCTGGGATCATACTGTACTTCCGGGGTTCAATTTATGGATAAATACACAATGTCACATCAACGTTCGAATATTGTGCCGAGAGTTTAGGTCGCCCCCTTTTTTTTTTTTTTTTTTTTTTTGTTTTACGTCGTCCAATGTTAAGTCATACGCGACGATGATTGAAAGAGCTTAGAGTTACCCGACATTCGTCTTTCAGGATAAAGCAGAAACCGTGGAAAAAACCTCATCCAGGTAACTTATCCCGAGATTCGACCTCGGGACTTCTTGAACGAGAGGCAGACACCCTACCATCTACGCTACTGAGGCAGGCAGGTCACCATTAATGTACATTTTGGAAAGAGAAAGTCAAGTTGGGTAACATAGCCGCCATGTTGAAGAAGCCAGAGTAGGGGAGTCATCTCGTTGTTTATTTGCCGGCTAAGGGGGGCCTGCATGTCTTCAAGGCCAGTCACGAGCTGATGATATGAGGCCGGGGTAGAACTGTGCTACTAGTAGGAAAAATACCTTTACAGAATGTGTATTGAAAATATGTATTCCCTTCATATTTATCATATCTAACAACTTTAAAATTTCTGACTCCTGCTCTCGCTCAAGCAAATCCTTCATGCCCTTGTTTATTACACATATATAACAAAAATTATTACTTGCAATATACATTATACTTATGCTGAAGTTAGTCTGGAAATATGTGATTAATTATTAAGCCGCCAAAAAGTTTAATATTTCTGAGATAATGACTTACAAAATTAACATTAGTAGCATATCCCACACTACGCCTTAAAACAGCCGGGAAATCGCTTAAGGCTCCTTTATATAAATACAACTACTTGGGTCATTGACAGAAGGAGGTCAGAGACATAACATCCTCAGAAAAAATAAAATAACCGTTGTAGTTCGTTAGATACAGACCAGGACTTATATTAAGAGTAGATATTAGGATATCGTTAAAGGACATAATTTAAGTAAACTTGTTTCATCGCTAACGATTTTCCAGTTTTGTTTGGTTCTAGTTCAATCCTGCTTTTCTCAAAAGCTCATAAATAACTTTGAAACTTGAAACTTAAACCAAAAGTCTACAAACGTATTCCATGTACAGTCAAGTAAACCTTTGTGTAACGGCTGGTCGTGACTCAATTTGATATATAGCGGACGACGTTTTAGTTATAGTAATTGTCCGCCAGGTGAGAGGCGACCGCTCGTTGCTATCCAGAGAGGGCGGCATCTGTATTATCTTACACTGGGGAAGAGATTTTCTAATTATCTACGAAATTGTATAATACACTCTAACTATGTTATTTACATGTAACTTAGATTTAATTGTTGTTTACTCTTTGAAAAAGAGCGGTAGCTGTAGTGTATATGTAGGCAATATCGAACAAACAGTCAACTGTGCTTCTGAAAGAAAACCTTCAAAATTAAGTATATGTGTAGGTGTTTCTATTCTTTTATTATTCATTATTTATTGTTCATTAACATATTAGGAGCAAACAGCTAAAGCTGCGCTCTAAGATTGTACTGCACAATTATTTTATTTTATCCAATAATCGTTTCCTTTATTATGCATGTTACTAGATGAGGGTAATTCAATGCAGTATTTGCAACACAATTAATTTGCAACGGAAATTGTAGCTGTTGCAGCGATTTAAGGTAATGGAACGGAGACAAATGAAAAGCAACTAGCATTTCCAACTGTTTGAACAAGTCATCTTTACCACTATTGACAATAATAAAGGACATGGTTGCGGGTATTAGGTAGCAGCATGCTAGTTTAAACAACCAGGGCCCTGATTATGAATATATATGAGAGAGAAAATTTCATGAACGTTTAGAAACAGTCTCTTTCAGCCCTAATCATAAAAGCACATGATATTATCCAAGTAGAAAGAATTGCTCTTAATTTACTGTGCAGTTTCAATAGTTCTAATGTGCACTTTCATAAAAGGGAACACCGTTTTCGTAATAACAGGGTGTATATAAATGAATATCGGGGTTTAAGTCTTTATAATATTTATTACATTAAAATTGAAGTTATAAATGATATATCAAATGAAAAAGAACTAAAACAGTTTTGTTTGTTGGCACCAGTGCGCATGTGCGTGGAATGTTTCTGCCGCAATCCGCTAGACAGCGGTAGTAGCAAAGATGACGACTAGTAAACAGAAAGCGTTTTGTGTTTTGCAAAGACCGAATCTATAGTTTCCGTGTAACGTGCGTTCCTCCTTATGTTGGGCTGTGATCCTCCTAGTAATAATAACATTCGGAGATGGTATCATCAGTTTGATGATACCGGCTGTCTTTGTAAAGAGAAGAGCACGGAACGACCAAGAGCAAGTGAAGAGACTGTAGAGCGAGTGAGGGAGTCGTTCACTCGTAGCCCAAAGAAATCAGCCGGAAGGCTGGTCGTGAATTACAAGTTCCTGTGTCGACTGTTTGGAAAGTTGTAAGAAAAGGCGTACAGCTACGTCATTACCGTTTACAGTTATTACAGGCCATAAAGCCGACAGACCACGGGTTACGTGCCAAGACGATTTTATGGATCGTGTTGTCTTCAGTGATGAATCGACCTTTCACCTTAGTGGACTTGTTAACACTCATAATGTGCCCATCTGGAGCTCAGGAAATCCCCACGAGATGGTACAAATGCAACGAGATTCCCCTAAAGTGAATGTTTTTGTGCCGTATCCCTGAGAAAAAAGTTTATGGGCCTTTCTTTTTTGGTGAACCTACTGTAACTGGCACTTCTTACCTTGGTACACTATAGCGATGGCTCTTCCCTCAGTTGGAAGAAAGTGAGCCAGAGAACTTCATTTTCCAGCAAGATGGTGCATAACGAAGTACGCCATTGGTTGTACGTCACTGTACCCGAGCGCTGGTTAGGCTGCAAGAGCTCCAATGACAGGGCTCGCTATCCATAACCTCCACGTTCTCCTGACCTAACGCCATGCAATTTTTACCTTTGCGGCTTCATCAAGGATCGTGTGTACATGCCCCCACTATCAGCTGACCTCCATGAATTGAGAAACCGGATTGAAGCAGCTGTTGCTACAATTACTGAATACACACTTATCAACGTTTGGGAAGAACTCGGCTATAGATTGATGTGTACTGTGTGACAAAGCGTAGTCACATTGAACATTTATAAGTTTCTTGGTAAAACTGTTTGAGTTGCTTTTTCATTTGACGTATCATTTATAACTCTAAGTTGAATACAATAAATATTATAAAGGGTTAAATCTCCGATATTCATTTACATACACCCTGTATTTATGTGTTTAACGTATTTATGCATGTTTTTCGAGATAAATATTTGTGAAAACTATCTTCATTTATTTCCTTATCTTGTTTAATTGATGCTCAGATATTTTAAACATCCTACCATATGATAGCTTTTAAATTTGTTTCTGATTTTCTTCTTGGAAAATGTATTATAATACAAAAATTTAAGTGAATAACAAAGAATATATTCGAAATGGTTCATACCAAAGAAAATATTATTTGTGTGCTTTAACGAGACGTCTACATTTGTGCATGTGTTTTCTTTGTCTCTTATAATTTACTAGAGGCTATATTCCCCGCAACAAATTAAAATATATATTTTAGGGCCGTAAAATTTTATATATTTCAAAATGTTTAAGTAAGTTCTGGGAAAATCGAACTTTCCGAATTAAATTTCATGTAAAGGCTATTACTATTACTATTATTAAAAACTAAATTATATTAGGCTTTCAAAAGTAATATTTCCAAAGGAGTGCTCCAAAAAGCAGTCTAATAGAACTAACTGCCTTTTATTATTAATATATATTTGATATATAACTTTTTGTAATTACAGTGACTCTCCGAAAAAACAGGTTATTCATTATACAAATGCCAACCGATCACATATTGCTGTCCATAGATGGCTCTACCTGTCCTGCGTTATCCTGCGGAAGGAAATTTGTAATTATTTACGTAGTTTTAAAACATACTGTACTCCTGTTTATTAGGTATACCTTAGATTTAATTAGACTTTATTCTGTTTAGACAGGTTTAGGCTGTAGTATATATTAAGAAAATATAGAATGTATAGCTAACTGAATGTAGGAAGTGAGGTCTTCTAAGTCAATTAGATATACACACGCTTTGCAGTTGTTTGTCATTATTTCTTTGTTAGTAAGACGTGTATGGACACGCTTATTGCCATGTTTTCGGTTAACTCTAAGGTCCATGGAACCTGGGCTCACTGAGCATTATTTCACCCATTTCATTGTTCATCCGATATGACTTGGACGATTACAATTAGAGAAACTAAACACAGAGAGCAAAGGATTTAACAAATGTAGCAGTAATTGACTATCTGAAATACCTCCAAGTAAATTAAATGGTCAAACATTGTGCACTTTTACGATATTTTGATCTGCTGTAGTAAGATTTTGTACGACTATTACGGATTGTCAGATATGTAACAGCTATACAGAGTAAATGACACTCCGGAAGGGAGTTCCAGAAAGCAGAGCATAGAGTTTCATTTAATGTCGTCATTTCTTTTTAAAATATGGGTACAGTAAATAATGTCAACGTACCTCCCAAAACAAAACAAACCGTATTCCCCTGTTTGCTGTGATATAATGAATAACAAGTAACTCTAAGAACAACATACACGAAGCTGTTTTTAAACATGTAACTATGAGATCAGGCTTCTGTAATCGCTTGTAGCGTATACGACAGACCTCCTCTGAGATGCCAAATAGTGGGTACGGCCGTGTGTGCTGGAGCGTTGTCGTGATGCAGAATCCAGTCAACTGATCGTCAAAGTTCAGGACGTTTGCTCCTCACATCCTCTCGCAGACGCCTTAAAACATCCAAGTAAAAGTGCTGGTTATCAGTCTGGCCAGGAGGTACAAATTCCCGATGAAAAATTCCACGAACATCAGAAAAGACAATGATCATCGTCTTCACATTTGACCTCACTTGCCTTGCTTTTTTTGGTCTGGGAGAGTTGGGAGTCCTCCACTGGCTTGAGGCTTGTTTGGTTTCTGGGTCATACCCGTAACACCAACTCGCATCCCCTGTAATGACTTTGTTCAGGAAGTTTGGATCACGTGCAATCTATGTTTTCAAGTCCTTATACACACATTCATGCGGATGGTTTTGTGCTCCTGTGTGAGAAGGCGCGGAAGAAATTTAGCAGCAACACGTCTCATGTGCAAAGCCTCCCTCAAAATCCGCTGTCACAAGCTCCAACTGATACCTGTCGCTGCTGAAATTTGCTCGATCGTTTGATGACGATCCTCGTTGATGTTTTGGCGGACCTTTTCAATGTTCTCCTCATTTCGCGATGTTGAAGGGCGTCCAGAACGTGCTTGGACTTCAGTACACATCTCACCACGTTTAAAGCGCCCAAACCACTCGAAAACCTGTGTGCGGCTCATAGCGTCCTCCTGGAAAACTTCCTGCAGCATTTGGTGTATCTCCGATGCAGTTTTTTAAGCTGGAAACAAAATTTCACACACACTCTTTGATCTTTTAAAGTTGCCATAACGACTTCGCAGAGGTAACCCACCAAGAGTCAGAGAAACGCAATACCACACTTGCACGTTCAGGTCTACACTGACGACGTCTGCAAAGCTGTTTCATGAAGGTCTCTTCTAACACCATCTAGCGTGAGAACCCTGCACTACGTCTAGGAGTGGCAGCACCCTCGGAGACCGGTTTCTTTTGGGCCCTCCTTCTATGTACCCTGATTCTAATACGGTCCCTCTCTAGGATATCGTGTTGAGTGATTCCTGTCAATTTTAAATCATATTTTACTTCACCAAACCATTTCACACTGTGTACTTATGCTTTACTTCTGTTTTCCTAAAATCCCATAGTGTGTTTTGTGAGCCTATTTAATATGTCCATAAAGTTTTAAACTTCCTTTCGTAATATAACTATGGATGCCTTATGTATTTTATTTCCCTTTTTCTTGTAAGTCTTCTTCACCTACGACTTAAGGACTAATTGTTCTAATAATTTGACGTTCTACTGTCTCTATTTTTTCAATATCTTCTTTCCTCTCCAAGATTAATGTTTTTGCTCCATAGATGCACTTTGGTTTAATTACAGTGTTATATGTTTTAATTTGGTACGAGAAAAAGTAAAAAATGTTTGTAAAATTTTTCAATAAATGACTTCCTCAAAATCAGAATATAGTATTTCTGTCAAGGTGTCTTTAAACTTTTGACAGACAGATATAGAGAAGGTGTGTATGTAAAATTGGTAATCTACATATGTCTTCAATAAAACACTTAATTCAAAACGATGCAGAAAGAGAATGTGGGTCAATTTCATATATCCGAGTACATGAGGTCAACTTCAGATAGTAGACAAAAATGTAATACCTGAGTCACTACAGAATACAATGTCTCTACTTTGTAACAGCAGTTGTTAAGGAAGCAGTTACTAGGAAGGGAAATTGAGCTGCTAATATGTGATACAAACATAAAACAACTAGAAACAATGGCGAAAAGCTCTGATACATTATTAAGAGTAAACTATGTGACGAGATTGATCTATTACATTCAAATTAACATACTTTATTTTGACTGTTTATATAACTATGATTTTTGTTATATTTGTAAACTACAATAACAGAACAAAACCCTCTCGGCAACTTGCTTTCGTTCGTCAGTTACCTTACTTTCTACATGAAATTTCTTTGTTGGCGGACACTCACTTTAACTAAAAGATCCTCTGATGTATAACAATTAAATTTAATATGGTACACTCATAGTACGTTCTCAATCCGCTCTTCCAAGGATTGTTTCTGCATGTGCCCCAAGTTTAAAGTAAACGTCACGGAAGTTTCACTACCAATTTCGATTTAGACACAAAAAAGGAATAGTTAAATGTTAAAAATTCGGGTCAGGTCATACTGCCTTTCGAATTCTAACGTTATTGTTATGAACTTAGGAGAATAAAATAAAATTTTTTAAGAGATAAACGTAGTGGTGAACTGAAAATCTTTAATTACGTGAAATACGTTCACGAAATTATGCTTCTTAACCTTTGTGGTTCGTTAGATACAGACCAGGACTTATATTAAGTTAAAGGACATAATTTAAGTAAACTTGTTTCATCGCTAACGATTTTCCAGTTTTCTTTGGTTCTAGTTCAATCCTGCTTTTCTCAAAAGCTCATAAATAACTTTCAAACTTAAACCAAAAGTCTACAAACGTATTCCATGGAAATGTTTACTTCATATTTGTAACAGACGGTCAAGTAAACCTTTGTGTAACGGTTGGTCGTGACTCAATTTGTTATATAGCAGACATTGTTTTAGTTATAGTAATTGTCCGCCAGTTGAGAGGCTACCGCTTGTTGCTATCCAGAGAGGGCCGCACTTGTATTATCTTACACTGGCGAAGAGATTTTCTAATTATCTACGAAATTGTATAATACATTCTAACTATGTTATTTACATATAGCTTAGATTTAATTGTTGTTTATTCTTTGAAAAAGAGCGGTAGCTGTAATGTATATGTAGGCAATATCGAACAAACAGCCAACTGTGCTTCTGAAAGAAAGCCTTCAAAATTAACTATATGTGTAGGTATTTCTATTCTTTTATTGCTCATTCATTATTTATTGTTCATTATCATATTTAGGAGCAAACAGCTAAAGGTGCAGGGCAGGCCATTCCCGCCTTCCCGCGCAAAACACTGTCACTGCTAACTGAGAGGCGTGATGTCACTGAGAATACAACGCAAGAGCGCTTACATGTGAAGGTGCGTAATGCAATATTATGATTGCACATTCTAAGGTAAGATAAGGCGCTGATGCATGAAAATTCCACAATCCTTCTGATGAAATATACGAGATGCATTTGCTTATGAGATATTGTAGTTTTTGGCTTTATCTTTTGGCGTAACATTATGAGTAAGAGCAGAAACCATTGCGCTGTTGCTGAATGCAAAAATCCGTTGCTACGGATGTGATTTTCCATTGTTTGCCTAAAGATCGAGAACTACAGCGCAAATGGGTTTTACGCTGTAAAAGTGCTGATCCGGTTAATGTGAATAATGCAAGGATTTGTTCCGATCACTTCTTGCCCGAAGACTATGAACGGGATTTAAAAATAGGGTTGCCGCTGAAAAGAAAATTAAAGGGCGACGCTGTACCGTCACAGAAAATTCCTAATTGGCATGGGGATGCATTTGAGGCGGTAGTAGCTAGTACCAGCAAGACCAATTTATCAGATACACATTCTATGTATGTATTTGTTTCTATGTGTACACTGAGTTGAATCGCTCTTTTTTGTATAAGAAAAGTTTGATAGGTGGAATAATAATAATAATAATAATAATAATAATAATAATAATAATAATAATAATAATAATAATAATAATAATAATAATAATAATAATAATAATAATAATAATAATAATAATAATAATAATAATAATAATAATAATAATAATAATAATAATAATAATAATAATAATAATAATAATAATAATAATAATAATAATAATAATAATAATAATAATAATAATAATAATAATAATAATAATAATAATAATAATAATAATAATAATAATAATAATAATAATAATAATAATAATAATAATAATAATAATAATAATAATAATAATAATAATAATAATAATAATAATAATAATAATAATAATAATAATAATAATAATAATAATAATAATAATAATAATAATAATAATAATAATAATAATAATAATAATAATAATAATAATAATAATAATAATAATAATAATAATAATAATAATAATAATAATAATAATAATAATAATAATAATAATAATAATAATAATAATAATAATAATAATAATAATAATAATAATAATAATAATAATAATAATAATGACGACGACGATGACCACGACGACGACGACGACGACGACGATGATGATGATGATGATGATGATGATGATGATGATGACGATGACAACGACGACGACGACGTCGATGATGATGATGATGATCATGATAAACTGTTTCCATTAATAGACAATATCAGCAAGAGATCGCCGGTGCGAAGCTAGGACCGTGCGAAAGAGAGCACTGTCTACTATAGCATCTTTATCTCGCAAAAAAAAAACAAAATTTGACAAGTCGACCAGCACAGAGGTAGCTCCAGACCACTCCGTTGCTGCTGAAGAGGAAATAAGTAGACTAAAGACTCTGATGCAAGCCCTGGAGAAAGAAAACAGTGTTTTGAAACGGCAGGACAAGGTACAGAAGGAATATTTTGTAGCTTCCATGGACAAAGTGCTGCAAAGAGTAATGGAGTGATGCAAAAGTTAATTTCCATAATAAGTTCCAAGTTTCCCGAAATTCATTACAAAGTCATCTCTCTTAATGTGAGGTCAAGAACCTTCATTAGAATTAGTCACTTAAACAAAACAGCGAAGGCAGAAATGATCAGGAAACTTGCAGCAAAGAAAAATCCATCAATGGGTTGCTTCGTCATCTTCTTGAGCTACAGTGAGTAAGGACATATGAATAATAACATGTTTTACTCTTAATACTAACTGCTAGAAGGATCCTTCATTATGATTCACAAGTTTGTGTAGAAAGTCTTAGAGACACTGTTAAAGAAAGAGGGATGAAGAGGGAAGAAGAAACAAGCAGAATTTTATCCTAGTTTCGTTTGAAGTTTTCATGTGTTGCGTAGAAAAGGCAACAGGGTATCAGTGCTTCAAATTGTACATTGCAATGCAGTAAGAAAACCAAAACCATTTATTACTTCAACTCTGAATGAACCACCATAAAATGAATATGCTGGCCGAGCTGATTTTACGGTAGTGTAAGGTCACGGATTAGATTATAAGGCCAGTCATTCTAGACGGTATGATAACTTCTAATATATTTTTCCAAAACCTACGGACCGTGCTTAGAGAGGTTTCTTACTCTTGTATGTATTCCAAGTTCTCTTACTCTTTGACTTTAGACTTTCCTTCTCTCGTTTGTCCATTTTTCCAGTCTTTTTTTTTTTGGTTGGCCAACTTGCCACTTACGAGGGGGGACCCAAAAGAAACCTCATTGTTGTCATAAAAACTTAACGTTTTTTTACAAAATTACTTCAGTCAACTTCAAAATACTCTGCATTAGATGCGATGAACTTGTCAAGTCTTTTTTCCACTGTTGGAGGCATGTTTGGAACTCTTCAAGTTTGATATTGTCCACTATTGTACTACACTCCTAGAAACTGAAATAAGAACACCGTGAATTCATTGTCCCAGAAAGGGGAAACTTTATTGACACATTCCTGGGGTCAGATACATCACATGATCACACAGACAGAACCATAGGCACATAGACACAGGCAACAATGTCGGCACTAGTACCGTGTATATCCACCTTTCGTAGCAATGCAGGCTGCTATTCTCCCATGGAGACGATCGTAGAGATGCTAGATGTAGTCCTGTGGAACGGCTTGCCATGCCATTTCCTGCTGGCGCCTCAGTTGGACCTGCGTTCGTGCTGGACGTGCAGACCGCGTGAGACGACGTTTCATCCAGTCCCAAACATGCTCAATGGGGGACAGATCCGGAGATCTTGCTGGATCCTGACTTACACCTTCTAGAGCACGTTGGGTGGCACGGGATACATGCGGACGTGCATTGTCCTGTTGGAACAGCAAGTTCCCTTGCCGGTCTAGGAATGGTAGAACGATGGGTTCGATGATGGTTTGGATGTACCGTGCACTATTCAGTGTCCCCTCGACGATCACCAGAGGTGTACAGCCAGTGTAGGAGATCGCTCCCCACACCATGATGCCGGGTGTTGGCCCTGTGTGCCTCGGTCGTATGCAGTCCTGATTGTGACGCTCACCTGCACGGCGCCAAACACGCATACGACCATCATTGGCACCAAGGCAGAAGCGACTCTCATCGCTGAAGACGACACGTCTCCATTCGTCCCTCCATTCACGCCTGTCGTGACACCGCTGGAAGCGGGCTGCACGATGTTGGGGCGTGAGCGGAAGACGGCCTAACGGTACCTGGGCCGTAGCCCAGCTTCATGGAGACGGTTGCGAATGGTCCTCGCCGATACCCCAGGAGCAACAGTGTCCCTAATTTCCTGGGAAGTGGCGGTGCGGTCCCTTACGGCACTGCGTAGGATCCGGCGGTCTTGACGTGCATCCGTGCATCGCTGCGGTCCGGTCCCAGGTGGACGGGCACGTGCATCTTCCGCCGAACACTGGCGACAACATTGATGTACTGTGGAGACCTCACGCCCCACGTGTTGAGCAATTCGTGGTATGTCCACCCGGCCTCCCGCATGCCCACTATACGACCTCGCTCAAAGTCTGTCAACTGCACATACGGTTCACGTCCACACTGTCGCGGCATACTACCAGTGTTAAAGACTGCGATGGAGCTCCGTATGCCACGGCAAACTGGCTGACACTGACGGTGGCGGTGCCCAAACGCTGCGCAGCTAGCGCCATTCGACGGCCAACACCGCGGTTCCTGGTGTGACCGCTGTGCCGTGCGTGTGATCATTGCTTGTACAGCCCTCTCGCAGTGTCCGGAGAAAGTATGGTGGGTCTGACACAGCAGCGTCAATGTGTTCTTATTTCCATTTCCAGGAGTGTATTATTCAGGGGCGGCTGGTGGCTCTGAAAATCGGTGGTTCACAAATTTATCCATGCAATTTAATTTTTTTGAAGTAACAAACGGTTGTTTAGGCCTACCATTATAGACTGCTGTATACACAAGTTAACGGTAATTCACAGCGTATAACATACATGCGTATTTCAGAAACACTCTAGAGCATTACACTCTTCTATTTATGCAGCTAAAAATGGACCTGATATCTCTTCATGGCAGACTTCAAGTGTACATTGCAAGATTTCGTTCTGGATTGTCTTGGAGGTCCCCTTAAACACTGTAGCATTCTCCAGATAGGTTTTTCAGAACACAGTCTAGCTCTGCACTGAAGTTTATCAGTTCTCGAAAAATACCAGGATTGCTTGACGTAGCTGAATCATTGTGTCCTCTTAGAGCTAACTCAAAGGCTCCACAAAACCTAATGCAGTTAACAATAATGTTTAAAACATACCTATTTTAAGCCACTTTCTGGCTGTGTTCTTCAGTTGTTCTCCGATATGTACTGTCCATCTGCTTTGCAAAGTGAGATTTGTGGTGGACAACACGGCGCTGGGGCGGATTTTCTCCGGGATCTCCGGTTTCCCCCACCATCTCATTCCACCGGTGCTCCATCTTCATCTCATGTATCATCAGTGCCATCGCCTGCGGTGCCGTATGTAGTAAAAGCGGGCGTTAATCACTACAAATTTCATCTGCTTTGCTATATTTACATTGTCAAGCATAGCAAACTGTGTTTTTCATGTGCAGTTTTTAAGTTACGTGTTTTTAGGGCGATTATGAAGATGCTGTAAAGCGTTCACGCCATGTTCTGTCCACGGATCTTCACCGCCAATGAGAACGCAAGGAAAGCAAAACAGGCTATTTTTAATATTACAACCACACATCAAATTGTATTTATCATATACACTGTTGTTAAAGTTCCTGTTCAAATATCTTGTTTTTGTTTTGACTACCGATGTGATTTTTATATTTGGCGTGGGACTTCCAAGTCGCTTATTTTCGGGTTTTTCTTCTATGCTCATTTTTAAAAAGGATGTGCTAATAGACCCTTTATGGAATTCATTGTTTCTCCTTATATTACACAATATAATTGTATTTAAATAAATCACTCTTATTCACTACTCAAATCACGACACAGCTAACAAAACACGGCACAAAACATGTGGCTATGCTCTGGTAGGTAATAGTAATCTGTGGTAATAGTTGACCGATGCAAACATTTAATATGAGAATAATAGGTGGCGCCGAAAACAGAAGGAAAAGGCTTGGCATTCACTTTTCTCTGGCTGCTAGGTTAACCAACCTTATGCAGCCATAAGCCCCGCCCTACCCCCCTACTTCCCTCGGCACGCCACAGGTTCATCCTGCCCTAAACCTCCCCATTGTATACCAGTGGTTTGCAACTGAGATTGAACTACTTGGCACCTGCAAACAATACAGCGTGCTGAGGGCCACTGCACTAGACAAGGTCGAACTGAACTCCAAATGCAACTTGCCCTTGCATTAAAGGGAGACCCAGCATTTCGGTTGTAGCACAAAACATGCTACCCCATTGTGAAGCCGCCCCTGCTATTATAAAATACTAAATTATAAAAGGCTTTCAAAAGTAATATTTCTAAAAGAGTGCTCCAGAAACAGTCTAATAGAACTAACTGCCTTTTATTATTAATATATATTTGATATATCACTTTTGTTAATTACAGTGACTGTCCGGAAAACAGGGTTTTCATCATACAAATGCCAACCGATCACATCTTGCTGTCCATAGATGGCTCTACCTGTCCTGCCTTATCCTGCGGAAGGAAATTTGTAATTATTTACGTAGTTTTAAAACATACTGTACTCATGTTGATTAGGTATACCTTAGATTTAATTAGACTTTATTCTGTTTAGACAGGTTTAGGCTGTAGTATATATTAAGAAAATATTGAATGTATAGCTAACTGAATGTAGGAAGTGAAGTCTTCTAAGTCAATTAGATATACACACGCCTTGCAATTGTCCCTCATTATTTCTTTGTTAGTCGTTTACGTCGATATTAGTAAATTTTGTTGAGGCTTGTTAAAAATAAAGCTTTATTAGGAATATGTTGATGAAGAAATTTACCAAAAACTCTTCGAAGTCTGATTTTTTGGGTGAAATGGAATACTTCTCTTATACGTACATAGGTGGTCACATCTGGGTACCGTCTCTGCCTCATATTCAAGAGGTCTCGAGTTCGAATCTCGCTGAGGGTGAGTAAACTCGATAAGGCTTATTATCGGTTAACTCTAAGCTCCATGAAACCTGGGCTCATTGTGCATTATTTCACCCATTTCATTGTTCGTCCGATATGACTTAGACGATTACAATTAGAGAAAAAAAAAAAAAAAACACAGAGAGCAAAGGATATAAGTGTTTAAACTAATATAGCAGTAATTAGCTATCTCAAATACTGCCAAGTAAATTAAAGGATCAAATATTGTGCACTTTAACGATATTTTTATCTGTTGTAGTAAGATTTTGTACGACTATTACGGATTGTCAGATATGTAACAGCTATACAGAGGAAATGACACTCCGGAAGAGAGTTCCAGAAGGCAGAGCATAAAGTTTCATTTAATGTGGTCATTTCTTTTTAAAATATGCGTACAGTAAATAATGTCACCGTACCACCCAAAATGACAAACCGTATTCCCGTGTTTTCTGTGATATAATGAATAACAAGTAACTCTAATATCAACATACACGAAGCTGTTTTTAAACATGTAACTATGAGATCAGGCTTGTGTAATTGTTTGTAGCGTATACGACAGAATACCTCTGAAATGCCAAATAGTGGGTCACTCGTACTGCCGTGTGTGCTGGAGCGTTGTAGTGGTGCAGAAACCAGTCACCTGATCGCCAAAGTTCCGGGCGTTTGCTCCTCACATCCACTCGCAGACGCCTTAGAACATCCAAGTAAAAGTGCTGGTTAACAGTCTGGCCAGGGTGACGAATTCCAGGTACACAATTCCACGAACATAAAAAAGACAATGATCATCGTCTTCACATTTGACCTCACTTGCCTTGCTTTTTTGGTCCGGGAGAGTTGGGAGTCCTCCACTGGCTTGAAGCTTGCTTGCTGGCTTTGTTCAAGAAGTTTGGATCACGTGCAATCTCTGTTTTCAAGTCCTGACACACATTCATGCGGATGGTTTTGTGCTCCTGTGTGAGAAGGCGCGGAACAAATTTAGCAGCAACACGTCTTATGTGCAAATCCTCCCTCAAAATCCGCTGGCACGAGCTCCAACTGATACCTGTCGCTGCTGAAATTTTGTCGATCGTTTGGCGACGATCCTCGTTGAAATATTGGCGGACCTTTTCAATGTTCTCCTCATTTCGCGATGTTGAAGGTCGTCCAGAACGTGCTTGATCTTCAACACACATCTCACCACGTTTAAAGTGCTAAAAACCACTGGAAAACTTGTGTGCGGCTCATAGCGTCCTCCTGGAAAGCTTCCCGAAGCATTTGGTGTGTCTCCTTTGCAGCTTTCTAAAGCAGGAAACAAAAGTTCACACACACACTCTATGTTCTTTTAAAGTTGCCATAACGACTTTGGAGGGGTAACCCGCCAACAGTCAGAGAAACACAATTCCACACTGGCACGTTCAGCTCTAAAATGGCGCCGTCTGCTCAGCTGTTTTATGAAGGTATCTACTATCACCATCTAGCGTGAGAACCCTGCACTAAGTCTAGGAGTGGCAGCGCCCTCGGAGACCTGTTTTTTTGGGCCCTCCTTTGTATGTACCCTGATTCTAATACGGTCCATCTCTAGGATATCGTCTTGAGTGATTCTTGTCAATTTTAAATCATATTTTACTTCACCAAACCATTTCACACTGTGTACTTATGCTTTACTACTGTTTTCGTAAAATCCTATAGTGTGTTTTGTGAGCCTATTTAATATATCCATAAAGTTTTAAACTTCCTTTCGTAATATAACTATGGATGCCTGTATGTATTTTATTTCCCTTTTTCTTGTAAGTCTGTATTCTTCACCTAAGACTTAAGGACTTAAAATTGTTCTAATAATTTGACGTTCTACTGTTTCTATTTTTTCAATATCTTCTTTCCTCTCCAAGTTTAATGTTTTTGCTCCATAGATGCACTTTGGTTTAATTACAGTGTTATATGTTTTAATTTGGTACGAGAACAACTAAAAAATGTTTGTAAAAATTTTCAATAAATGACTTCCTCAAAATCAGAATATAGTATGTCTGTCAAGGTGTCTTTAAACTTTTGACAGACAGATATAGAGAAGGTGTGTATATAAAATTGGTAATCTACATATGTCTTCAATAAAACACTTAATTCAAAACGATGCAGAAAGAGAATGTAGGTCAATTTCAGATATCCGAGTACATGAGGTCAACTTCAGATAGTAGACAAATATGTAATACCTGAGTCACTACAGAATACAATGTCTCTACTTTGTAACAGCAGTTGTTAAGGAAGCAGTTACTAGGAAGGGAAATTGAGCTGCTAATATGTGATACAAACATAAAACAACTAGAAACAATGGCGAAAAGCTCTGATACATTATTACGAGTAAACTATGTGACGAGATTGATCTATTACATTCAAATTTACATACTTTATTTTGACTGTTTATATAACTATGTCTTTTGTTATATTTGTAAACTACAATAACAGAACAAAACCCTCTCGGCAACTTGCTTACGGTCGTCCGATACCTTACTTTCTACATGAAATTTCTTTGTTGGCGGACACTCACTGTAACTAAAAGATCCTCTGATGTATAACAATTAAATTTAACATGGTACACTCACAGTACCTTCTCAATCCGCTCTTCCAAGAAGACTTGTTTCTTCATGTGCTCCAAGTTTAAAGTAAACGTCACGGAAGTTTCACTACCAATTTCGATTTAGACACAAAAAGGAATAGTTAAATGTTAAAAATCGGGTCAGGTCAAACTGCCTTTCGAATTCTAACCTTATTGTTATGAACTTAAGAGAATAAAATAAAAAAATTTTAAGAGATAAACGTAATGGGGAACTGAAAATCATTAATTACGTAAAATACGTTCACGAAATTATGCTTCTTAACAGATACAGATACAGACCAGGACTTATATTAAGAGAAGATATTACGATATCGTTAAAGAAATTAATTTAACTAATCTTGTTTCATCCGTAACGATTTTCCAGTTTTCTTTGGTTCTAGTTCAATCCTGCTTTTCTCAAAAGCTCATAAATAACTTTGAAACTTAAACCAAAATTCTACAAACGCATTCCATTGAAATGTTTACTTCATATTTGTAACAGACGGTCAAGTAAACCTTTGTGTAACAGTTGGTCGTGACTCAATTTGTTATATAGCAGACGATGTTTTAGTTATAGTAATTGTCCGCCAGGTGAGAGGCGACCGCTCGTTGCTATCAAGAGAGGGCGGAACTTGTATTACCTTGCACTGCGGAAGAGATTTTCTAATTATCTACGAAATTGTATAATACACTCTAACTATGTTATTTACATGTAACTTAGATTTAGTTGTTGTTTATTCTTTGAAAAAGAGCGGTAGCTGTAATGTATATGTAGGCAATATCGAACAAACAGTCAACTGTGCTTCTGAAAGAAAGCCTTCAAAATTAACTATATGTGTAGGTGTTTCAATTCTTTTCTTGTTCACTGGGTCTCATTCGACGCTTGTCACTCGAATGCTCGGCATCGTCCGTCTCGAGTTCTTTCAGTGCAGTCAATTCGTCGAGAGAAGCAGCATTTTAGACCGGTTGCGCCAGTTCTTCAGGGCACGAGCACGTGGACTGTAAAACGCGTGCTCTGGAGTGTGCCCATAAAGGAAGCAGCAGCCCGGCGAAGCAGCGCATTCTCTCTACGCAGCGTAGCCTGCGCAACAGCCTTCTTCTGCAGGCACAGCAGCGCCTGCCCTCTTCCAGCCAGCAGAGCCTTCTCCTGCACTGGCAAGCAGCAGCAGCCCAGCCAACCCTCTCCTAGCTGACTTGCTAGAGCTAACGCGTCGAGCAGCAACTCCAGAGTCCAGAGGAACACAGTACTTGGGACCGACAGACAGACAGACGAAACTGCAGGCCCACAAGGTCAAAGCCAAGGGTCCCGACTTAGGTTGGGACCCGGGGTCCGCCCCAATCGGCGCGTGTAACAGCGCTCGACCCTCTGTGGGGAGCCGGATGGCACCTGCTACAGACTCAGACAAGCCAAGTACCAGCCGCCAGGTAAGTCCTGACGAGATGACTAGTAGAACCTCTGCATCCTCATCCTCTTCCGGCCCACGGGTGAACCTCGTGAAGGCCAAGGCCCAGGCACAAAAGAAACAGAAGAAGGCCTCCCGCCTTCTTAACCAAGGGATAGCTGTCCCGATCTCTCCAGTCCCCAAACCAGGGAGCTCCAACACCATCACTCCCATCCAGGGCGTCACAACTCCCCTACCGGAGAGCGACACAGACGCCGAAGGCTTTATCACCGTGCAGGGAAGGCGCAAGAGGCCCTCCGGTTCGAACCCGGAGGGTGCTGCTCCCGGCACCCCTGCAGTGCATGCGGACGCCAAGAGCTCCCGCACACAAAAGGCGGCCAGAATCCCGCCAATTGTGTCGGACCCGTTCCCCAACCACATAAAGGTAATGAGGGAACTGAGGGCCAAGCTCCAGGCTAGCTTCCAGGCCACCCGTTTTCCAAGTCGGGTGATCCTAAAGACCACGACCCCGGAGGACCATGAAGCCGCCAGGGGGGTGCTGCGCGAAGCGGGGATAGAATTCCACACGTTCTCGCTGCAGCGGCCTAACCTGGTGCGCAGAGTCATCCGAGGTCTTGGCTCTGACACCGACCCGGAGGACATAAAGGTGGGCCTGGCGGAAGAACACGGCATTACGCCGCGTACCGTGGTCCAGCTGACCAAGCAAGTCCGCGAGGAAGGCAAGGAGCCCGTAAGGACTCCCATGCCACTATTCCTCGTAATAGTGGAGAAGGAGGGCGAAGGTCTTCCCAAAATTGATGAGGTGTCCCACCTCTACAACACCAAGATCAGAATCGAACCGTACCATGGCAGAGAGGGGCCAGCCCAATGCTACAGGTGCTTGGGCTTCCACCACTCGAGCCATGCGTGCGAGAGGAAGACCGCCTGCATACGATGTTCAGGCCCTCACCACGTCAACGAATGCCCGAACCCCAGAGAGGAGAAAAAGTGCGCCAACTGCCGAGAGGCCCACATAGGCATCTACGGCGGCTGTCCCGCTAGACTGCGAATAGTGCAGGCAAGACAGGGCAGGAACGCAAACAGGGAGCCAGCACAAGTTCGGCCTGGAGTCAGTTTTGCCCAGGCGCTGCGCAAGCAGGAACAGCTGCTGCAGCAGGCCGAGGCAAGCCAGATTCCGGCAGCGACCCAGCCAGTAAGCTCTGGAACTACCGCCAAACAACCACCAGCTGCACATGCAGCAAAGCCACAGCGGCCTCCTCGCCAGAAGAAGGCCACCGCAGCCCGGCGGGAGAAACCGCCGGCAACTGCGACAGCAACGGCCGGGCAACCAGCCCAAGAACCTGCGGGGAGACAGAGCGGCCCTGCCGCCACTGCTCTCCCCCCTCCACCAGCTCCAGCTACAGTGGCTTCAACAGCCAATGAGGGAGAGGCACCCCTCGCTACAACACCTGCGCCGATTTGGGACACTGGCGTCTCAAACGAGGACTTAGCGGAGTTCCATGAGCTTTCTGCCTGGTTCGCCGAACTGATTCATCGCTCCCTCCCCATTCTGAGGCGCTGCAGGGAGCAACTGACAGATCCCCGCATCCCTGCTCTGCAAAAGCACAGCATTCTGCAACAGACTGCACGGCTCCTTTTCCCTGACTCCAGCTCGTAAATGGCGTTGAGAAGAACTCAGCGAACATTGAGAGCCGCGTTCTGGAACGCAAACGGAGTCCGGGAACAGAGACCGGGCATCTTGGAGTTTGTAAGTGACCACGGGATTGACCTCCTTATGGTATGCGAAACGCATCTGCATGCTGGTATACAATTTAGCCTGCCAAGTTACGCCGTCCACCGAGCCGATAGAGTCGGCCGGCGGGGCGGCGGTACAGCTATATTCATCAAAAATCACATCACCCATACTCCCATTACCATCCCCCCGCTTCAACACTTGGAGGCGACCGCCATAAGGCTCTCCTTGGGCGGTTCAGACCTAGTGCTTGTGGCGGTGTATGACCCGCCCAACCATCCCTTCTATGAAGCGGATTACAGGGCACTCCTAAACCTAGACCACCGAGTGTGCATAGCCGGTGACTTCAATGCCAAACACCCAGGATGGAACAGCCGAACCCAGAATGATAGGGGAAGGAGCATCTACCGCTTCATCTGCGGAGATCCAACCCTTCATGCGCATGGCCCGCGGGGTCCAACGCACTTCCCGCCTCGTGGCAGGGCGGACGTCATAGATTTCGCAATCACCAAGAACATTCCATTTCATCTGGACCTCACGGCGGTGAATGCTCTGGATTCTGACCACAACCCAGTTGTGATCAATTCAGACGTTACCGTCGCAGCTCTGGCAACGGCTGACTGGGTGGATGAAGTCGACTGGGATGCCGCCATTCTTCACATCCAAAACTCCGTGGAAGCCTGCCCTCGAATCGACTCTGTGGAGTCACTCGAGGCGGCAGCCAGGGAGTTCTCCACAACCATCCTCAACGCGGTACGTGCTCACACACACCGCATCCCAATAGACACGCCAAACCCCACAGATATCCCAGGACCCATCAAACAACTCATAAGGGCTAAAAACGCCGTAAGAAAGCTGTGGCAGAGATTTCGCCATCCCAGGATAGGAGAAGTACACCAGAGGTTCAAATCCCTGGCAAGACGACTCCTAAGAGCACACCGCAAAGAGGCCTGGGAAAACATGTTAAGGCAAACCAATCTCCAGGAGAGAAAACCATGGCGAATAGTCCGTAGCCTGCGGAAAGACAAAACCGTATACCAGCATCCCCTACATAGCCCTAGAGGTCGACTCGTCTACGAGTCGAAAGAAAAGGCAGAGGCGCTAGCAGATTATCTGGAGGCTCAATTCCAACCCAGGATAGAGCCAATGGACGATGACCATGCTGACCTCGTGGAACAGGTGGTGGAGGACTTCCTAGAAGCTCCGCCCCCTGACCACGAGGAGTTCCACATTCCCATCGTTACCCCTAGAGAGTTAGCGACCACGCTTAACTCTCTAAGAACCAACAAAGCACCTGGGCAGGACCGTGTGACAGCGGAAATGCTCAAGCACCTTCCACGAAGAGCCGTGATTCACTTAACCCGGATTTATAACGCGTGCCTATACATGCGCCACTTTCCAGCTATCTGGAAGGAGGCGCGCGTGGTGTGCGTTTTAAAGCCGGGGAAAAATCCGGTTTTTCCTTCCAGTTACCGATCAATCAGCCTTCTCCCAGTTTTATCGAAGGTATTCGAAAAACTGCTCCTCTCCCGGCTCCTTCCTCATCTGGAGGAAAGGGGCCTAATCCCGGAACACCAGTTTGGCTTCCGTTCTGGCCACTCCACGACCGAGCAGCTACTGCGGGTTGCCGAGAAGGCCTCCCTGGGTTTCCAGGAAAGGTCTAAAACGGTAGCAGTGCTGCTCGACGTGGAGAAGGCATTCACCACTACCTGGCATGAAGGACTCATTTACAAACTCCTGGAGCATGAAATTCCCCGTCCATACATTTCCTTGGTGGCCGGTTTCCTCGGAAACCGAAGCTTCCGAGTAAAGATGGAGGGGAAGCTGTCCACCGAGCGGCCCATTGGCGCTGGAGTACCGGAAGGCAGCGTGCTGTCGCCGGCGCTCTTCGCAGCTTACATGGCCGACATCCCAACTCACCACAACACCCAGACCTGTCAGTATGCGGACGATCTCATGATCTTCGCAGTCAATAGGAACACACGGTACAGCTACCGGCAAATCCAAACCCAGCTCCGGGCCATTGGCGAATGGAGCGCAAAATGGCGAATGGCAATTAACCCGGAGAAGAGCTCTGCTATTCTCCTGGCGAAAACCATAGCCAACCGGTTGCAGCAGAACTTCGTTTTACGGCGCCGTCGAATCCCTTGGGTGCAAACGGCGAAGTATCTCGGGGTGACGCTGGACCGTAAGTTAACTTACGTTCCACACGTCAAGGGCAAGGTCCAGCTGGGGCACGTCGCACTCCGGAGCCTATACCCTATCTTCAGATCAACCATGCCGATCCGTCTCAAACTCCAACTGTATCGGGCGATCATTCCGCCTATGATTCTGTACGGCTGTGAGATCTGGGGAACAGTGGCTAATACCACTTTCGTCAGACTCCAGACGCTGCAGAACAAGGCACTACGCATCATCTACGATACAGGCTGGAGATTCCCGGCTCATATCCTACATGAGCACTCCCAGATCCCGTACATTGTCGACGTCATTCGCGAGAGGGCACGATCAATGTACGAGAAAATCCAAATTCACCCCAACCCTTTAGTGAACTCCCTGGGAAGGTATGACCCGAGAGATCAAAGGCGCTTGCCGTCCTTCAGACTGCCGAGAGACGTCCTGGGACCCCTTGGGTAACCCAAGGAAAACCCCAGATGACTCTGGGAACAACTTCTACGCCAAAGGACCAAGCGCTACACAACCCGTATCCAAAACGGGGCAAAAAACTAATTCGTGTCTCCCAAAAAGGGAGAACGATTAAGTACAGCTGCCCACGATAAAGGGGGGCAACCCATACCACACCTATCCAAAATTCCAAAATTTCAAACAGTAAACAAATTCAAACACCCCAGCAGAACATGGATCTACTAGTTCATTTCGCAGGTTAAGCCGCAAAGCGGCTAGGTACTGCGGCATATGACACCCGGACGGGGAAAGCCCCGCCCGACTAGGACTACCTCTGGACCTCTGGACCTCTTTTCTTGTTCATTCATTATTTATTGTTCATTCATTATCATATTTATTAGGAGCAAAGAGCTAAAGCTGCGCTCTAAGATTGTGCTGCACAATTCTTTTATTTTATCCAATAATCGTTTCCTTTATTATGCAAGTTACTAGATGAGGGTAATTCAATGCAGTATTTGCCACACAATTAATTTGCAACGGAAATTGAAGCTGTTGCAGCGATATAAGGTAATGGAACGGAGACAAATGAAAAGCAACTAGCATTTCCAACTGTTTGAACAAGTCATCTTTACCACTATTGACAATAATAAAGGACATTGTTGCGGGCATTAGGTAGCAGGATGCTAGATTAAACAACCAGGGCCCTGATTATGAATATATATGAGAGAGAAAATTTCGTGAACGTTTAGAAACAGTCTCTTTCAGCCCTAATCATAAAAGCACATGATATTATCCAAGTAGAAAGAATTGCTTTTAATTTACTGTACAGTTTCAATAGTCCTAATGAGCACTTTCATAAAAAGGAACACCGTTTTCGTAATAACAGGGTCTATATAAATGAATATCGGGGTTTTAAGCCTTTATAATATTTATTACATTAAAATTGAAGTTATAAATGATATATCAAATGAAAAAGAACTAAAACAGTTTTGTTTGTTGGCACCAGTGCGCATGTGCGTGGAATGTTTCTGCCGCAATCCGCTAGACAGCGGTAGTAGCAAAGATGACTAGTAAACAGAAAGCGTTTTGTGTTTTGCAAAGACCGAATCTATAGTTTCCGTGTAACGTGCGTTCCTCCTTATGTTGGGCTGTGATCCTCCTAGTAATAATAACATTCTGAGATGGTATCATCAGTTTAAAGATATCGGCTGTCTTTCTAAAGGGAAGAACACGGGGCGACGAAGAGTAGGTGAAGAGACTGTTAAGCGGGTGAGGGAGTCGTTCAGAAATCAGTCCGGAAGGCTGGTCGTGAATTACAAGTTCCAGTGTCGACTGTTGTGAGAAAACGCTTATGGCTACGTCCTTACCGTTTACAGTTATTACAGGCTCTAAAGCCGACAGACCACGTATTACGTGCCAACTTCGCAAACATGTTGTTTCATGACGATGACGATTTTATGGATCGTGTTTTCTTCAGTGATTTATCGACTTTTCACCTTAGTGGACATGTTAACACTCATTTCGTGCGCATCTAAGGCTCAAAAAATCCTTACGAGATGGTAGAAATGCAACGAGATTCCCCTAAAGTGAATGCTTTTTATGCCATAGCCCTGCGAAAAAGTTTATGGGCCTTTATTTTTTGGTGAACCTACTGTAACTGGCACTTCTTACCTTGGTACACTATAGCGATGGCTCTTCCCTCAGTTGGAAGAAAGTGAGCCAGAGAACTTCATTTTCCAGCAAGATGGTGCATAACGAAGTACGCCATTGGTTGAAAGTCACTGTAACCGAGCGCTGGTTAGGCTGCAAGAGCTCAATGACAGGGCTCGCTATCCATAACCTCCACGTTCTCCTGACCTAACGCCATGCAATTTTTACCTTTGCGGCTTCATCAAGGATCGTGTGTACATGCCCCCACTATCAGCTGACCTCCATGAATTGAGAAACCAGATTGAAGCAGCTGTTGCTACAATTACTGAATACACACTTATCAACGTTTGGGAAGAACTCGGCTATAGATTGATGTGTACTGTGTGACAAAGCGTAGTCACATTGAACATTTATAAGTTTCTTGGTAAAACTGTTTGAGTTGCTTTTTCATTTGACGTATCATTTATAACTCTAAGTTGAATACAATAAATATTATAAAGGGTTAAATCTCCGATATTCATTTACATACACCCTGTATTTATGTGTTTAACGTATTTATGCATGTTTTTCGAGATAAATATTTGTGAAAACTATCTTCATTTATTTCCTTATCTTGTTTAATTGATGCTCAGATATTTTAAACATCCTACCATATGATAGCTTTTAAATTTGTTTCTGATTTTCTTCTTGGAAAATGTATTATAATACAAAAATTTAAGTGAATAACAAAGAATATATTCGAAATGGTTCATACCAAAGAAAATATTATTTGTGTGCTTTAACGAGACGTCTACATTTGTGCATGTGTTTTCTTTGTCTCTTATAATTTACTAGAGGCTATATTCCCCGCAAAAAATTAAAATATATATTTTAGGGCCGTAAAATTTTATATATTTCAAAATGTTTAAGTAAGTTCTGGGAAAATCGAACTTTCCGAATTAAATTTCATGTAAAGGCTATTACTATTACTATTATTAAAAACTAAATTATAATAGGCTTTCAAAAGTAATATTTCCAAAGGAGTGCTCCAAAAAGCAGTCTAATAGAACTAACTGCCTTTTATTATTAATATATATTTGATACATCACTTTTTGGAATTACAGTGACTGTCCGAAAAAACAGGTTATTCATTATACAAATGCCAACCGATCACATCTTGCTGTCCATAGATGGCTCTACCTGTCCTGCCTTATCCTGCGGAAGGAAATTTGTAATTATTTACGTAGTTTTAAAACATACTGTACTCATGTTGATTAGGTATACCTTAGATTTAATTAGACTTTATTCTGTTTAGACAGGTTTAGGCTGTAGTATATATTAAGAAAATATAGAATGTATAGGTAACTGAATGTAGGAAGTGAGGTCTTCTAAGTCAATTAGATATACACACGCTTTGCAGTTGTTTCTCATTATTTCTTTGTTAGTAAGACGTATATGGACATACTTATTGCCATGTTTTCGGTTAACTCTAAGGTCCATGGAACCTGGGCTCACTGAGCATTATTTCACCCATTTCATTGTTCATCCGATATGACTTGGACGATTACAATTAGAGAAACTAAACACAGAGAGCAAAGGATTTAACAAATGTAGCAGTAATTGACTATCTGAACTACCTCCAAGTAAATTAAATGGTCAAACATTGTGCACTTTTACGATATTTTGATCTGCTGTAGTAAGATTTTGTACGACTATTACGGATTGTCAGATATGTAACAGCTATACAGAGTAAATGACACTCCGGAAGGGAGTTCCAGAAAGCAGAGCATAGAGTTTCATTTAATGTCGTCATTTCTTTTTAAAATATGGGTACAGTAAATAATGTCAACGTACCTCCCAAAACAAAACAAACCGTATTCCCCTGTTTGCTGTGATATAATGAATAACAAGTAACCTTAAGAACAACATACACGAAGCTGTTTTTAAACATGTAACTATGAGATCAGGCTTCTGTAATCGCTTGTAGCGTATACGACAAACCTCCTCTGAGATGCCAAATAGTGGGTACGGCCGTGTGTGCTGGAGCGTTGTCGTGATGCAGAATCCAGTCAACTGATCGTCAAAGTTCAGGACGTTTGCTCCTCACATCCTCTCGCAGACGCCTTAAAACATCCAAGTAAAAGTGCTGGTTATCAGTCTGGCCAGGAGGTACAAATTCCCGATGAAAAATTCCACGAACATCAGAAAAGACAATGATCATCGTCTTCACATTTGACCTCACTTGCCTTGCTTTTTTTGGTCTGGGAGAGTTGGGAGTCCTCCACTGGCTTGAGGCTTGTTTGGTTTCTGGGTCATACCCGTAACACCAACTCGCATCCCCTGTAATGACTTTGTTCAGGAAGTTTGGATCACGTGCAATCTCTGTTTTCAAGTCCTGCCACACATTCATGCGGATGGTTTTGTGCTCCTGTGTGAGAAGGCGCGGAAGAAATTTAGCAGCAACACGTCTCATGTGCAAAGCCTCCCTCAAAATCCGCTGTCACAAGCTCCAACTGATACCTGTCGCTGCTGAAATTTCCTCGATCGTTTGATGACGATCCTCGTTGATGTTTTGGCGGACCTTTTCAATGTTCTCCTCATTTCGCGATGTTGAAGGGCGTCCAGAACGTGCTTGGACTTCTGTACACATCTCACCACGTTTAAAGCGCCCAAACCACTCGAAAACCTGTGTGCGGCTCATAGCGTCCTTCTGGAAAACTTCCTGAAGCATTTGGTGTATCTCCGATGCAGTTTTTTAAGCTGGAAACAAAATTTCACACACACTCTTTGATCTTTTAAAGTTGCCATAACGACTTCGCAGAGGTAACCCACCAAGAGTCAGAGAAACGCAATACCACACTTGCACGTTCAGGTCTACACTGACGACGTCTGCAAAGCTGTTTCATGAAGGTCTCTTCTAACACCATCTAGCGTGAGAACCCTGCACTACGTCTAGGAGTGGCAGCGCCCTCGGAGACCGGTTTCTTTTGGGCCCTCCTTCTATGTACCCTGATTCTAATACGGTCCCTCTCTAGGATATCGTGTTGAGTGATTCCTGTCAATTTTAAATCATATTTTACTTCACCAAACCATTTCACACTGTGTACTTATGCTTTACTTCTGTTTTCGTAAAATCACATAGTGTGTTTTGTGAGCCTATTTAATATGTCCATAAAGTTTTAAACTTCCTTTCGTAATATAACTATGGATGCCTGTATGTATTTTATTTCCCTTTTTCTTGTAAGTCTGTATTCTTCACCTAAGACTTAAGGACTTAAAATTGTTCTAATAATTTGATGTTCTACTGTTTCTATTTTTTCAATATCTTCTTTCCTCTCCAAGATTAATGTTTTTGCTTCATAGATGCACTTTGGTTTAATTACAGTGTTATATGTCTTAATTTGGTACGAGAACAACTAAAAAATGTTAGTAAAATTTTTCAGTAAATGACTTCCTCAATATCGGAATATAGTATTTCTGTCAAGGGGTCTTTTAACTTTTGACAGACAGATATAGAGAAGGTGTGTATATAAAATTGGTAATCTACACATGTCTTCAATAAAACACTTAATTCAGAAAGAGAATGTAGGTCAATTTCAGATATCCGAGTACATAAGGTCAACTTCAGATAGTAGACAAAAATGTAATACCTGAGTCACTACAGAATACAATGTCTCTACTTTGTAACAGGAGTTGTTAAGGAAGCAGTTACTAGGAAGGGAAATTGAGCTGCTAATATATGATACAAACATAAAACACTAGAAACAATGGCGAAAAGCTCTGATACATTATTAAGAGTAAACTATGTGACCAGATTGATCTATTACATTCAAATTAACATACTTTATTTTAACATGTTTATATAACTATGTCTTTTGTTATATTCGTAAACTTCAATAACAGAACAAAACCCTCTCGGCAACTTGCTTACGGTCGTCAGTTACCTTACCTTCCACACGAAATTTCTTTGTTGGCGGACACTCACTGTAACTAAAAGATCCTCTGATGTATAACAATTAAATTTAATATGGTACACTCACAGTATCTTCTCAATCCGCTCTTCCAAGAAGACTTGTTTCTCCATGTGCTCCAAGTTTAAAGTAAAGGTCACGGAAGTTTCACTACCAATTTCGATTTAGACACAAAAAAGGAATAGTTAAATGTTAAAAATCGGGTCAGGTCATACTGCCTTTCGAATTCTAACGTTATTGTTATGAACTTTAGAGAATAAAATAAACCTTTTTAAGAGATAAACGTAGTGGGGAACTGAAAATCATTAATTACGTGAAAAACGTTCACGAAATTATGTTTCTTAACCGTTGTAGTTCGTTAGATACAGACCAGGCCTTATATTAAGATTAGATATTAGGATATCGTTAAAGGACATAATTTAAGTAAACTTGTTTCATCGCTAACGATTTTCCAGTTTTCTATGGTTCTAGTTCAATCCTGCTTTTCTCAAAAGCTCATGAATAACTTTGAAACTTTAAACTTAAACCAAAAGTCTACAAACGTATTCCATGTACAGTGAAGTAAACCTTTGTGTAACGGCTGGTCGTGACTCAATTTGTTATATAGCGGACGATGTGTTAGTTATAGTAATTGACCGCCAGGTGAGAGGCTACCGCTTGTTGCTATCCAGAGAGGGCCGCACTTATATTATCTTACTCTGGGGAAGAGATTTTCTGAGTATCTACGAAATTGTATAATAAACTCTATGTTACTTACATATAACTTAGATTTAATTGTTGTTTATTCTTTGAAAAAGAGCGGTAGCTGTAATGTATATGTAGGCAATATCGAACAGACAGTCAACTGTGCTTCTGAAAGAAAACCTTCAAAATTAAGTATATGTGTAGGTGTTTCTATTCTTTTCTTATTCATTCATTATTTATTGTTCATTCATTATCATATTTATTAGGAGCAAACAGCTAAAGCTACGCTCTAAGATTGGGCGACAAATTCTTTTATTTTATACAATAATCGTTTCCTTTATTATGCATGTTACTAGATGAGGGTAATTCAATGCAGTATTTGCAACACAATTAATTTGCAACGGAAATTGTAGCTGTTGCAGCGATTTAAGGTAATGGAACGGAGACAAATGAAAAGCAACTAGCATTTCCAACTGTTTGAACAAGTCATCTTTACAACTATTAACAATAATAAAGGACATTGTTGCGGGTATTAGGTAGCAGGATGCTAGATTAAACAACCAGGGTCCTGATTATGAATATATATGAGAGAGAAAAGTTCGTGAACGTTTAGAAACAGTCCCTTTCAGCCCTAATCATAAAAGCACATGATATTATCCAAGTAGAAAGAATTGCTCTTAATTTACTGTGCAGTTTCAATAGTGCTAATGTGCACTTTCATAAAAAGGAACACCGTTTTCGTAATAAGAGGGTGTATATTAATGAATTTTGTCGTTTTAGGTGTTTATAATATTTATTACATTAAAATTGAAGTTATAAAAGATACATCAAATGAAAAAGAACTAAAACAGTTTTCTTTGTTGGCACCAGTGCGCATGTGCGTGGAATGTTTCTGCCGCAATCCTCTAGAGAGCGGTAGTAGCAAAGATGACGACTTGTAAACAGAAAGCTTTTTGTGTTTTGCAGTTTGGAAAGACCGACTCTATAGTTTCCGTGTACCGTGCGTTCCGCATTATGTTGGGTTGTTATCCTAGTAATAATAACATTCGGAGATGGTATCATCAGTTTGAAGATACCGGCTGTCTTTGTAAAGGAATGAGCATGGGACGACCAAGAGTACAGATGTATTTTTTTTATCTTGAAAAGCACAGAGCGACGTGCAGTGGTATCTGGACGAGTCCACCTCAGAACGGTTGCAACTGGAGGGGAGGGCAGGTCAGTTGCGTACCAGTTGCGAGCAACTAAACAGGTGCAGAGCTACTCGGTAACACTACAGCTTGTTTCAAAATGTGCTTGTCTCCTGGTTCCAAGAGAGCATTTATAAATGACGCCTCCCAGTAGCACATTAGGAAATAAAGTGCTACATTTAAAAACACGAAAAGTAATAACCAATATCCATAGATTTATAAAAAAGTAACAATGGTCTGGGTCAGCTATAAAAATCTGGGGAAGTGTATCTGAGGCAACAGTTGGGTCTGAAAGCAGTTTAGGAGAGATATTAAGGAAAGAAAAGCCATTGGTTCTAGTGCAACAACGTCCTTCTTTATGCCCAGTAAACAAAGATTAAGAACATGCACAAAATCTAATTTAGATGTTTTAATTCAGAAGTAGTTAGGCGAACTATGAATAATTTTTAAAGCACAGAAAAACAAAGACCAACTTTGAAGAAAGTGCTTATGAAGCTAAAAATTCTACTGACTTCCAAGGCAGTGTCTGAATATTAACAAGAGTTCTTTTGAAGCTGGGATTATTTGAAAAAAAAAGCACTAAGCGTGACAGACACATTTTAATCGAACATCACACCATACGTGCAAAAAGGCTTAAGTATTTACGAAATATTCGGAGATATCGAAGTGAAATTTATATAGTTTATATGGATGAAACTTATATAAACACAGCACATACTGGACCATATGCCTGGAGTGAAATACGTTACAGGGACTCTGCAGCGATAATGAAAGGCCGGCAGTTGTTTACCATGCCTGCTGGAAGGGAACAGGGTTTTGTTCCAAATGCCTATGTACTATATAAGATCCAACAAAAGCGTGGGGATTACTACCATAGTAAGAATTACAACATAGTTTATAAGAGCTGCAAAACTGGCTTCGAGAATGAAATTTGTTTTTAGACACCTTATGCACCTCCCTCCGCTCTCGTTATCTTACGCGTGGGACGCATTGTGGCGATAGGTGCACTATCCCCACCACAGTTGCTACTCATCCCTACGGCGCAGGATTCCTGTCAAGATAAAATAATACATCTGTAAGTGAAGAGATTGTTGAGCGAGTGAGGGAGTCATTCACACGTAGCTCAAAGGAATCAGTCCAGAAGACTAGTCGTGAATTACAACTTTCTGTGTCGACTGTTTGGAAAGTTGCAAGAAAACGCTTACGGCTACAGCCTTACCGTTTACAGTTATTACAGCCTCTAAAACCGACAGACCACGGATTACGTGCCAACTTCGCAAATGACATGTTGCGATGACGTCTTTATGGATCGTGTTGTCTTCAGTGATTTATCGAACTTTCACTTTAGTGGACATGTTAACACTCATAATGTGCACATCTAGGGCTCAAAAATCCCCACGAGATGGTAAAAATGTAACGAGATTCCCCTAAAGTGAATGTTTTTGTGCCGTATCCCTGTGAAAAATGTTTATGGGCCTTTCTTTTTTGGTGAACCAAATGTAACTGGCACTTCTTACCTTGGTACACTATAGCGATGGCTCTTCCCTCAGTTGGAAGAAAATGAGCCAGAGAACTTCAATTTCCAGCAAGGTGTTGCGCCACCTCACTGGCATAACGAGGTATGTGATATGTTGAACGTCACTGTACCGGAGCGCTGGAGAGGCTGCAAGGGCACCAATGACAGGGCTTGCTATGCACGGCCTCCACGTTCTCCTGACCTAACGCCATGCGATTTTCACCTTTGGGGCTTCATCAAGGATCGTGTGTACGTGCCCCCGCTACCAGCTGACCTCCCTGAACTAAGAAACCGGATTGAAGCAGCTGTTGCTACAATTACTGAATACACACTTATCAACGTTTGGGAAGAACTCGGCTATAGATTTGATGTGTGACAAACGGTAGCCACATTGACCATTTATAAGGTTCTTTGTAAAACTGTTTGAGTTGCTTTTTCATTTGACATATCATTTATAACTTTTAGTTTAATGTAATAGATATTATAAATAGTTAAAACCCTGATTTTCATATATATATACACCTGTATTAATGTGTTTAACGTATTTATGCATATTTTTCGAGATGAATATTTGTGAAAACTAACGTCATTTATTTCCTTTTCTTGTTTTATCGATGCTCAGATGTCTTAACATGTTACCATATGATAGCTTTTAAATGCGTTTCTGATTTTCTTCTTGAAAGAGGTATTATAATACAAACATTTAAGCGAATAACAAAGAATATATTCGAAATGGTTCATACCAAAGGAAATATTATTTGTGTGATTTAACGAGACGTCTATTTTTGTGCAGTGTGCTTTCTTTGTCTCTTATAATTTACTAGAGGTCATTTTCCACGCAAAAGGATTCAAATATATATTTTACTGCCGTAAAATTTTATATATATATATATATATATATATATATATATATATATATATATATATATATATATATATATATATATATATATATATATATTATCAAAATATTTAAGTAAGTTCTGGAAAAATCAAACTTTCCGAATAAAATTTCATGTAAAGGGTAGTTTAGGGAGGAATTCCTGTGGCAGCATACTTGAATGATGCTGAAAACAAATACATGTGTGCTATTGAATGTATTTTTCGTTTCAAAAATGTTCGCACTTTCATAAATGGATATTTTTTATAAAACTATTATTTATAAGGCTCTGGGATCATACTGTACTTCCGGGGTTCAATTTATGGATAAATACACAATGTCACATCAACGTTCGAATATTGTGCCGAGAGATTAGGTCGCCCTTTTTTTTGTTTTTTGTTTTACGTCGTCCAATGTTAAGTCATACGCGACGATGATTGAAAGAGCTTAGAGTTACCCGACATTCGTCTTTCAGGATAAAGCAGAAACCGTGGAAAAGACCTCATCCAGGTAACTTATCCCGAGATTCGACCTCGGGACTTCTTGAACGAGAGGCGGACACCCTACCATCTACGCTACTGAGGCAGGCAGGTCACCATTAATGCACATTTTGGAAAGAGAAAGTCAAGTTGGGTAACATAGCCGCCATGTTGAAGAAGCCAGAGTAGGGGAGTCATCTTGTTGTTTATTTGCCGGCTAAGGGGGGCCTGCATGTCTTCAAGGCCAGTCACGAGCTGATGATATGAGGCCGGGGTAGAACTGTGCTACTAGTACGAAAAATACCTTTACAGAATGTGTATTGAAAATATGTATTCCCTTCATATTTATCATATCTAACAACTTTAAAATTTCTGATTCCTGCTCTCGCTCAAGCAAATCCTTCATGCCCTTGTTTATTACACATATATAACAAAAATTATTACTTGCAATATACATTATACTTATGCTGAAGTTAGTCTGGAAATATGTGATTAATTATTAAGCCGCCAAAAAGTTTAATATTTCTGAGATAATGACTTACAAAATTAACATTAGTAGCATATCCCACACTACGCCTTAAAACAGCCGGGAAATCGCTTAAGGCTCCTTTATATAAATACAACTACTTGGGTCATTGACAGAAGGAGGTCAGAGAAGGAGGTCAGAGACATAACATCCTCAGAAAAAATAAAATAACCGTTGTAGTTCGTTAGATACAGACCAGGACTTATATTAAGAGTAGATATTAGGATATCGTTAAAGGACATAATTTAAGTAAACTTGTTTCATCGCTAACGATTTTCCAGTTTTGTTTGGTTCTAGTTCAATCCTGCTTTTCTCAAAAGCTCATAAATAACTTTGAAACTTGAAACTTAAACCAAAAGTCTACAAACGTATTCTATGTACAGTCAAGTAAACCTTTGTGTAACGGCTGGTCGTGACTCAATTTGTTATATAGCGGACGATGTTTTAGTTATAGTAATTGTCCGCCAGGTGAGAGGCGACCGCTCGTTGCTATCCAGAGAGGGCGGCACCTGTATTATCTTACACTGGGGAAGAGATTTTCTAATTATCTACGAAATTGTATAATACACTCTAACTATGTTATTTACATGTAACTTA
The DNA here is from genome assembly GCA_030765055.1 of Mantis religiosa. Taxonomy (NCBI): domain Eukaryota; kingdom Metazoa; phylum Arthropoda; class Insecta; order Mantodea; family Mantidae; genus Mantis; species Mantis religiosa. The sequence continues at coordinate 25,487,220 of CM060954.1, forward strand.
GATTTAATTGTTGTTTATTCTTTGAAAAAGAGGGGTAGCTGTAGTGTATATGTAGGCAATATCGAACAAACAGTCAACTGTGCTTCTGAAAGAAAACCTTCAAAATTAAGTATATGTGTAGGTGTTTCTATTCTTTTATTATTCATTATTTATTGTTCATTAACATATTAGGAGCAAACAGCTGAAGCTGCACTCTAAGATTGTGCTGCGCAATTCTTTTATTTTATCCAATAACCGTTTCCTTTATTATGCCAGTTACTAAATGAGGGTAATTCAATGCAGTATTTGCAACACAATTAATTTGCAACGGAAATTTTAGCTGTTGCAGCGATTTAAGGTAATGGAACGGAGACAAATGAAAAGCAACTAGCATTTCCAACTGTTTGAACAAGTCATCTTTATCACTATTAACAATAATAAAGGACATTGTTGCGGGTATTAGGTAGCAGCATGCTAGTTTAAACAACCAGGGTCCTGATTATGAATATATATGAGAGAGAAGAGTTCGTGAACGTTTATAAACAGTGCCTTTCAGCCCTAATCATAAAAACATATGATATTATCCAAGTAGAAAGAATTGATATTAATTTACTGTGCAGTTTCAATAGTGTTAATGTGCACTTTCATAAAAAGGAACACCGTTTTCGTAATAACAGGGTGTATATAAATGAATATCGGGGTTTTAAGCCTTTATAATATTTATTACATTAAAATTGAATTTATAAATGATATATCAAATGAAAAGTAACTAAAACAGTTTTGTTTGTTGGCACCAGTGTGCATGTGCGTGGAATGTTTCTGCCGCAATCCGCTAGACAGGGGTAGTAGCAAAGATGACGACTAGTAAACAGAAAGCGTTTTGTGTTTTGCAGTTTGCAAAGACCGAAACTATAGTTTCCGTGTAATGTGCGTTCCGCAATATGTTGGGCTGTGATCCTCCTAGTAATAATAACATTCGGAGATGGTATCATCAGTTTGATGATACCGGCTGTCTTTGTAAAGGGAAGAGCACGGAACGACCAAGAGCAAGTGAAGAGACTGTAGAGCGAGTGAGGGAGTCGTTCACTCGTAGCCCAAAGAAATCAGCCGGAAGGCTGGTCGTGAATTACAAGTTCCTGTGTCGACTGTTTGGAAAGTTGTAAGAATAGGCGTACAGCTACGTCATTACCGTTTACAGTTATTACAGGCCATAAAGCCGACAGACCACGGGTTACGTGCCAAGACGATTTTATGGATCGTGTTGTCTTCAGTGATGAATCGACCTTTCACCTTAGTGGACTTGTTAACACTCATAATGTGCCCATCTGGAGCTCAGGAAATCCCCACGAGATGGTACAAATGCAACGAGATTCCCCTAAAGTGAATGTTTTTGTGCCGTATCCCTGAGAAAAAAAGTTTATGGGCCTTTCTCTTTTGGTGAACCTACTGTAACTGGCACTTCTTACCTTGGTACACTATAGCGATGGCTCTTCCCTCAGTTGGAAGAAAGTGAGCCAGAGAACTTCATTTTCCAGCAAGATGGTGCATAACGAAGTACGCCATTGGTTGAACGTCACTGTACCCGAGCGCTGGTTAGGCTGCAAGAGCTCCAATGACAGGGCTCGCTATCCATAACCTCCACGTTCTCCTGACCTAACGCCATGCAATTTTTACCTTTGCGGCTTCATCAAGGATCGTGTGTACATGCCCCCACTATCAGCTGACCTCCATGAATTGAGAAACCGGATTGAAGCAGCTGTTGCTACAATTACTGAATACACACTTATCAACGTTTGGGAAGAACTCGGCTATAGATTGATGTGTACTGTGTGACAAAGCGTAGTCACATTGAACATTTATAAGTTTCTTGGTAAAACTGTTTGAGTTGCTTTTTCATTTGACGTATCATTTATAACTCTAAGTTGAATACAATAAATATTATAAAGGGTTAAATCTCCGATATTCATTTACATACACCCTGTATTTATGTGTTTAACGTATTTATGCATGTTTTTCGAGATAAATATTTGTGAAAACTATCTTCATTTATTTCCTTATCTTGTTTAATTGATGCTCAGATATTTTAAACATCCTACCATATGATAGCTTTTAAATTTGTTTCTGATTTTCTTCTTGGAAAATGTATTATAATACAAAAATTTAAGTGAATAACAAAGAATATATTCGAAATGGTTCATACCAAAGAAAATATTATTTGTGTGCTTTAACGAGACGTCTATATTTGTGCATGTGTTTTCTTTGTCTCTTATAATTTACTAGAGGCTATATTCCCCGCAAAAAATTAAAATATATATTTTAGGGCCGTAAAATTTTATATATTTCAAAATGTTTAAGTAAGTTCTGGGAAAATCGAACTTTCCGAATTAAATTTCATGTAAAGGCTATTACTATTACTATTATTAAAAACTAAATTATAATAGGCTTTCAAAAGTAATATTTCCAAAGGAGTGCTCCAAAAAGCAGTCTAATAGAACTAACTGCCTTTTATTATTAATATATATTTGATATATCACTTTTTGTAATTACAGTGACTCTCCGAAAAAACAGGTTATTCATTATACAAATGCCAAGCGATCACATCTTGCTGTCCATAGATGGCTCTACCTGTCCTGCGTTATCCTGCGGAAGGAAATTTGTAATTATTTACGTAGTTTTAAAACATACTGTACTCATGTTGATTAGGTATACCTTAGATTTAATTAGACTTTATTCTGTTTAGACAGGTTTAGGCTGTAGTATATATTAAGAAAATATAGAATGTATAGCTAACTTAATGTAGGAAGTGAAGTCTTCTAAGTCAATTAGATATACACACGCCTTGCAATTGTTTCTCATTATTTCTTTGTTAGTAAGACGTATATGGACACGCTTATTGCCATGTTTTCGGTTAACTCTAAGGTCCATGGAACCTGGGCTCACTGAGCATTATTTCACCCATTTCATTGTTCATCCGATATGACTTGGACGATTACAATTAGAGAAACTAAACACAGAGAGCAAAGGATTTAACAAATGTAGCAGTAATTGACTATCTGAAATACCTCCAAGTAAATTAAATGGTCAAACATTGTGCACTTTTACGATATTTTGATCTGCTGTAGTAAGATTTTGTACGACTATTACGGATTGTCAGATATGTAACAGCTATACAGAGTAAATGACACTCCGGAAGAGAGTTCCAGAAAGCAGAGCATAGAGTTTCATTTAATGTCGTCATTTCTTTTTAAAATATGGGTACAGTAAATAATGTCAACGTACCTCCCAAAACAAAACAAACCGTATTCCCCTGTTTGCTGTGATATAATGAATAACAAGTAACTCTAAGAACAACATACACGAAGCTGTTTTTAAACATGTAACTATGAGATCAGGCTTCTGTAATCGCTTGTAGCGTATACGACAGACCACCTCTGAGATGCCAAATAGTGGGTACGGCCGTGTGTGCTGGAGCGTTGTCGTGATGCAGAATCCAGTCAACTGATCGTCAAAGTTCAGGACGTTTGCTCCTCACATCCTCTCGCAGACGCCTTAAAACATCCAAGTAAAAGTGCTGGTTATCAGTCTGGCCAGGAGGTACAAATTCCCGATGAAAAATTCCACGAACATCAGAAAAGACAATGATCATCGTCTTCACATTTGACCTCACTTGCCTTGCTTTTTTTGGTCTGGGAGAGTTGGGAGTCCTCCACTGGCTTGAAGCTTGCTTGCTGGCTTTGTTCAAGAAGTTTGGATCACGTGCAATCTCTGTTTTCAAGTCCTGACAAACATTCATGCGGATGGTTTTGTGCTCCTGTGTGAGAAGGCGCGGAACAAATTTAGCAGCAACACGTCTTATGTGCAAATCCTCCCTCAAAATCCGCTGGCACGAGCTCCAACTGATACCTGTCGCTGCTGAAATTTTGTCGATCGTTTGGCGACGATCCTCGTTGAAATATTGGCGGACCTTTTCAATGTTCTCCTCATTTCGCGATGTTGAGGGCGTCCCAACGAGCTTGGTCTTCAACACACATCTCACCACATTTAAAGTGCTAAAAACCACTGGAAAACTTGTGTGCGGCTCATAGCGTCCTCCTGGAAAGCTTCCCGAAGCATTTGGTGTGTCTCCTTTGCAGCTTTTTAAAGCAGGAAACAACATTTCACACACACACTTTGTTCTTTTAAAGTTGCCATAACGACTTCGGAGAGATAACCCGTCAACAGCCAGAGAAATACAATTCCACACTTGCACGTTCAGCTCTACACTGGCGCCGTCTGCACAGCTGTTTCATGAAGGTCTCTATTAACACCATCTAGGGTGAGAACCCTGCACTACGTCTACGTTGGCAGCGCCCTCGGAGTCCGGTGTCTTTTGTGTCCCCTTTGTATGTACCCTGATTCTAATACGGTCCCTCTCTAGGATATCGTCTTGAGTGATTCCTGTCAATTTTAAATCATATTTTACTTCATCATACCATTTCTTCTGTCTAATTGTGCTTCACTTCTGTTCTCCTAAAGTTCCATAGTGTGTTTTGTGAGCCTATTTAATATGTCCATAAAATTTTAAACTTCGTTTCGTAATTTAACTTTGGATGCCTGTATCTATTTTATTTCCCTTTTTCTTGTAAGTCTGTATGCTTCACCTACGACTTAAGGACTTAAAATTGTTTTAATAACTTGACGTTCTACTGTTTCTATATTTTCAATATCTTCTTTCCTCTTCAAGTTTAATGTTTTTGCTTCATAGAGACACTCTGGTTTAATTAAAGTGATATATGTTTTAATTTGGTACAAGGGTGGGTTCAATGAAAGCCATAAATTTGCAATAGCAAATCGAAATTTCGCGCCGTGAGGCGGTTCTGCCCTTTTGGATCCTGGTTGAGTCCTCCCAGCACTTAACACCTCATAAAGTAGGAAAGGTCACGTGTGAGGGTTACGGATGTAGGAGGTTTACTGGACAGGTCGGGGTTTTCCTCAGGGTTCGCTCTGCATGAACTCTCTTCTTTGTTCCAGGGTGTGGGATACATCTTGACTGAGTGTGGTGTGATTAGCGAAGAAAACAACTCCACTGATCCATGATCGATTTATTCACAATTGTAATGAGGTACCTCACTTGCCACCTGGAAAGTTGCTGTTTGCAGAATCACGTGATGTGTTTGGAGGTAACGACAGAGTTCATTTCACGTGTTGTGCATTCGGTGTATTCCTAACGCACTGTTTCTGTTATCAAAAAAGCACTGCTCCACGTGTTGTGTATTTGAGGTACTCTTGCCGCGCTGATACGTACGGCGTGGTTTCACTACACCGCAACTGAGAAAGAGTGTTTCTGTTATCAAGAAGCACGGATCCACTATCTCCTGGATTTACCCCTCTATCGTTACATTTTGAATTTTCATGTGAATCACGTGTGTAAGCTCTAAACAGTAATTGGTTGGTTTCCATTTCGAGTTTAAACCATCGTACGAATTTTGTATGTGCGCATGACCGAACGTTGATAGAGAGTTTCCAACAGCGTCCACTTACTTAATTCCGAAGCACGTACCATGCGAAAGTTTAAGAAATCGGTTAATATATAACTGCATTGTATCGATCACGTACGTATTGGCGGGAAAGAGAATACAGTGCGGCAGAGCGAGCCTTCACATGGTTCGCAGGTATTGTTCCTAGGAGTGGGTTTTGTTAAGAAGAAAGCCGACCGACAAGTGTTCTCAACCTTGAGAGGCCTCATATTTCTGTTTCTCCGTTCATCTACATTTCTACTCCATGTCCAGAGGGTCCACTCCCATTAATCTTGAACCCGTAGGAACAATACCCGGGCCTCCTTCAACCAGGGAGTTATCCGAGCTGTCCCAAAGGGCGCCCAGAGTCCTCTGTGGGGCTTTCCATAGCTCAAGACCTGGGTTACTAACAAGCCCCCCATCTGTTCCATGGACACAAGACGGGATGGAACTGGATACGCCACTTACGTGCGCCAACACCAAAGGTGAAGGCTACCGATATTACCTCGGTGGGACCGCCTGGCAATCAAGCACACCTTCTACTAGCTTTGCAGGCTAGTACCCGGGAGAATTAATGGGTTCCCTCAACCCCGTCCAGAGACGTACCCGATTCCCACGGGTATCGGGAACCACTGGCCCCTCGAGACCATCCCAATCCGAGCAACTCCCGAAGGAGGGGCTCAGATGTTCGGCCCGAGGTTCCTCTAGTAACGTCAGAGGTACCACGAGTGCTAAGGGTCCGCAGCGCCCGCACCACGGCAGCTGAAGGGGACGGATACCCTCCCCTACGGAATTGTACTACATGAAACATTTCTTATTTGATATATGTATATATATTATTTTTATGTAACATATATTAAGTGAATTTAGGTTTATGACCAAGGGGAACCATTACAGCCGTTATCCTGTAAGTTGGTAAGCGTGCTACAAACAGCGTGCAGAATGGCCTGTAGGTGGCAGCATAGTGCAGATGCAAACATAGCGTCGCAGTATCGGTATAAATATGGCCGCTCCACTTGCGACTTCCACAGCGTTCTGTTATTCGGTTTTTGTGTAGTGAAGGTGTGAAACCTGTTGAAATTCATCGACAAATGAAGGTTCAGTACGATGAAGCATGTGTGTCACAACACCAAGTCAACAAATGGAGTAGGAAGTTCGCAAATGGTGTGACTTCAGTAGAAGATGCTCCACGTGCCGGTCAGGCACAAGTAGTTGACACTCCACAGAACATTGCAGCAGTTGATGCCATACTGAAGGAAAACCGCCGAGTGACACTTAATGACATTGCAACATGTTTACAGATCAGTCATGGGTCAGCACAGCCGTTTCATAAAGTGTCTGCAAGATGGGTGCCACGACAGTTGACTCCTGAAACGACGTGTAGATTCTTGTGAATAACTTCCGGTGCTTTGAACGTGAAGGTGGTGGCTTCCTTGCAAGAATCGTTACTGTGGACGAAACCTGGGTTCCCTTCCACCAACCGGAAACAAAGAGAGCAAGCAAGGAATGGCGCCATCTCTCATCACCAAAAGTAAAGAAGTTTCGAACAGAACTATTAACAGGGAAGGTTATCCTGAGTCTCGTTTGGGACGAAAAAGGTGTCATTTTGGAGCATTACATGCATACAGTCCGGCCGCTCTATCTCCGGCTGTGACCGTTCTCGAGAGGGGGAAGCGCGTTGTTGCCAGTTCTTTAGCGGGAATTTCAAGCAGAGGAACATGTGTATTTTAAATAATTCACGCATTTGCAGATCGTAACTTTGTAAATGTACGTGGACAATGTGTATATACATGATCCCAGAATAGTTGCATATGGAGACAATATACCATTTACTGGAAAAGAAATAAAAAGAAAGCTACGTCGCACGAGTGGGAAATTCCTTTCTCATATAATATTAATATACACATCGCCTTATAGCATCCTTTTGAAAAGCATCAAGTGAAGTTTTAAGGCTGCCTCGTTGCCTTTGCTTTCCTGGTGTACGCAGAACTGCAGACGGCGAACTTAAATCAGCTGGCACTTTTCCTTGCTCACATTCTTCCCACCTTCAAGGCGTCACAAACTCTGTCCAGCACCTTGGTAACAGGTAGTAGAGGTCCACCATTGTCTCGCTCCTTCTCGAAGTACTCACGTTGCCTGAATGTAAATTCACGGCTTTGGCTCTAATAAGAGCCGATTTTTTTCTTGAATTCTGAAGAACCAGTAGCCATATTACTATAATAGCGATGATAATAATAAGACTTACAGACGCTACAAATCGGAATTCACGCAAACACAAAGATTAAACAGACCAGCGCGGGATCCAAAAGCGACTAAAAGCCTCGTGGTACACACAAAATTGCAGCGGCAACACGGTGCTAGATTTGCAAGACATCCTTCATCACCAAAACTAAAGAAGTTCCGAACAGAACCATTAACAGGAAAGGTTATGCTGACTCTCTTTTGGTACGAAAAAGGTGTCATTTTGGAGCATTACATGCCTAGAGAGAGCACTGTCTTCTTTCCAGAGCTCGTAGTTCTCCGAGTTTTCGTGGGTGGTCCTGACCTGTAAAGCACCACACTGATGACTGCCTCTTGGTTTCGGGGTCATAATGGTACACCCACGTTTCATTACCTGTGACGATATTGTAAGTGTCTTTGGGCCATCCTTGGTCAAATTTTTAAAGCATAAATTTACACCAATGTATTCTTGCGTTCTTTTGATTGCTTTCTCTCCCATATAACAGTTATGCACAGAGCTACCCGCCCTTCCTCTATAAACTGTTCTACAAATCATCCATTCGAAGACATTCAAGAAAGGCGTAAGTCGCACGCTTAGCACGTTGCATAAATTCAAAAATAAATAGGGGCAAGTGACTCCCCTAGTATAATAAATATTTAATCCTTTGTGATTAAGTAGTAAATAAAAGAACAACAGTTCTCCGCAGAAGGAAAAGAACTGTGATCACTCCATTACAAATGGAGAAGCTGTAACTATCATTAGAAAGTTGCTCACGAAGGAGGTCTAACATATTTGTTCTTCTAAAACTTATGCTCGTTGCGATTTAAGCTACAAAGTTGTACATGATCGCAAAACTTCAAATGATTGATTCTCCATGGAGCAAAGTTCAACCCTAAGGCACCATGAAGTGAACTTCAACAAAGTTGGGCGTTTTGAATTACACGCTCCACTTATAGGAGTTGCTGGTTGTATATGGGATAAGGAGCACACTGATATGTCTTGGTTTCCTGTCTCACTTTCGAGAATTGCATAAGTTTTTACCCGGATGTTACTTACCTTAACTCGTTTCACGATTTTACCGTAGGTTCTTACGTAAAACTGTACACTGCGGCGCAATAAATTCCTTATCTAGTAATTTATCCTCATATGTTGAATCATTCTAGGGAAATTTGAGCGTTTAGACCACAGTGGAAATCTGAATTTCCTGCATTTCTCATTTTAAAGTAATCTATCTGCATATTTTGCGCATTGTACTGCACATTCTCGGACATTGCGGGTTCGTAGAATTAAAAGTCAAGTTTGCTCTTTATTTCCGTAGAAGTACACTTTGGTCAACCCTTACAGCAGCACAATTACGTAACATACACAAATACAATGTTTAATGTCGTCGACCACAAACAGAAGAGTTCATGTTAAACAAAACACAGCTGCCGATTATCAAGATCCGATTACGACTGACTCAACTGGCGATCCGCCGCTTCTTTTCTACCTTTACTCATTGTCCTAGAAATCTGTAGGATGTTATCTAACAATTAAGACGGCACCAGAAAGGCGAACCTTCCAGTCTTCTATCTTTATCTGTTTCGACAACCTTTTTATCTCCGCGTTGCATTATTTGTCCCTTTGTACACGCAGACCACGCCAGTCGCAACAATCAATCAGTTCGCGACAGTAAGTTTACATTTTATTTGCTAACAGAGCTGTAAGTTAAGCAGATAATAGAAAACAGAAGAGAATTTAATCTGGAAACACATATAGCTTTTATTGATTATGAAAAAGCGTTTGATCGTGTAAATAGGAAACACTTGAGGGAAATCACGATTCGAAGAGTCTACCCAAATCATCTTATTAAAGTTCTAAAATCTATATATAAGGATACAACAATCAGCATACATATTGGAATGTATAGTAAATGGATACAAACAAATCAAGGTGTAAGACAGGGTTGCACTTTGTCTCCTATCTTATTCATAATTTATATAGATGATCTGATTAGAGAGTGGATGTTCAAGATTAACGGAGGCATTCATCTTGCACCAAATTTTATTCTTAAGACGATGCTATTTGCGGATGACCAAATAATTATAAGTAAAACTGAAGACGAGCTGCAAAGAGCAGTATATATTTTACAGAAGTTATGTAAGAATTATAATTTCAAAATTTCTACAAATAAAACAAAAGCAATGGCGTTTCAAGGTAAAGACAATGTTAGAAGCAAAATAGTAATTGATGATATTATCTTAGAGCAAGTTACGGATTTTAAATATTTGGGAACATATGTCAGTTATAAATATGAGAATAATTTTAAAAATAAATTACCAATGTTTCAACAAATATGTGGCATAATAAATAGAAGCCTAGAAACTAAAACCAGAAAAGAAACACGGATGAAATTTTATAAAGTAATGGCTGTGCCTGCTTTTGTTTTTGGTTCTGAAACATGGACATTAACAAAAGCAGACAAAAACAAGATACAGGCTGCCGAAATGAGATTTTTAAGAGCAGTAAAGGAATGTACTCTTTTAGATAAAATTCGAAATGAAAGAATAAGAGAAGATTTAAAAATAAGTTATTTAGAAAAAAAATAATAAATTATAGAAATGAATGGAGAGAGCATATTGAGAGAATGCCGAGAGATAGGATCCCAAGAAGAGTTATAAACTATAAACCTAGAGGAAAGAGACATCCGGGAGGACCACGAAAACGATGGTCAGACATGTTTTAAGCCGGAACAGGCAGCATTGCCTAGCCCTTGGAGTGAAGAAGAAGAAGAAAGAAGAACAGAGCTGTCAGTTGCCACGAAAGTATTTTGAAGGGCCGCAGTATTTTGACTGTGCAAAGGTAGCATAATCTTAGTCTTTTAATTTAAGGCTTGTATGAATTGTTGGACGGACTTGTTCTAGTGAATACATAAGGTAAAAGACCTACTAAGGTACGATGGGCATCCAGAAAATAAGTTATGTTTCAATTTATCTCCGCTGCAGCGCTGTGATCGCATTTCCGCATATGCGTGGTAGACGCTCTGTATCAAGGAGAAGAAACGTGCGCCATTGTGAGATCGCTGTCAGCCACGTACGCTTTGTTATGCTTGTTTACAATGTCGGTGTTGATTGAAAATCCCGCCACTTGTGAAATCAGATCTGTGATTCGTTTTCTGAATGCTAGGAAAGTGAAACCAATTGAAATTTATCGGCTGTCAAAAGCTGTTGTGTGTCTTCACAACCACACACGGCCACACGCTGCAAATACACCGAAAAACATCCTACAGGGATTTTGCTGAGACGTGTTTGACCACCCCCCGTACAGCTCTGACCTCGCTCCTAGCGACTTTCATCTGTTTTTGCATCTCAAACCTTTCCTTGGCGGTCAACACTTCAACAATGTGGAAGAACTGAAAGAAAATGTTTCCAACTGGTTGAAGACACAGGCGGCAAACTTCTATGAAGAAGGTATACAAAAACTTGTGCCTCGCTATGACAAATGCCTGCAAAATTTCGGCAGTTATGTGGAAAAGTATTTTGAGTTGTAGAATTTTGTGGAATAAATAATTTTTCTGTATCAGTACACAATTTAATTTTATTACCAAACGGAACTTACTTTCTGGACGGACCTCGTATATATAATAATTGAAAAGGTTCAAATAAAATTAAATGTTGAACCTTATGAATATTATGAAGCACATTTCACTATTGTTAACTCGGCTTTTGAATCTACATTTTCGGTAGCAACAGGATTCCATGGTGTACATGTTATTATTGGAACAATATTCCTTATTACATGTTTATCACATATATTATTGTGACTTTGTGGGTTCGTGAAATTAAAAGCCTAATTGCACAACTCAAAATGTTCTTTATTTCCACCGAATTACAGCTAGACTCGCTACTCCACATTCGGTGTTCCAACAACTTTTTGCCGAACTACTGGGCCGTTACCCTAAGTTCCGGTCTTTACAGACGGTTCTCAGTTAGGTAGCACTACGGATTGCGCGTTCTTCATTAACGGTGAGGCTCATAAATTTCTCCTTCTGGACTCCACTTCGGTCTTCTCAGCAGAGCTGTATGCCCTCTTCTATTTGCTCCTTTTTATTTGCAAGTTAGCTCCTGGCTCTTTTATCGTCTGCACTGACTCTCTAAGTGCTCTTCAGGCCTTGCAACAGCACGCTGCCGCTCACACCCTTGTTTTAAAAATACAGGCCCAGATCTCGCAAATGCTCAGTCGAGGATACAATTTTGTTTTTACTTGGACCCCAGGCCATGTTGGGATTTCCGGGGAACGAGGAGGCGGACGCGGCTGCCAAGTCCGCTTGCCGTTTGTCCCGGAGTTTAACAACTACGGTGCCTTACCAGGATGTGCAACGTTTTTTCCGTCGCCAGCTCCTATCTGCTTGGCAGCAATTCTGGACAGCTTTGGAAGGCACACAACTCCGAGCAATAAAGGAGAGCGTACAACCCTGGCTAACTTCCTGCAGGGATAACCGGCGGGCCGAGGTGATACTCACCCGGCTGAGAATTGGGCACACACGAGCGACTCATGGTCATTTGTTAAGAGGGGAACCGGCCCCCGTATGTGCTCCGTGTGCAGTACGCCTCACTGTGCGGCATGTATTGCTTGATTGCCCGCAATACGCCCGCGTTCGCCAGTCTTTGGGCTTGGGGACTAACTTGGTCGATGCTTTAGGGGACGACCCAGTGGCCGTGGTTAAGGCACTGCGGTTTGTTGCTCAAATAGGTTTTAATAAACAAGTCTGACTTGTATTTTATATTTAATAATTTTAGAGATTTTAAATTATTAGTCTTTAGATGTTTTTTATGTCCCTTTAATAGTTGAGTGTTTTTATTTTATTTTACCATTTTAGCTAAATTTGTGTAGGTTTTAGGTTTTAGTGTTGACTTCGGGCCCAAATGACCTTGTTGTCGACGGGCCCTAAAACACCACACACTCACTCACTCACTACACAGAATTACGTAAAGCGCACAATTACAATTCGTCCGTCCGTCTGTCACAGGTCAGCTCTACCTCAAAATTACGTACAACTCCTCTGATGCACGTACACAGTCTTCCGGTCCGTTCACTCACTCGGCGCTCCTCACGCTGCTCGCCAGGAAATGAACTCTCCTCCAGCCCGACGCGTCGCTTATATAGGACCAACTGGCCAATCTAGAAGGTTCCGGGTTAGATGAAATATCCTGGATGTTCCAGAACTCAGGGGGAGGGGAAAGAGACAGCACAGTGGCCTGCGCCGCTCTCCTAATCATCCCTTCAGTTAGTGACACGAGACAAATGGGTAGGCGTGGGCTAAATGCTTCCCGTCTGGCCTTACTGCTGGCCGGTTCTATCGGGAGTTCCGACGTTCGGGTGACATTATTCTTATCAGTACCACCGGTGTGCCCTAATTTTGTCCTGCGGAATTTCTATTATATGCCAGTAAATCTACTGACATGGGTCTGGCGCTTCTAAATCTCGTCTGTGCCAGACTTTAGTCCTCAATCTTGACTACATAAGACTGTAAACAGGCTGGCCCCGTAGCTCATTCGATAGAGCACCTGCCTGGTCCCGGGTTCAATTCCCGGCGGTGGGGGTGGGGATTTTTCTCCGACCAAGATAATTCCCCATCTTCCCCAGAGTCTGGAAGTATGAATGAGAGTGTGAATGTGTGCGTGATGTAATGATTAAAATCCAAAGATAATGAGTTAACACCTTCGGTATGTTCCAAAGGGGAACGGCCGCCGATATGACCATAGTAGCTAACGGCGGGGTATCAATTAAAAAAAAAGACTGTAAACACAAAAGCAAAACACAAAATACAGAAAATCACGCTATTGACTTAAATCCTGCTAACTACATCATTCCACAACGAAGTTCGTACTTATTTTGCAAATTTCAAGCGCCTTACGCGCCTATGAAACACAATTATTCGTTTGACGAATATTTATATTCTAAGAATTTGCACTGAAGTGTTTGCACAGTATCCCTTATCTTTGTTTAGATCAGGACTGTGCGCTAATGTGTATAGTTCCGGAGAAATCACATTTTCGTTTATAAATAGATCAAATTTATATCCCCAAAGCTTTAATACCGGGAAAAAACGACTTCACGTCCGTTTAGAGGAATATTATCAGAGCCAGACGAATGATTTAGTAGACGTTGGGTACAAGCCAAGTGAGTTCCAAGTACCAAAGCTATTACAGCGATTTTCGTAGACATGGATTGCATCTTCTCGGAAAGCAAAATATCAAATGGATAGAATACATAGAAAGCTAGCGGTGTAGCTCCTCCATCCATGATGTATATATGATGGGAAATAACTCACTAAGAGCTTCTGCTGCATTTAGAGTGATGTTCAACAAAAGAATGATATGTAAAAGTGTTTAGTGTGGCCTGCAACGTTAAAGGGAAGAATACTAATTAGACAGGCTCTATTTATTTCTAAATCAATAGATTTTTGGTCAATAAAATGTAGTATAAGTCATTCAGATCGTCCTTTTCTCTAAAATTCATGCTTATACACTTATACTTACTTAGACTGTTCTGGAAACAAGAGAAGCAACACTTACAGACAACTTCTCTAGGTGATGGCGCTACCACGTCTACTTATCTCTCCTATTTTCTCCAACTGCGCGGTGCCGACTCTTTGATAAGTTGTGTCAGGTGACAGGACAATTTTAATATACAGTAGTTCAATTGATTCAGCTGACACTACCGAGAGTAGTGCAGTTATGGGACTTGAGTTAACAGTTCATTTGTGATACGGTTCTACTTCACTCGTGTTTTGCTCTTGTTATGCAACACTGCTTCATGGGACGCTATACTTAACGGACAAAACACAAATAAAGTGTGTTTATGAGTACTAATGTAGCCATTTAGGTAACACGTTACCTTACGCTGTGTCATTACACTATAATGTTTTTGTTAGTAACGAGAAGTGTGAAGCCCTTATCACGGGAATATGTTAAAAGGTGTGACTTCGTTAACTTTTGCACAAAGACTACATTGTGAGAAATTATCTTTCAACTTACCCTGCTACTGTAAACTTTTTGTTTGCAGCCGCATCCGAGAAGCCATTCAAAACAAAGAAGCGTTGGGTGTCTGATACTGCAACAAAAGAGGAAATTACAAACTTTGTGACGTCAGACGGTAAGGACAGGATATAACGAAGGTTATAAACATCTTTTTAACCTTACTTATTTCTCCAATATATTATCGCTGTCCTTTAAAGTTTCGATTTTAGCTGTTCTTTAGAACGTGTTTGTCGGGCGTATTTTCCGGGTTTATTTAAACAATTATAATTTAGGATAATGAGGTACTAACATTTTAGTCACTATGTGTTTCAAATGGGAACGGTTCTGGAGTCCAGCTAATCAGATGCCGTATCACACTCAGCGTTGCCAACTTGTTTCTCCCACTCCTTTTATATTTCCCTCTATCTCTCGCGCACTCATACAACATGCAGGTCTGCTTGGCGCAGACGTAAGGATAAGCAAACTATATTTTACAAACTTTTACAATGATGCAGTTGCAAATTATGTATATTTTAAAATACTATAACTACAATTACTGTTTATGAATGACCTGTTTCTCTATTCCAATGGAACTACCAGTGGCTCATCCATATCACTGTCAATGTCACTTCCGTTAGGAGACAATTCGTCATTGTCACTGTCTTCATCATCTGAGTCTTGCAAATTTATGATTATAGGTTCCAAAATCTCGTCAGGTGTCAGTTATTTCTTAAAATCGACTTCTTAAAGGCTTTCTGCGTGCCTCACGCAGTTTTCCCAGTCCTGTTGTGTTACCTTGTCAATTTCATCGTGAACAAGTAGTTTAACGTCCGTCAGTTTAAAAGTATTATTTATTTTTGCAATCCCCCTTTTTATTTGAGCCCACATCAGTTCAATTAGATTATATTGGCAGTGGAAAGTAAGGTTGGAGGCGTATTACCTCGTGTCCAGTTTCAATTGCAAGTTGATTCAGCTGATACACCTTTTCCGTGATTTTAAACGAAAGTGCCCTTTGCAATAACTCATTTGTAGTTTCTGTTTTCAAAACATTTTTGAACAACGTGTACATCTTAAAAATAATACTTCGAGCCTGGCTTCCCAATACCAGCCTTTTTGACTCGTCACTAAATTCACCGCAAGGAGCCATTGCACTATTTAACTCTTACTCTACTGTTGTGTAAAGAACAACTGAATGATATTGATCAGAAGTCTTCAGAGTAAATAAACACTTCTTATCCAGCATTCATTCATAAACATAAGCATACAGCATTCCACAGGCTAACAGGAAATGAAGTGTTTGCTCTTTCTCGAATTTAACACCTTGACTTATTCACAGTAATTCTTTTATCAGGGCATGTCAGTATTTTAAATTCAGTTCTGAGTAATTAAAAGTATATGTACATACATACACACCAACCACTTTGAACTCTCTAGAGTAAATAGAGATTACGAACCATTCATAAACAAAGATATAATGTGACCAGACACGTTCTACCAGGGCAGCAGGAAATTTATTGTTTCCTCTCGCTCGAATTGAATTATTAAAAGTAATTCTTTTATCACGTCATGTCAAACATTTACGTTTCAGTTCTGAGTAATTACAAATATACGTACACATACATGCCAACCATCAATGATGTTCATACAGTGCTTACATCGCGATTTATTGTTATAATACAAGTAATAGCGACTTATTTATTTGTATTAGAAAAACTATTTGAGCTAAAAATATGGGGTCTTCATGGTTATGTTAGATACATTGCTCTCTGCCTTCCACATGGATCAGTTTTGGCAAGATCTGAAGTTTGTCTTAGCGCGAGTAGTGTTTCATACAGATTGATTAGGTTGACGCTCGTCACACACCGCTTAGCGGGAATGCAATACGACAACACCGCAGGACTCCGATTGGTTGCTCCCTAGTAGCGCTCAAAGACAAACACCTTCCCATTTAAAACACATAACAGTTCTTTGCATTCTGTCAGGATGTGAACTGCACTTTCGGTTTCTCCACATAATTCAGATATTTATATTCTACCTCTTGGTCGGCTTAAAAACGTTGATCGTGCTCTAATCCAAGTCATTCCATCTCTCTGCTGTCTGTTACACTGTTACAATTAAACAGGTTGTTTCAAACCGACACCGAACGATTATAGCCTTTCCGTAGTTTATAACTTAACTAGTCCAAATTTCCGTGCCGCAGCTTCGAAGTTCTGTTAGGTAGACTTTTATGCAGCATTAAATATTACATTATTTTTTGATTAGGCATCTCAGACCTCAAAAGTTGTAATTGGGACGCACCGGCCACGAAAACAAAAACATTACTCCTTGCTCTTTATCAGTGATCCTAGCTTACCTTTCAGGTAATGCGGCAAAGGGCAGTTACTTGTGCAAAAGTTGACTAATATCTCCGACAGTTGAAGGCTGCTCTTCAGTGTATAACTACACATTCCATCCTAACAGAGAGGATTTTGCGTGTACTTAGATAGCAAATCCAAGCAATATGGAGCGTTCAGTGTAAAACTACACATTCCGTCCTAACAGAGAGGATTTTGCGTGTAGGTAGATAGCAAATCCAAGCAATATGGAGCGCTATACGAACGCCGAAATGAAGGATATGGTTTTGATGGATGAAAGAGCTGAAGTGAGTTCAACGAACGCACGATTAATTTAGTATTATTAAACATATGAATTCTAAAAGTAGCGACATCAATGATAATATTTATTTGTTTAACTTCAGAGCATTCTGTTATGATCTTAATTGTGCAATACGTTCTACCACTTGTAAATATCAATAAATTCTTTTTCAGTTACAAATGCTTTATTTAGTATTATCAAACACATTAAATAGTGAGTGAGTGGGTGGTGTTTTAGGGCCCGTGAACAACAAGGTCATTTGGGCCCGAAGTTAACTCTAAGAACTAAAAGCTACATAAACTAAGCTAAAAAGTAAGATAAAATAAAACACTCAACTACTAAAAGGACATAAAAAACTCATCCCGGTACTAAAAATTTAAAATCTCTAAAATTAATAAATATAAAATACAAGTCAGACTTGTTTATTAAAACCGATTTTAGCAACAAACCGCAGTGCCCTATCCACGGCCACTGGGTCGTCCCCTAAAACACCGTGCAAGTTAGTCCCCAAGCCCAAAGACTTGCGAACGTGGGCGTACTGCGGGCAATCGAGCGATACATGCCGCACAGTGAGGCGTACTGCACACGGAGCACACACAGGGGCCGGTTCCCCTCTTAACAAATGGCCATGAGTCGCTCGTGTGTGCTCAATTCTCAGCCGGGTGAGTATCACCTTGGCTCGCCGGTTATCCCTGCAGGAAGTTGGCCAGGGTTGTACGCTCTCCTTTATCGCCCGGAGTTGTGTACCTTCCAAAGCTGTCCAGGATTGCTGCCAAGCAGATAGGAGTTGGCGACGGAGAAAACGTTGCACATCCCGGTATGGCACCGTAGTTGTTAAACTCCGGGGCAAACGGCAAGCGGACTTAGCAGCCGCGTCCGCCTCCTCGTTCCCGGAAATCCCCACATGGCCTGGGGTCCAAGTAAAAACTAAATGGTAACCGCGACTGAGCATTTGCGAGATCTGGGCCTGTATTTTTAAAACAAGGGTGTGAGCGGCTGTGTGCTGTTGCAAGGCCTGAAGAGCGCTTAGAGAGTCAGTGCAAACAATAAAAGAGCCAGGAGCTAACTTGCAAATAAAAAGGAGCGAATAGAAGATGGCGTACAGCTCTGCGGAGAAAACTGAAGTGGAGTCCAGAAGGCGAAGTTTATGAGCCTCACCGTTAATGAAGAACGCGCAACCCGTAGTGCTACCTAACTGAGAACCGTCTGTAAAGACCGGGACATAGTTAGGGTAACGGCCCAGTAGTTCGGCAAAAAGTTGTTGGAACACCGAATGTGGAGTAGCGAGTCTAGAGTTGCTTGAAAGAGCGAGATCGAACCGCGCACGATCGAGCTGCCAAGCAGGATAAGGGCTGATGGACGACCTCTCCACGCGAGGCATTCGGAGGCCATGCGAATGTAGGAGATCCCGAAATCTTATTCCCATGGGGTGTGTCCGGGAACCAGGGCGCATATAACGGTGGACTAAATCTGGACACAGAACTGGTTTGAAACAAGGATGATTGGAGTAAAATGCCAATTTCGAGACGTATGAGCATAGTAACAGCGAGCGACGAATACGGAGTGGAGGTTCGCCTGAGTCTGCATACAGGCAGTCGATTCGAGTGGTGCGGAAAGCTCCTGTGACAAGGCGGATACCAGTATGATGCACGGTGTCTAAAAGGCGAAGTTTAGAGGCGGTCGCTACGCCATAAATAAAACTGCCATAGTCCAGCTTGGACCGAACCAGAGAGCGGTACAGCCTAAACATAGCCTTGCGATCGCCCCCCCCCCGCCCAAGATGCTCCAGATACCACCTTCAGCACCCGAAGAGAATGATCGCAAGAGGCTGGAAGGTGACGAATGTGGTGCTGCCAGTTGAGTTGTCTGTCCAAGTAGAGACCCAAGAACTTCAGGTGCGAGACAAATGGCAGGGATGTGCCGTTCAAATGAAGATCAGGAGGCGGGTGAATACGTCGTAGGCGGTGAAAGTGGATACACTGTGACTTCAAATGCTCGTCTCATTGTATAAGTCATTTAGTTCTGGTTAGTTTATCTACAATTCTTTGATGTTGTTTTCTGTTCTGTTTATCATTTAATGCTTCCATCCTCAACCTCACTAACACTAACTTTCCTCTAAAAGGTATAAGCTACATATTTCCAACAGCTTATTTGCCATCATGGACTGCTATAACGCAATTTCGGAAAACGTTAAACACTCATAAGCAACAACTAGGCCATAACTTCATTATTGCTGTTTCATAAGTCAAGGAAATTCTTAATAGTAGCAAGCAAGCTACTGCGGAGTATGCCGGTATGTTTACAAACATCTATATAGCACGCGGCATGGCGTGTGACCTGTACCTGCGAACTCCGACAGCGTGAGGCACGCGTCGTTGTTCCTGTCACTGCCCAATCCACACTCTTTATGCAACATTTGTTTTATGCAGCTCTATTGGCGGTAAAAACTATGTGTATCTGTCACATAGAAGCTCCCATCATCAGGATATCGCTAATATATATATATATATATATATATATATATATATATATATCATATATGTGGGTCATATATATCAGGATGCACCATACCTAATCGTCTTTTCACCGGGCTTGCTGCCCGAGAAGATAGTGTGAACCCTGTATATATATTTACCTATAAAATTAAATTATTTTCTGTTTTCTTGCCCTTCCCATACTTCTTGTCTTTCTATATCCTCCACTCTATTTTAGACTATTTTCAAAACTCTTCTACATTCCTCTTTTCTAGTCTCCATAAATCGCCCATTCATAATTCTTCCACAAATTTTTCGGCCTCAGACCACTATCTTTCCTTACTTCAGATTCTTTTGTTGATTAATATCTTTAGGATTTCATCAATCATACCAAAATTTTATGAAGCTTTCAATTATTATACCTTTTCTTTCAGTTCTACCTAATTCTACGAGGGTGGATCAAAAAGTAGTGCCTCCTATTTTTTCTCTCTTTTAATTGCCAAGAAAATTGAATCCAATTTACACACCTTGAAAACTACAACATTGACGATTAATTTGTCGCTATTCAATATAATCTCCGTCCTTTTCCAGTTTTGGTCCACCTTTTAACTAGGGCATGTATTCCAGTGTGGTAAAACACACGGTCTTGCTTCCTAAGCCATTGACGCAGGGACGTTTTCACAGCCTCCTCATCTTCAAAATGAATCCCACGATGAGCTTCCTTTAGTGGCCCGAACAGATGAAAGTCTGATGGTGCCAGGTCCGGGCTGTAAGACTTGCCATCCCAATTCCTCAATTTCTCCAGTGGTGTAACGGCTGGTATGTGGTCTTGCATGGTCATGCAGAAGAAGGACATCCACCATAGTTTTGTTGGGTGAACTCGACGAAGACGTGCTTTCCGATTTTTGAGAGTTCTGACGTATTGGTCAGAAATTAATGTGCATCACTGCTCCAAAAATCAATCATAAGCACACCCTATGCATCCCAAAACACTTTCGCCATAACTTTCCCTGCCGTCCGCTGAGTTTTGAATTTTTTTTTCGGTGATGTTGTGTGATGCTATTCCATTGACTGCCTCTTTGATTCAGGTTCAAAAAAATGAACCCACGTTTCGTCTCCAGTAACAAATTTTTTCAGAAAATCCTCTCCCTGAAAATTGAAGCGCTGCAAGTGTTCGGAGGCTATTGTTTCCCTTGTTTCTTTGTTTTGGGCCGTTAACATTCTTGGAACCCAACGTGCGCAAACGTTTGAGTAACTCAGTTGTTGAATAATCGTCATCACACTGCCTTTACTGAGGGAGGTAATGCGACACAATTCACCTGTTACCCGCGATCACCACGAATGTTGTCATCGACTCGTTGAATGTTGCATGGAGTCACTGCAGTCACCGGCCTGCCGCTTCGCTTTTCATCTGTCAATGGTGTTTGCCGTTCAGCTTCGTTACAGCGACGAGCCCATCGTCTAACAGTGCTGACATCCACCGTTGCATCACCATACACATTTTTTAGCCTTTCGTGAATGCGAATTGGCGTTTCACCTTCCGCAGTCAAAAATTAAATCACAGAACGCTGTTTAATAGGAATGTCGATGTCAACCATTTTACAAGAGGTTGCAGTGTTGGCAACTGTTGTCTTAGGAAGTTTCTACTGCAGGGGTTGGAGAAGAAGGTTTGAGGAATTGCGACAAATTCAAAGTTTTTGCATAACTAACTTATTTAAGGGAAAAAAATAGGAGGCATTACTTTCTGAGCCATCCTCGTACTAAGGCTACTTCACCTGTAGTAAAGCTGGTCCATTTTATTAGTTAGTTTTGACGTCCCCCATTTTTCTGCAGCATACAACAATCTTTACTCTACTCTAGTATTTCATACATTCTCTCTAACATTTGCTTTACATTTCAAGTTTCGCTTTGCATTTCATGCCATTTCTGCATTTTATTTAGCAACCACCTTCCTGACATGTGATTCCCATTCTCCATTATTACTCTTTCAAACCCCTAAGTACTCACATTTTTTCACAACTTCTAATTTTGGTTCGTCTTAAAGCCAGTACTCCACTCTCATTGAAATCTACCTGGGTTTCCTCGAATACCTCCAAAAATGTGACACACCTTGAACCACGTTTGCAGATTATAGTAATATTTCAGAACACATAAACCTACTCATAGTATAAAACCATCAAATTTTAAGGAAATTAATCTCCTCTGATTATGTGCCCCTTTTTTTTCTTCTTCTCTGCTCTCCATCTAGTTTCGTATGCTGTTTTAGCTATTATTTCCCAAACAGCGTCAACATTCACAAATGAAGTTGTGTGGCATTCACAGATATTTCTATAACCCTGCCATTAATCATGTTCTGTGATATTTATTATTATATTGACCAGCATAAATAATTACAATGTATAAGATCATAATCCTTTGTAGTGTCCTTTCACAAGGGGATAAATCAGAGCTAGCTAATGGCTCATTACAAGATTGGACACATTTGTTGAAACACCCTTTAAAAATATAATTGAAACAGTATTTTAGCAGAAATTGTGATTGAAAGCTGCTATAAATATTCTATGATATAGCCTGTTAAACTCCTATCTATATGTTTTAAAAGTCTAATGAAAAAACAAGAGAAGTAAAAACAAAACAAGGTGCTTCCTTAATTGGAAAATCTGAATATATTTGGATACTTTAAATTTAAACCACAAGGCCTGAAACAATGGAAGCATAGATAGGAAGAGAAAGGGGGAATATAAACCGACAAAGGAAGCAAGGAGGAAGGCAATTCATTCTGGACTTGAGTTTCCTTTTAACTTTTTTTAAGGATATAGCGAAAGGTCCACGTCTTCGGTGGTGATAGCAAAGGAAAGCTAAAGTTCGTAAAGAGAGCTTTATCCCCAAAAGCCGGCTGGGGACATTAGTGTAAGATCCCAAACATTTCTAGGCTTTCAATCTTCGTTAGGATGAAACAAACGACTTTCGTACAATGTGAAACCCTTTGAGGATATACTGGTACACGCTCATCTAATACCTGGCTTAGACAACAACAGTCTTAAAGTGCTCAAGAGAGTTATAATCTTCACCTTCATTTGTTCTTTTCCAGAATGCGTTTTTCCGCCATCTCGTGCGTATTAAGTGGTAATAAAGTTTAGAAATTCTATGGAATACGTCACTTACCTAAATTACATATAATGTTTTAACTAGTTGAAAGCCTGCCTTGGTAGCGTGGTGGTAGAATGTCTGCCTCACGTTCAAGAGGTCCCGAGTTCGAACCTTGGTCAGGGTGAGTTACCTGGATAAGGTTTCCCGGGGTTTTCCCTTATCCTGTAAGACGAATGTCGGGTAACTCTAAGCTCCATGGACACCGGGCTCATTTGAGCATCATTTCATCCATTCCATTCATCGTCCGATATGACTTAACGTTGCAGGACGTAAATTACAAAAAAAAAAAAAAAAAAAAAAAAAAAAAAAAAAAAAAAAAAAAAAAAAAAAAGGTTGAAGTACTCTGTATTGTCTGTGATTTGTCATTTATCCTTATAAACTTTATAATTTGGTTGCACTTGTGCAATAGCCTTAAGCTTATTTCGAGATATTTAAGAATTGGTACTTAATAAATTAAACCATTCCTTTGAAACCTTTAGTATACACCACAAAGAACGCACATAACCAAGAAAAGACAATGGTCAGAGTGAGTTATCTCGGTAAGGTTTAACCGGGGTTTTCCCTTATCCTAGAGGATTGTCGAGTAAGTCTAAGCTCAATGGACACCGATCGGGATGGTTCAGTAGCCCGCTTTTGGGAGGACCGGGTTCGAATCCCGTGGCTGACCTACCTGACCCATGAGGTTCTTTCGGGGTTTTTCCCGGATCGTCAGGTGAATGCCTGGTAGGTTAATTACATCCCCTGATATTCCTGTCTTTCCATTATCATTTCACATCATCTATCATCTGGTGGTCTCTTTTCGGGTAGAAGTGTCGGCGGGGGTCTAGGACGGTGCATGGAAGGATGATATGCTCTAAGTGTACCACTTCCTCTTTTGGTGGGTCGGTTTCCAGTCTCCGAACTTGAGATCATTTCCGAAACACCGTAGGGGAAGTGTCCGTTGTCCTGGTCTACAAGAGGAGCTTTTCATCTTAGTAAAATGTAAAGAAACTTGCCTTCTGCATTGTCGTTGCTCCTTGGGATGGCCTCCCTCTGTCTCCTCTCACATCATCCTTCCTCCCGGGGATGCTACACTTGGGTGCATAGATAGAGTGGATATATACGAGGCATGTTTTTTAAGTCAGTACCGTTTTGCGATTCCGCCGCCGCAGCGCTACGGTCGACGTTCCGCGCATGCGCGCTGGTTACCTACATCTCTTGTCTACGCACTGACGCCATTACAGTCTGATTCTTCATTGTATACGTTGGTTACTGGGTGTTTAAGATGCCTCCGACAATCGTGAGTCCCGCCGATTGTGAAGTACGGGCTGTTACACGATTTCTTAGTGATAAAGGCGTAAAACCGATCGATATTCATCGTGAGATATGTGAAGTTTACGGACAAAACATTATGAGTGATGGAATGGTAAGGAAATGGGTGAGAGCATTTAAAGATGACCGCACAAATGTTCATGATGAAGAACGGAGTGGGCGTCCTTCGGTCGTTACTGAAAATTTGGTGCAGAAAGTGGACGAAAAAGTGAGAGAAAACAGATGCTTTACAATTTCATCATTGTGCTACTATTTTCCTCAATATTCTCGTAGTGTTTTGTATCGCATTGTGACCGAGAACTTGAAGTACCGGAAATTGTGTTCGCGTTGGGTTCCGAAAATTTTGACGGATTTGCACAAAACCCAACGTTTAGGCAGTGCATTGACTTTCCTTGAGCGGTACCACAATGAAGGGGAATATATTTTAGACCAAATTGTTACTGGTGACGAAACATGGGTAGCCTACGTCACACCAGAATCGAAACAACAATCCATGGGATGGCGACATTCATCATCACCCACAAAATTGAAGTTTAAGCAAACAATTTCTGTCCGGAAAATCATGTGTGCAGTTTTCTGGGACAGAAAAGGAGTATTGCTAGTGGAGTTTCTAGCTCGTAATGAGACAATCAATGCAGCGTCTTATTGTGAGACATTGAATAATCTGCGCCGTGCAATCAAGAACAAAAGACGTGGCAATTTGAGTAAAGGTATCGTTTTGCTGCATGACAATGCCCGTCCACATGTGGCTAATCGGACCAAAGATCTCATCAAATCTTTTCAATGGGAAACTCTAGATCATCCTCCATACAGCCCTGATCTGGCGCCCAGCGACTACCATTTGTTCCTGCACTTGAAGAAACATCTGGGTGGTCAGCGTCTTCAAGACGATAACGAAGTCAAAACAGTTGTGATACAGTGGTTAACACGTCAGGCGGCAGAATTTTATGAGGAGGGTATTCAAAAACTGGTGCCACGTTATGACAAGTGCCTCAATATTCATGGAAATTATGTAGGAAAGTAGATTAAGGTACAGGCTTTCATGTAAAAATAAAACTATTTCTATATCTATGCACGTATTTTTTTAATTCCAAAACGGTACTGCGTTAAAAACATGCCTCATATTAGATAATGAGTGGTCGCAGTGTGAATCCCCTCCGTTGTAATCCTAATCCTAGTCCTGGCTCTATGTATCCTGGACTCATTTGAGCATCATTACACAAATTTCATTCATCGTCCGGCATGACTTAATGTTGTAGGACTTAAACTTAAAGAAAAAGTTACAAATACGACAGTTGGAAAATCAATTACAAAATTTAGAGTTAAGAATTAGAGCGTCTCTGAGATCATTTTTGCAGAACTGAACTTATTACTTTTATAGTGGTCATTTGCAGAAATATATAAATATAATTAATACAAATTTAGTTATTAATAACTCATTAGCTATTGCACAACCATCATGTAATGGCTTACTTAACCTCTAATGACATCCCGTAGATCACAAGGATATAAACAAACAAGGTTAGCTCCATTAATTTCCGTTGTTTCTGTAGTATGACGTCATTTATCCCCCTATCCCAAGAGTGTTGGGTCTTTTGGAGTCATTTAAAATTTTGTGAAAGCTCGATACCATGAAATTATGCATGAGACAGCAAAAAAGATTAGTGAACTCAAACAATTGGTGGGCAGAAATAGGAGGAATTATGGAAACAAATAGGAATGGGAGATATATGGAGATTAGGGGAAGGGAACACAAGCGATGTGGGTAAATTGGTAAAATGCAGAATAGAAGATATAGAAAGACAAGAAATATGGGGAAGTTTAGAAAATGTGAAATCATTACAATTTTACAAGCAAATAAATAGAAATTGGGGACGAGAAGCATATGTAGATTACTGCAATGGGCAAGAGAAAGAAGGGTTAGCATGGATGAGAACAGGGACAATATTTCTAAGAGGGATAGGAGGTAGGGAAAAAGGAATTTTTGAATTGGGTGAGAGGAAAGGAAGCATAGAACACTATGTAACAGAATGCGAGGAGATTGCAATGTCGAGAAAAAAGATTTGGGAGGAAAAATGGGAAAAGGTAGAGAAGAGGATAGTAGCTATAAAATCTTAATGGGCAGGGAGGAAAAGAAGTTAAGAAGTATTGCTGAGTTCTTGCAGAAAGTAAAAGAAACATGGGCCAGAAATCTAAAGAATAAAAGAAAGGTTGATGAGGGCGAAGAATGGGACTAATATTAAGTAACAAGCAGACATGGAGGTTAAAAGCTACCTGACAGAGCAAAAGATCAGGGTGTCATGCAAGCCAAGGTAACAAGGTAAAGACAAATAAATGTAGCCTAAAATTGTAAGTCGTAAAACTTTGGAATACGCACAGTAAAAATCCAATGTAATCTATATTTCGGATGGAATTCGCTAGACAAGTGAACAGAAATATGAGTGAGAGAATCAGCTGAGACATTTCTGCACAGTAGGTGCCATTCCCTTTAACTCTCCCTAACGACTAGTTGCCAGTGTTTTGTTTTATCTAGCGCCGACCCAGTCTGTTCACATTTTTGTAACAATGTATAAACTTTGTAATGTACACATCACGAAATTTACGTATAAATGTAAGCTGACAGTCGATGTATGACTCCGTTGGAGTATCTTAACATAATAAACACATGCTGTTCTGTAGTATACACAGGAAACAATTAACAGACAGTGTCACATAAATTCTCACAACGTCAGACAACGTTACACAGAGTTGCAAGTGATACTACGAGTACTATACGTAAAGGCGTGAGCTAGGCTGCTGAAGAAGGGGTCATTCGACATCATATCTGTTAGTAGTGAAACTTGCAACGGTATCGTGTCATGCAGTCTATATATTTGTATAATATTTTTAACAAGACTTTCCCCTTTTCATACTTTTCCATATTTTCACACACCAGTTAAATTAACTGGTGAATTTAATGCAGGCTAATACATGAACTGTTTGAATTTGAAGAATTATACATCGATCCACAGTGATTGCTTAGTTTTCCTTATGGTTTTTGTCTTTTAATGACATATTTCAAAGGATGCAAGTGTCATGCAGATATTTTGAAATTGTTATGTGGGTATAAAATCAAGCATGTGTAGGTACTTATTTGTTGATGATTTGGCTGTTTTCAATTCTGAGGGAAAAAGTATTTGTACTTGCACCTTTACAATTTTTGAATGTAAATCATATTTTCCAAAATATCCATATCATTTTAAATGCCCATTAATTTATAGATGGTGGTGAGTATGGATGACAATTTCATTAACTGGGGGAATATTCTTACTACTATTATTTTATTTGAGACTATTATTCATGCCCAAATTACTTAAATACTAGCTGACTCGGCGAACCACCAATAAAAGTTTTCTGAATTTATCCTTATACCTATAATAAAGCAAATTCGGATTGGTTATTTATTCTGCAATTGGAGATGAAGTTTAAATGCAACAACAGTTACAAATAGATAAACAATTTAAAGTCTTTCTGTTAACAGTATTTTTTGTGGTGCAAAAATATATAAAGATTATGGTTTTCCGACGCGCGAACACTCGACATATGGCTGTCCATGAGAGAAACAGCAAAACTCCAAGTGGATTCCGTAAACGTCCAGCGAGCGCCCTTGCGATTTATTGATGGTCATCGCAAAGACCAAACACACGGGAAAATGGAGATGCTTAAAATCAAAAGCTAAATCCTTGGAATCATCGGAATATGCGGGATTAAGATATCCTCTCATTGTACTTTCCCTTGATGACTGTTGCCTCGATGACGTTATTCATTAGGCTTTCCACAGTTAGTCTCATTCCATTGCACAGTCGTGGTTGGTTAATGTCACGCAGCACGATCACATTTTTAATTTTACGTGCCTTTACTCGTCCTCATAATGTTGATGGTCCTTCTCAAAATAGTCTCCCCTGGATGCGATGCACTTGTCCCAGCGTTTCTGCCAGTCTTCAAAGACATGCTGGAAACCATTGTTGAGAGATCCTTCAAAATCGCCTCCACAGCCTTCACCACTGCTTCTGATGATGGATAATACCTACCACGAAGGCGTTTCTTCAAGTTAGGGAATAGAAAAGAGTCACATGGGGCTAAATCCGGACTACAGGGAGGGTAAGGGATGCACTTCACGTTGATTTTTGCAAGATACTCGGCAACAACATTGGCAATATGCCGCCGCGCATTATCGTGGTGCAGCATCCAGCCTACTTCATGAAAATGTGGTCTTTTGCGCCTGATATGGACTTGCAATGTCCTCAGGACATCCTCGTAGTGTTGTCCAGTTACTGAAGTGTGTGCAGGTACAACATGTTGATGAACCATTCCATGAATATCAAAGAATGAGATGACCATAACTTTCCCAGCAGAAGCAACCACTTTTGCTTTTCTGGTGGGTTGGTGATGAAGGAGATTTCCACACTGAGCTTTGCTGTTTGCTCTCAGGAACAAAATGATGTAGCCAAGTTTCATCAGCAGTGATTACGTTTGAAAAGAACTCCGGATCTTCCTCTAACATCAGCTTTAACTGCGTGTTACCTCTATTACAGCGGTAGGCGATACTGAACATGTCTGAACTTGCCTGGTTGTCACAGGCGGGAACCAGGAGTACCACCAATGAAACTACTACGGCGTGTTTGTTTCACATTAAGCTAACAGAATATAATGAGATTGTATTTTAATGCGATAAATTATGTCCGTAGGAATTATAATAATTCTTTATTGAACAGCCCTCGTAAATTGTGAGGTGGGAGTATAGATAATTCTATTGAACTTAAAAGCTCTGTGGTATTGCTGACTATTTCATCCTTTTTTATAACTGTGCCAACTGATTTCGAAAACAACTCCCCCATAGGACACTCTAGCACACAATTCTGATATACGAACACGAATGTTACCACTAACTGCGTCTCGCTGCTCATCATTGCGGTCGTCGCACATTTAACTTACTTCTAAGACAAAAGTTTCCGTAAACTTCACAAAGTCACAAAGGAATTCAATTAATTTTGTGTCAATTCAAATCACATTCATGAATTCACAAACACAAATTATGAAGAAATTATCCAAGGATTCACAAATATTTGACAATAACTGTCTTTAGTCAAATATTTATAGTGTTATTGTGTATTGTTTCCAGTAATCTGAGAAAGGTATATTATCATTTAAATAAAAAAAAAACATTTCGTCTTCATAACAAACGATAAACGTTATGGAATAAAATATGAAGATTTGCCAAGGAGTGGAATATCTTTGTAGTTTGTAATGCTTTTGTTTGTCAAAAATAAATGAAGGTGCATGTGTTCCATAAAAGTCTGCGCGTACGCTTATATTTAGTAAATAACAGTCCATCAGCGCTACAGTTTTGTTATCACCTTTTAAACCTTCCTTGGACTTATAAAAATATTCAAAACCAAAATTAGGCAAATAATTTCAGACGTTTTCGAGTGTTTGCGAGTTTAACAAAAGTCAACTTATATTATATATAATTCTCTTATGTCATTCTTCTTCCGAAAGCATTAACACAGAACTTATGTTCTATGGCTGTGAGAAGCTAGTACACAGTCAGTTCCTTTATGAAAGATATTCTCTTAAAATATCTGTAATATTTTTACAGATATTTTTATATTTTTAGTCCCATAACTGTAATATAAGAAAAAATCATTTTGAATTTTAAATTATATTAAAAACTGTCGTATGTTTGTTTCTTGTTTTTCAAATAACTAAAGAAAAATTGAACATCAGAGTATGCCATCCACGAGATAATCGATAGTCAACGAGATTATAACATAATACCTTTGACAGTATTAAAGAAGGCATTCATAAAGAGTATCGTGTTTTTTTCTCGCAAATTGTAACTTTATTCTTCTGCTTGAACTACTATACTGAGTTTTGTAGAGATACTTCGACTCGTTGCAGAGATTATTCATGCCTAACAGCAAAAGCCCTACTTTTCAGTAACAAAAGCATTGCGCAATAATGTTTTTTTTCTTATGGTGGCGGATAAACAAATATTTTCGTTAACTATCAGCTATTTACAGGTGTAGTACTTCTATTGTTTACACATTCTGATGCTAAGATGTAGAAAAAGTTTAATTTTTCAGCCTAAAACAGGACGAAATACGCATTAAGTAGCTTATAATCAGACTCAAGTGTATTTATCAGGCAAATTAACTGTTGTATATGCTCACGCCTACCCTGTTGGGAAAAAAACCCTGATAATTCAGCACCGAAGCAGCTAACAGTACATTCATCGAAGGCTGATGTATTAGAAACGTCATGATAAAGGTGTTGCACGAAGTTTATCTGTATCAGATAGAATCACGAAGAGGAATTTGTGGTCCAAAGTGCTGCTTTCCCTATCTACTGTGAGCATTAAACAAAATAAAACTATGTGTTAATGAAATGCAGATGTGAGGTCGTGTGAATGCTTGCTGATAATGAGTGGCATTGTTTGGTAACACCATTTGCGCCTCTTGCTAATGTATATCGATGTCGTGATATAACAGTTGAATGAAAGGTTTACCACCACTGTCCAGGTGCATTCATTCAAAACGCACAAGGGATCGATGTGCCCTTTCACACTCAAAAGGCACAAAGCAGTGCATTTGGTCTGAATGGAACCATTCTGACATATCATTTGATAGTGTAACTCCGTAACAGTCACACTTAAAGTGGAAATGCTGCTCCATTACACTTTTGATGTCGGTTGCAATATCTACGTGTTTGATGATAATATTGAGAGCTGTAACAATGGTGAACTGTGAGACATTCCCCTAAGGGATAGACAACACCAATTAAGCTTACCTCGATAGCGTGGTGGTAGCGTGTCTGCCTCACGTTCAACAGGTCCCGGGTTTGAATCCTGGTCAGGGTGAGTTACCTGTATAAAGTTTTTCCGGGGTTTTCCTTTATCCTAAATAGACGAGTGTCGGGTAACTCTAAGCTCCACGGCCGTGGCGTGGCTCAGTGGTTAGACCACTTGGCTCTCACCAAGGCGGCCCGGGTTCGATCCCAGGCGACCGCAAAGTGAGATTTGTGATGGACAACACGGCGCTGGGGCGGGTTTTCTCCGGGACCTCCGGTTTCCCCCGCCATCTCATTCCACCGGTGCTCCATCTCCATCTCATGTATCATCGGTGTCACCGCCTGCGGTGCCGTATGTAGTAAAAGCGGGCGTTTAACACTACACTCTAAGCTCCATGAACCCTAGGCCCATTTGAGCATCATTTCACTCATGCCATTCATCGTCCGATATGGCTTAAAAAGTTAAAGGACGTAAATTAAAAAAATGAATCTTATTTTGCGGTCTCAATCCATCTTTGCTTAGGCCACCTGCATATCTTCGTCCTGAGGGTTCATAATTTAAAACCTTACTTGGTATTCATGTAGACCAAATCCATTGTACGCACTCTTCCCAATTACCTCTACGTTATTTTCATTTGTTTATTTATGCTTATGCCCCATTTCACCAACAGATGCTAAATCCACGTTAACAAAATGTAACGTAACAATCGTCACAGCGTTAACAAAGCTGTTAAATTTCTTGCATTTTACCAACCCGTTTTCCAAAAATGTTAACAAACACATGTTAACGCCGTTATAAATATTACAGCTATAAAAGGGTAGGGATGAGTAGAATTATTTTCTGAATGTACTGCGATACGCTTTTGTTTTCATTTGTCTGCACACAGCTGAAAAAATGACGGGTGAACAAAATCGTAAAGAAAACCCGCGAGACAAATTTCTCAAGGATTGAGAAAGAATGGTTAATTAAATTTGTGATGAAGTATAAGTATAGAAAATAGAAGGACAGATGCGGTGAATGTAAAAGAGCAAGATGTCACGTGGGAAAAAATTGGAAACGAAGCATGAAACAACTTCGTCAATATTACGTAAATTTAAAACGAGGAGCGAAGAAGGACAAGTGATGAGTGACTTGAGCGTTTCAAGACGGGAGGAGGACAGTGTATTATCCACATAATTAAGTGAATTATGGCATCGCAAAGTTAGTAATATTGGAAGCAAAGGCGAGATCGGCATATTCCTTTCGATGCATGTTTCAACTCAGTATTACGTAAATTTAAAACGTGGAGCGAAGAAGGACGAGTGACTTGAACGTTTCAAGACGGGAGGAGGACAGTGTATTATCCACATAATTAAGTGAATTATGGCATCGCAAAGTTAGTAATATTGGAAGCAAAGGCGAGATCGGCATATTCCTTTCGATGCATGTTTCAACTCAGTATTACATAAATTTAAAACGAGGAGCGAAGAAGGACGAGTGACTTGAACGTTTCAAGATGGGAGGTGGACAATGCATTATCCACATAATTCAGCGAATTAAAAAATCGCAAAGTTATTAATACTTGAAGCAAAGTTGAGATCAGCATATTCCTTTCGATGCATGTTCCAACTCAATATTACGTAAATTTAAAACGAGGAGCGAAGAAGGACAAGTAACGAGTGACTTGAACGTTTCAAGACGGGAGTGGACAGTGTATAACCACATAATTCAGTGAATTATAAAATCACAAAGTTATTAATACCTGAAGCAAAGCCGAGATCGGCATATTCCTTTCGATGCATGTTCCAACTCAATATTACGTAAATTTAAAACGAGGAGCGAAGAAGGACAAGTAACGAGTGACTTGAACGTTTCATGACGGGAAGTGGACAGTGTATTATCTACATAATTCAGTAAATTATAAAATCACAATGTTATTAATACTTGAAGCAAAGGCGAGATCGGCATATTCCTTTCGATGCATTTTCTAACTCAGTATTACATAAATTTAAAACGAGGAGCGAAGAAGGACAAGTGACGAGTGACTTGAACGTTTCAAGACGGGAGGTGGACAGTGTATTATGCACATAATTAAGTGAATATATCACAAAGTTATTAATACTTGAAGCAAAGGAGAGATCGGCAAGTTCCTTTCGATGCATGTTCTAACTCAGCATTACGTACAATTAAAACGAGGAGCGAAGAAGCACAATTGATGAGTGACATGAACGCTTCAAGACGGGAGGTGGGCAGTGTATTATCTTCATAATTCAGTGAATTATAAAATCTTAAAGTTATTAATACTTGAAGCAAAGGCAAGATTTGCATGTTCGTTTCGATGCATGTTCTAACTCAGTATTACGTACATTTAAAACGAGGAGCGAAGAAGGACAAGTGACGAGTGACTTGAACGTTTCAAGACGAGAGGTGGACGGTGTATTATCCATATAATTCAGTGAAGATTAAATCCGCTAAATTTTGACTCATTAAGGTTAGATAATCCAGTCAAACGAATTAAAACCTGTCACCTCCAAAATGCTTGCCACCTAGCTAGATAACTGCACTAAAGAAACAGGATTAAAAATTTGGATCATTGAGGAAGAGGCCAACTTTAAGCTAGTCTTGCACCATTTTGCGAGTAGAGGGAGAATTAAAAATATACGAAACTTAATTATTCTTATGGTAATACGGGTCAACGGTTTTATCACTCCTGCAGAAATAAAACTGTTGATGTAAGCCGCATATGAAGACCTCAGCTACAAAAAGTTACTTCTATTGATTCTTATGAAAGCTAATAAAAACCTCCAGATCTCCGATGTTCGTTTGTTCTCAGATTTCTCTAAGAGTGAAACCCTTCTACCGTAAGAACCAATCAAAGCGATAAAATTGTGTGTAGACTTTATGGAACTTTCAAGCCACTTTACTATCCATGGAAGTGTTTCTGAAAGTATTACATCAAAATTAAATATTAAACCAGGAATTTCGTATCTCATGAGCAGCAAAACGTAATAAATAAACATTTTGCTGGTTCGATTGTTAAGGCTGAAATATTTTCAAATTAAAAACAAAATATATTAAAAGGTAGCTTTTATATTCAGAAAATACTTGAATCATTATAGCTTTTTGCTCCAGAGTGTTTTAAGGCTTTAACAAGAGACAATTTAAATGCCTCATGACTTTCGATTACTTCCAATGCCTTTTACACGATTTCGATTAACACTTCCACGATGCAAGAGTCAGAAATTGATATTTATGAAGATCCCAGGAGAAATTCACATGACAGTCCATGCTAACTGTTGTAGAAAATGTTATATAAAATATTATTCGTACATCCAAATCATATAAGTCGAAAGAATCACTTGAAGAAATGCTATTATTGGTACAATGGAACGAGCAATATATAGTAAGACTTAAGTCAAATCGATACTCAAATCTTTTAAGAGTTTCTCGCTATGAGAACTACATATGTCTCCGTTAGAACTCGCCCGACTGGTAACAGACTTTGTAATTAGACCAGATGTATGGATTTTTTTGCAAAGAACTACTAGGTCTACCAAAATCGGCATCAAGAGAAGTGGCATTACTAGAGTTGGGAAATATAAAGAGGAGGGGAATAAGCCTACCGCTATAGCCTGCATCCCGTTTACTGGCAATCTATCCGGCAGAATCAGCAGAATTCTCGCCTAATACAACATCAGGACCATCCACAAGCCACCTCCGAAGATTAAACATCTGTTGAGACCAGTGAAAGGCAAACTGGACTTCCAATTTCCGGGAGTGCACCGCATTCCCTGTGAGTGTGGGACACCGTATATAGGACAAACCGGAAGGACCATCGCTACTAGAATAATCGAACATGAACGTAGCATTCGTTTAATGCAACCTGAGAAGTTTGGGCTGGCAGAGCATTGTTTTGATAACGACCATAGAGCCAATTTTCGCGAGACGACCATCTTGGTAAAATGCAACAGTTACTGGAAGCGGAGAATTGAGGAAGCTTTGGCGATTTCCTCTGAAAGGAGCCCGTTTAATCGTGATGCTGAATTTCAGTTCAACTCCTCTTGGA
Source organism: Mantis religiosa (assembly GCA_030765055.1). NCBI lineage: Eukaryota > Metazoa > Arthropoda > Insecta > Mantodea > Mantidae > Mantis > Mantis religiosa. The sequence continues at coordinate 25,522,359 of CM060954.1, forward strand.
AACCGGCCTTAAAATGGAAATCCGTCAATTAAGAAGCAAATATCAATACAGCTTGATAATCAAGTTAAGTTTCTTTGACACAATTTTCTATACTCACGCCATCTCCTGACCTGAAAACTGAAAACAGTCTTACTGTTTTACTGAAAACAGTCTTTTGTTCAGTAATGTGAATTTTGATAGTGTTTTGTCTTTGTTTATAGTTGTGTTATATCCAGTATTTCATTTGTGGTTATAACATTTAATAAATATCATGATGATGGGAGAGATGTACACTTCCGAAACGTTGATATCTAATCATCTTTTCACCTGGCTGGCTGTCCGAGATGAAAGTGAACATGCTTGGAGTAAGTTTATTGTTCTGTAGCGTGTTCCCTATGATTATTTTGGTGCCTATATAGCACGAAATTTAATATTTAAAATATTTCTCTTTGATTCTTATTTCTCTTGTTTGATTTTTGGTTTATTGTTTTCTTGACAGAGAGACAGAGAGAGAGAGAGAGAGAGAGAGAGAGAGAGAGAGAGAGAGAGAGAGAGAGAGAGAGAGAGAGAGAGAGAGAAGCGAGGTGAAAGGGAGAGATAGTGCCCAAGCCACGCCTACACGTGGTGACTGGTTGACGCTGCCGATGGAGTGAGGGGAGCGCGGAGTGGAAGGGCCAGAGAAACTTCTGGACAATACTCTCGCCATCGGAGGGTCCGTGAAGCTTCGGGATGTTTCCCAACCTTCGTGATACAGCGACCTTTATAAAAGCGATGGACTGGGAGCTATCCCATCTGCCAATATACCTCCTCCCTATCTCGGCCTAATTAGCAGTTTCCTCAGAGACCGCATGTTCAGGTTGAGAGTGGAAGGATGGCTGTCATCTATCAGACCCATAACCACAGGAGTCCCGGAAGGCAGTGTTCTGTCTCCGTTACTGTTTGAGGCCTACATGTCAGATTTCTCCCTGGAACCACAGACTGTAAGTGCCAATATGCCGACGACGTCCGCATAATGGCGCGTAATAGTAACGTAAGATATTGTCATCCCCCGCTACAGCGCCAGCTCCGAGCCATCGGCCATTGGATTGCGAGGACGGAGAATGGCCATTGACCCGGGAACAGCTCCGTCCTTCTCCTGGCTATGGTCCGAGCCAGGAGTCCGGATTGGTCGCTGAGGTTGAGACAGAGGCAAATCCCTCCGCCAAATACCTTGGCGTCCACCTCGATCGCGGCCTCACCTATCCCCCTCATGTCCGGGTCAAAGCCGGGCAAGGGCATGTAGCACTCAGACAGTTGTACCCTGTCTTGAAATCTACTATGCCAAAATACCTCAAACTACGCCTGTATTGGGCGATTATCCCGCCCCTGATTCTGGACGGCTGCGAAGTCTGGGGATCAGCGGCTCCGACCACTATCCAGACTACAGCGCATCCAGAACAGGGCGCTGCGAATTATCTATGATACTGGAAGTAGATTCCCGTCACATATCCTTCAAACCTACTCCGGAGTCCCATATATTGTAGACGTGGCGCAGGAGAGATCCCGTACAATAAGCTAGACTCCCATGCCAATAACCTGGTGAATACACTTGGCCGATACGACCATAGGGCTCCTCACCGCAGACCCAGTTACTGGTCGCCCAAAGATGCATTGGGTAACCTTAACTGAACAGGGCTACTTTCCCTGACTCTATACCCCCAAGCTCAGAAATGGGTTAGGCAAGTCCCATACCTACACATTAATTACTTTCCCTCTAGCCTGTCAAGCGGACTGTGCTCAGATACCTCCCAGGCAGGTGGAAGAGCGCAGCCAGCACTGGGCGCACACACCCTACGGGGCACTAGCGCCCATTTAATGCTAGATATAACACTACCTAAGACAACTGCCTGCGACAAACGTCTTTTCTTTTGTACTGCCCAGATAAAGCCACACTAAGCGGCTAGGTGCTGGACAGAAAATAACCCATCCCAGGTAAACTTGGGCGACTCGCATCTTCTGCTGGTCTATTGCATCGGTCGTGCGGTGCCTCGGCATCACTATACCCTGTGTAGCGGTCTGTGATGTCTGTTTCCCAAAATTGCGCCTCTTTCAGGCTCTAGTCCTCCCTATCATGCTCTACGCAAGTGAAGTCTGAGACATGGCCGCAGACTCCAATCCCCATGAGGTTACTTCACGAAGCTTCATCCCTCCGTTATGTGGATAATGAAATTAGGCGCCGGGCCTCCAAATTTTACAAGAGATTACCTCAACATCAGAGCGCCCTAGCTAGATCGTTTGGGGAATATTTACCACGCGAGCATCCTTTAAAGCGATACCGGCTACCCCGCATGGCTTGCGGACACTACCGGTAACCATAAGGCACCCGGTCCAGCCTAAAAAAATTACTATTACACAAGAATTTTTGTCTGGGTACTTAAATTTCAGCTTTTCCCAGTTTATTAACTGCACGACAGCCGTAGCATGCTACGTGCTTTCATTCCCCCTATTTAATTTTCACCGGACATCCTGCAACGACCACATCCTTTCACTACGTGGTTAAGCTCTTTCCAAAGCAGATGCTCAGTGACAATTGGTCATATTGTGTTTAAGGGAGTTGGTGGATCTGCTTTTAAAAAGAAAGACAGCTGAGAATCGTTGTGTGAAAAACATAAAGGATGTTAATGGCAGCTTCAGTTAGTTATGTTGTAATTTGTTTTAGTGTTGAAACTAGTAATGGATTTAGTCAACGTTCTTCTTACGTGATGTATGCAAAGTGTTTAGCAAATTATAAGTATAAAGGTATACTAGCTTCGATAAATTAAATTAAATACTCCAACATAAGCGTCAAACATTTTCTTCTCCTAACAATTCGCCGATTCTTCTGCAATACAGTCCATATAAGTTATGAGCTTTAATTTGACAGCCACAACTTACACCTAGACGGAACAGCAGGTACACGACTTAATCCCCTTCGGGCTGTTCCTCAGCCTGCCAACTGCTGTGTATATATAGTAGTAGTAATTTAGTAGTACTTTATTTCCTTTTACATCAACAAATAAAAATACAAAATCAAGATTACAATTATAAAATTCATACTGAAATATGTCATATATTCTTAAATCCTGGAAATCCTATCATGTTGCCCGCCAGTGACTAATAATTCGGTCCCCATACACCTAACCCTAGGTTTTTGTGTAATCGAGGC
>CM060954.1:25528021-25721530 GCA_030765055.1 Mantis religiosa
AGAATTCTGGTGCATGTGTTTAATGAACTCACAGAGAAGAATCCGGCTTTGTCGGTGAAAAAAGTCGACCAGCTGTGCTCTGAACTTACAGGTGTGTTAGATGCGTAAGAACATCGCGACATGAAATTGAGACAACAGGAAAACTTACCACTCCAGGGGCGATATTGCTGTGCGGCAAAGACGTTATTTAAGGACAATCAGACTGTACCGAGATACATGACCCTTAGCACTCGTGGTACCCTTGACGTCACCAGAGGAACCTCGGGCGGAACATCTGAGCCCCTCCTTCCAGAGTTGTTCGGATTGGGTTGGACTCGAGGGGGCAGTGTGTTCCCGATACCCGTGGGAATCGGGTACGCCTTCGGACGGGGTTGAGGGAAGCCATTAATTCTCCCGGGTACTAACCTGCAAAGCTAGTAGAAGGTGTGCTAGATCACCAGGCGGCCCCACCGAGGTTTTCGGTAGTCTTCACCTTTGGTGTTGGCGCGCGTAAGTGGCGTATCCACTTCCACCCCGTCTTGAGTCCATAGGACCAGATGGAGGGGGGCTTTTTAGGAAACAAGGTCTTGCCCAATGGAAAGCCCCACGGAGGACGCCGAGCTCCCTTTGGGACAGCTCGGATGCTCCCTGGTTAAAAGAGGCCCGGGTCCAGTTCCTACGGGTTCAGGACTAATGGGAGTAGAAACTCTGGGCTCACCTGTACCGGGATACATCCCGTAGGGGAGGGGATCCATCCCCTTCAGCTGCCAAAGTGCGGGCGCTGCGGACCCTTAGCACTCGTGGTACCTCTGACGTTACTAGAGGAACCTCGGGCCGAACATACCGAGCCCCTCCCGTAGGGGAGTTGTTCGGATTGGGTTGGACTCAAGGGGGCAGTGTGTTCCCGACACCCACGGGGAATTGGATACTTTCGGCCAGGCTACGGCCGCCCTTAGGGGGTAGAGTGTTGCCTGAATAGTACCGGGTAGTAGCCTGCAGAGCTAGTAGAAGGTGTGCTAGATCACCATTCGGCCCCACCGAGATTGTCGGTAGTCTTCCCTGCGGGGTTGACGCGCGTAAGTGGCGTATCCACTTCCATCCCGTCTTGAGGTTGTGCTAAGCGGGGGGGGGGCTTTTAGACTCAAGGTATTGCCCTATGGAAAGAGCTTCGGAGTTTTCCATCGCTGCCGGGTAGAAGGAGTCCCGGGTCCTTGGTCCTACGGGTCCAGGACTAATGGGAGTAGAGACTCCGTATTTACATGTACCGGGATACAAATCGCAAAATATAGTACCTTGACGAGACTTGGGTGAATGAAGGAGACACAGGTATTGCGTGACCCGACTTTTAAGATTGTAAGACAAGCATTTTTTAATGTATGTGTGCTGGTTTTAAAAAATCTCAGTGGTAAAGGCCGAAGGCCTTTCGTTATAAAGTTGTTTGCACAGCCTATGGCCTATGGCGTGAGAGCATTAGCCAATTAGGGTGAGGAGGAAGGTAGTTGCACGCGGAGTGATACACGTCAGCGGGGCAAAGTTATATGAAACAGAGATTAGGACAACACAAGAAGGATAAGTAAACGCAATGAAAAAGAAAATTACAAAAAGAAAACTGAGGTAGAGAAGAATCTACCGACCAGAAGAAAACGTGAACAAATTATAACTTCCAAATGCAAGCTCTATACATTACCACGGAGCCACTTCGATCGGTTTCTCTATCTTCGTTGGAGATGAGTGGGGAATAATACTTTATATTTAAGACGTAGGTTTTACAGCGGAGATAATCATTGCGCCAGCGGATTCACAAGCAAAATACACAAGCGTTACAGCTATTCCGTAGCACGCTTTGTAGTTGTCTTCATTCTTGCTTTTCTTTTGCCTGTGGAACGCTTAGCATACCCAGGGCTCTTTGTTCAGGTAGCGCGATGTGCTTGGAGCGAATTGCACCATTACAGAGAATAAAAAAGCGTCTCCTCAAAAGATCCCACCACTTGTTCTTTACTCCATAAGCTCTCCATCTCATGTGCACAAACCGGTGCATTTAAGGCGCCCATAAAACTGAATGACCTGTGAAGTTAAATAAAAACTTGCGGATGTGATCTCATGTATTCCATTGGGCACTGGAAGAGAAAATTAAATGAAACAACCAGAGGTAAAAGAGTAACGATGCTAAAGGGAGAAATATGCAAAAACAAACACATAGCGATACATATCTAATGAATTTGACTTACTCCGCATTCCCAAAACAAATTATAACAACTTGGTGAGGGATGTATGTAGAAAAAATATGCCACGTGTATGTGGAGAGATGAAATAATATTTGCTTAGGGAATATGTTTAGAGCTGTACAAAACAGAGGCAGAAATTTAGTACAAATACCTGCATACAAGCACAGCACACGCGTGGAAATTAATTATTCTTCCACACTAGCCGCGTGTATGAGAGGTTTGGATGCGTGGAATCCGACTGAAAAACTCCTTTTTTTAAATGTCTTTCTTTCTTTCCTTCTTTCCTTCTCACACCTTCTCTCACCCTCTCTCTCTCACCCTCCCTCCCTCTCTCTTTTTCTCTTTCTCTCTCTCTCCCTCCCACTCTCTCTCCCTCCCTCTCTCCCGCTCTCAAGCTCTCTCTCGCCCTCTCTCTCTCGCCCTCTCTCTCTCTCCCTCCCTCTTTCCTTCCCTCCTTCCTTCCCTCCTTCCCTCCTTCCTTCCTTCCCTCCTTCCCTCCTTCCTTCCTTCCTTCCTTCCTTCCCTCCCTCCCTTTCTCCCTACCTCCCTCCCTCCTTCCATCCCTCCCTCCTTCCCTCCTTCCTTCCTTTCTTCCTTCCCTCCTTCCTTCCTTCCCTCCTTCCTTCCTTCCTTCCCTCCTTCCTTCCTTCCCTCCTGCCTTCCTTCCTGTCTGCCTGCCTGCCTGCCTGCCTGCCTCCCTGCCTCCCTCCCTTCCTTCCTTCCTTCTTTCTTTCTTTCTTTCTTTCTTTCTTTCTTTCTTTCTTTCCTTCTGTCTTTCTCTTTTTCTTTCTCTCTTTCTCTCTTTCTTTTTCTCTCTTTCTTTTTCTCTCTCTCTTTCTTTCTCTCTTTCTTTCTCTCTCTTTCTCTCTCTTTCTCTCTCTTTCTTTCATTTTTTCTTTCTTTCTCTCTTTCTTTCTTTTTCTATTTCTTTCTCTCTTTCTTTCTCTCCCTCTTTCTCTCTCTCTTTCTTTCTCTCTCTTTCTTTCTTTCTCTCTCTCTTTCATTCACTCTCTTTCTTTATCTCTTTCTCTCTCTCTTTCTATCTCTCTTTCTTTCTTTCTCTCTTTCTTTCTTTCTTTCTCTCCTTCTTTCTTTCTTTTTTGGACGGGGGATCAGTAGGAGAGGTAGTTAAGGTTTTAGGAATACTGGTGCCTGAAGGGCACGAGCGAATCGGAGGGGAAAATATGTCCAGGGGTCCAACCATGACCAGAGGCCCTGGCTGGATCGCCGGGATTAGATGGAAGGTTTTGGAAAGATATTGGTTTCTTATTTAAGTTGTGGGGTGGACCTTGTAACCCCTACCGGGCGCGTCCCCCGGGTGGCGGATGGGGGAGCCCAGCAGAAATGGTGAGTTGGTCCGAATAGCTACGGTAATAAGGACACGTGGACCAACAAGGAGCCCGGTTTCTGGGGGCTTAAATACTGGGACACCCTATCTCCAGTGGATATAAATATGGAGGTCCCGTGCCCGAGGTAAGTGGGTGAAGACCTCAACGGCGACATTCATGGCGGCGGAAGAGGCAGCCCTTCATTTGGGGATGTTACATATGATAGACGGGACTGTTAGTCCATGAGCTGGCAACCCCAGCAACAGTCTTATTCTGCTTCACGTTGGTACCGTGTCCAGAGGACAATTAACTCTACTCAATCTTTTCAAGGAAATAGAAACGGCCGGATAAATTGATAAACCCATCCAACAACAAAGTTATTTTAATTATCTTGTTCATATTGTGTCATATACCAGTAATAGAGATATAAAAAGCAAAATAAACAAATTCCAAACAATATGTGGCATAACAAAAAGAACTTTTAAAACTTGTAATCGCCAAACTTTGTTAAAACTGTATAAAAAATTAGCGATCCAAACTCTCCTTTATGGGTGTGAAAACTGGGTCTTAACTATCTCACAACAGAAAAAGTGGAGGCTGCTGAGATGAAATTTCTGAGACAGGTGGCAGGTTATAGACTCATAGACAAGAAAAGAAACGAGGATATTAGAAGATAATTGGAAACTCAATGTCTAAATGAAAAATAATTGCATACAGGCAAAAATACAAAGATCATGTACAGAGAATGACCGAAGACCGTACACCACAGATAGTATACAAGTATAAACCTGTAGGTAGAAGAAATGTTGGCAGGACACGAATGAGATGGTCCGATCAATTTCCTTGAAGTCGGAACGGGCCACAAGGCTTATACCGTGAGTGTGTAGTTGTGAACCAATGTGCTTGTTTTGGGGATTAATTTTGGCGGCGTCGCTGGCGCGGTGTTCGGTCATTGATGTCAGTAATAGTACTGTGGTCTGTAGGTGGTCGATGGTCGTGAGCACTTCAGTAAAGTACTCACGTAGTGAGTCAGGGTCGTGTGTGATGGTGGCAATTGCGATCTGGATGTCCACCTGCTTTCGGGCGATCCGCTGTCAGTTCTGTATGGTGTCAAACTGGGAGGTTTCGGTTCTGGTAAGTGCTTGTTGGACGGTGTCTTGAGGGTCTGCGTTGCGGCTTGTGATGACGTCAGAGAGTCTTCTCTAGTTGCTGCAGTCTAGTAATCGTAGTCTCTGAGGTTGAAAGGGAAGAGACAGCGTGTTCCTGGTGTAAAGCCAGGCTGTCAGTCATTTGTCTTTCAGTAGTCGTCAGTTTGTCTCTAAGGTCGGTCAGAGTGGCGTTGGGCGTGTGAAGGTGATGGCTGGTGGTGGCGAGAGAGTCCTCGATGTTGGCTAGTTTGAGGTTCAGATTCAGGACCTCGGTGTGTAGGTCGTGCACATCATCCTTGGTAGGCCCTTGGATGACGGTGGCGGATCCCAAATTTTTAATGTTTTTGTAAATTGTATTGTATTCATAAATTTGTAAAACTATATTACTAATCCACCTTTGGGTAAAATATGAATAAGAAATTGGATAATAAAAATTAATAATAATAATAATAATAATAATAATAATAATAATAATAATAATAATAATAATAATGATGATGATGATGATGATGATGATGATGATGATGATGATGATGATGATGATGATGATGATGATGATGATGATGATGATGATGATGATGATGATGATGATGATGATGATGATGATGATGATGATGATGATGATGATGATGATGATGATGATGATGATGATGATGATGATGATGATAAGGAATGAGTACATGTCCTTCACTTTTTTCCTTCTTTCTTTTTTCCCAAATTCAAACTTGAAATAAGATTCTCGGTTTCGAATACTTCCTTTATTTTTTTAGTAGAGTGGGATGTTGGTGTTCATATACATAAATATTTTGAGAGCAGCATCTACAATGAAGCTGAAGTTAGCGAGCAGGTCGCCACATAGAGACAGAAATCTGAAGTGAGGTGGGAGAAATGTCATCTGAGTAGGGTGTGTTAAATACGAAGCGAAAATCTCTCTCTTTCGTCGTAAGAAAGCTTGGAACTTTAACGTCGTGTATGAGCCTTAACACCAAGTTTATGTTCACATAAATACTATGAAACACTCTCTGTTTAGGTTATGCTTACGTCTGCATTCGTATTATTTGGATTTCATTCAGTGCCTTATAACATATTTTATATAGTACTACCTGGATGTTTACGATGCTGCCATATACAGGACCTGCTATCACGTTTGTCTGAAGTGCTACTAAAGTATGAGGTTGGTAGAAACGGTGCACGAAGCTACAGCGGTGTCTGACTTGAAGTATCCTTGCTCTCTACTCACATTTCAACATAATGTCGCCTTTTCTTGGATTTCCTAAGGATCTCCAAGTAAAACTCATAACTCCGTACCAAAACAGTTCTTTCTGTGACGTCATCCTACCGAAGGGATCATAGTGTACAGTGTCTGTACTGGGAATAGGATCTCAGAACAACATTTTTAAAATATTTCGGAACAGATCTACTTGTTAGGTAAATATGACAGCTTTCACGTTGAAAAACTAAAATAATTCTTCATTTTTATAGTCTTGCTTACTGCCTGATATTTATATTTCACACCAGCGAACTTTCGGAACATTACTCCGGCCGAGCAATCTTAATAGCTACATCGGAAACAAATGGGAAAAGCAGATTACAGCTACTTTACTCAATGAGGAGAGAGTCCTTCAACTGTTAGAAGCTAGTTGTTTCTCTTACACCATTTAGCAGTCATGTGTAATGCTCCAAAGAGAGCACTTCAAGATATAAACAGACAAGTACTGATGTGAAGTAAGATATACATATACCGGATGATTCAAGAGGAGCTTATACAGGGGTACAAACACAACAAACTTGATATGGGAACTTGAAATCTATGAGGTGCAAGCCTGGGAATGTCAGGAAGAAAATGAAACATTTAAGATATGCAAAGTTAATATTCCACTAACAAGTTAGTGTAACTAAATTTGTTCAACATGACTTCCACCATAATCACTGAAGTCTTAACAGTTAGTTTGCTCATTAACAGGAAAATATTGACACAAATTTGGAGCCCATAAAACCTAAAACTTATGAAAAGCATCTCATCTACTTCTGCAACGGACTATTTTAAATTTGCGGCTATCTATCGTCTGAAAGACTGTATTTTTAAGGGTGGACCTTTGGATAAATTATATTCAAATCAGCTCGGTGTCCATTGAGCCTAAAATGTTTTCGTTTCCTGAAAATAAGGAGAAATTTCTTGCCACTGTGATATTTGCTTCTCTTCCGCTTTTCATTATAAGTTCTACATCAACTTGTTGTATCTAAATTGTCTTAAATGATTTAAAATCGTTCCCAAATACATAGCGAGTAAAATTTTGTTGATAAATGAGTGAGGATATTGTAATATCAATACTGGAACATAATTTATACATATTTGAATTTGTCGATGGATACAAAATGTTTATATAATATTATATTTTTAGTTTCTCTACCACTTATACATTCCATTCAAAATTTTAATGCCAAGATTTCCTTGAAATACAAGGTTCGTTTCCAAGCAACCGCAAGTGAGAATTAAGTTGGACATTCATTGATCACGAGGACTACCCAAAGATCCGAAGACTCCAGCCTCTATCAACACGGGAGACAATGGAGAACTCCAGGGTACCTTCCATGGGGCAATACCTTGAGTCCAAAAAGCCCCTCCGCCCTTCGACAAAAACGTCAAGACAGGTGGAAGTGGATACGCCACTTACGCGCGTCAACCCCGCTGGGAAGACTACCGAAGCACCTCGGTGGGACCGCCTGGTGATCTAGCACACCTACTAGAGTAGCCGTATTTCCATAAAAGCCCTGGGTGTTCAGTGGGCGAGCCTGTTTTCAATATCCGCTTGGCGCCTCATGTATGCCAGTTCCTCCCTCTCTCCCTCCCACCCAGCTAGATGCGTCAACCTCTATGCGCAAAGGTGAGTAGGTATCCTCATCTAGACGAGTGAACTTGCTTATCACGTGCTTTGTTGGGAACACTAAATCTGTGAAACTTATCAGTTAGAATGCAGTTAAAGAAAAACTAAAGCCGAATCTTCCAGAAAAGTCTGTTCTTGTGATAGACAACGCTTCATATCACAATGTGACCAGAGGTAAATTCCCCACAGCGAACACAAAAAAGCAGGATATGCAAGACTGGTTGGTTAAGCATAGGATTCCGTTCGGAAGCCATATGCTGAAAGCGGAACTATTGATCTTATAAAGTTGCATAAGCCAAAACATAAGAAATATATTGTGGATGCAATTTTAGAAGAAGTTGGGCTCGTAGTTCTCCGCTTACCACCGTACCATCCCGACCTGAATGCCATAGAAAAAATTTGGGCAAATGTAAAAGAATGGGTTGCGCTTTGCAATGTGAGCTTCAACATGGGAGACGTGTGACGCTTGTGCGAACAGCGATTTGGTGAAATAGGAGAAGCAGAATGGGGTTCAGTTTGCCGGCATGTTCACCAAGTGGAAGAGAAATATATAAAAACTGAGGATCTCCTAGAAACAGAGGCGGAAAAGCTAACGACCACTGTTAATGACGACAGTAGCAGCAGTGATTCGGAAAGTGATTACTCAGCAACGTCTGAATATGAGTGCAGCAGCAGAGCCGAGAGGTACGTTTTCGAGGAATGTGCAGACGACATGCTGGATGGCATCGAGGAACTTCCCAAATCACCTCACGCCTAAGCCACGCCCATCGGTGGTGAGAGTCGCTCCTAAGGTAAAGTCTGTTTAGCCAACTTGTGTGCAGTTCCCAGTCAAAGGGACCTCAAAGAACCTGACCTTTTCGCCCACTAATGACCGTCATACATCTATCTCCACACTTCAGAAATGGAACACTGACGTTGGGGACCAATAGCAAGCCCGGTTTTCTGAAAATGACAGTTGCATGTCACTCCGCGTGGAGTCTCAGTTGCCAAAGTTCCAGCTTCCAGTTGTTCTGTTTCATTAGGTGCAAGACGGTGATGTTAAAAGGTTGCAACCTTGTAGAGGGGACCTTCAGGAGGAGGGTCCATGTTGTAAAACGATTATGAGGGTTCCTCAAAGAAAGCGGCCGCCGTGCACTTGCGTTGAGTAGACAGACTTTATGCAATGTATTATGCCAGGGTTTTTACGGAAGTAATCTAACTCTACTAACTATGCAGGCTAGCTAGGGACTTTCTAGGCTACCCTCAACTCCCCTCGGGCAGCCGAGGCCTGGCCGGAGTTACCCGATCTCCCACGGGTGTTGGGAACACACTGCCCTATCGAGTCCAACCCAATCCCAACAATTACCATTGGGGAGGGGCTCGAATGTTCGGCTCGATGTTCCTCTTGGTAACGTTAAAGGCACCATGAGTGCTAGGGGTCCGCAGCGCTCTTACCACAGCAGCTGAAGGGGAGGGATCCCCTCCCCTACAAGTTGGACAGCATTCCGCAGGGGCGGGTTCCCTCCAAGATCTCCGATTTCCTCCGTCATCATTCCACCGTGTCCCTATTGGTCCCACCTTTAAGCCCCTTTCGATATTCAGCTGTTTTCTACAACTGCATGGAAAGAATGTTAAATTTTAGTCAGCCATTATTAAACATTTGACTATCGCTTTTTCCTTTCCTTCTTTAAGAAATGTAACATAAGAATTCATATTAGGGTTTATCTCAATTAGAATAAAGTGTATGGCATCATCTATTTGTCTATCAGGAACTATAGAAATGTTTTAGAGCTTCCAAATTTGCAAGAAAGAATTATAAAGTTCAGATTAGAAATTGAAAATGATGGTTGCCTACTTTTTCTGGACCTAAAGACAGTAAACTAAATTAGATATGGAAAATAAGCATCCATAGGTATAGCTTATATATCCACTGATAAAGTCCGCAAGGAACATATGTTCTAACTGAGAAAACCACTACAAGGCGTATGTAATCATGGTAGGCTTTATCTTCCTGGTGCAGAGGTATGTTGATCATTCGCTCAGAACACGTGGCATTTTGTAGAGAACGATGAATATCCGGCTTTTCAGCTCTGAATGTAAACTTCGCCATCTGCTTTTCTCGCAGCAGCACTTAGTTGGTGTATTACATCTTCCATTACATTCATTGACTTCTATAGAAACAGAGTTAAGTTTCTAACCTTTTGATGTTCCTTAGAGTGCAGATGTAGTCACATCTGATGCATGCTTTTGAACCCGCTAAATTAACGAATTGATGCAGTTGCCTAGTAACTCAGTAGCTTCATAAAAATAATCCTTTCACACAAAGTACATTTTCGAGATATTGATTTAGTAGTTCATTTGTTCTGTTCATATTTTCCAGGGCAGAGTGTGTGTGTCGATAATACTTTTATCGGAAAGACCCTTTTCGAGGCATTTCTTTCAATTTTTTAAATGCGTTTTTTATTAAACCACGTTGTTGACGGACGTGGCGATGTAGTAACACCCGTGGCCACTTGCACCTTTTATTATTACGAAACCGTTATTTTAAACTGTGTTTAAAATAGTTATTGATACGTCGGAAAGTAAAATTATAAGACCTGAAGCTTTCCTGGCGACGAATACGTTCACTTTTTTCTCGGGCAGTCAGCCAGGTGAAAAAATGATTAGATCTCAACGTTTTGGGAGTGTGCATCTCTCCCATCATCAGGATATGTATAAAATGTTATAACCACAAATGAAATACTGGATATAACATAACTATAAACAAAGACAAAACACTATCAAAGGTCGCATTACTGAACAAAAGTCTGTTTTCAGTAAATTAATGCCAGGTCGGGAGACGGCGTGAGTATAGAAAATTGTGTCAAAAGAAACGTAACTACTTAACTTGATTATCAAGCTGTATTGATCTTTGTTTCCCAATTCGACGGATTTCCATTTTAAGGCCGGTTTCCAAGAGGAGCTGAACCGAACTCCAGCATCACGATTAAGCGTGCTCCTTTCAGAGGAAATCGCCAAAGCCTCCTTAATTCTCCGCTCCCAGTAACTGTTGCATTTTGCCAAGATGGCCGTCTCCCGAACATTGGCTCAATGGCCGTTATCAAAACAATGCTCTGCCAGCCCAGACTTCTCAGGTTGCATTAAACGAATGCTCTGATCATGTTCGATTATTATAGTAGCGTTGGTCCTTCCGGTTTGTCCTATAAACGGTGTCCGACATTCACAGGAAATGCGGTACACTCCCGGAACTTGGGAGTCCAGTTTGACTTTCACTGCTCTCAACAGGTGCTTAATTTTCGGAGGTGTCTTGTGGATGATCCTGATGTTGTATTTGGCGAGAATTCTGCTGATTCTGCTGGATAGGTTGCCAGTAAACGGGATGCAGGCTGTAGCGGTAGGCTTATTTGACGCTTGATGAATTACAGGTTTCCCTTTCCTAGCTTTGGTGATCGAGGCTTCAACGTCATATTCGGAGTAGCCGTTTTGACGGAAAGTGAGTCTCAGATGCTGTAATTCTTGTTTTAAATGCCTGGGATCAGAGATAGAGAAAGCTCTGTGGGTCAGTTTATTGGGAACTCCCAGTCGTTGAGACTTATGTTGGAAACTATGAGCGTTCAGATAGAGATCGGTGTGTGTAGGCTTGCGATATACAACATGACCCAGTGTACCGTTGCTGTGTTTTTGAAACAAGAATGTCCAGGAGTGGAAGCGTTCCATCGTTCCGCACTTCCATGGTAAACTGTATTTGAGGTCGAAGGCTGTTGAGATGCGCAAGAAAGCTAGGCAAAGTGTCTGATCCATCTGGCCAAATTACAAAAGTGTGGTCCACGTATCTATAGAAATGAGATAGTTTAAGTGGAGCTGTGGCAAGTATTTCATATTCTAGCTGTTCCATATAGAAGTGAGGTATATCTGGTGACAAAGGGGAGCCCATTGCTAATCCGTCTACTTGTTCAAAGAAAGTACCACCAAACAAGAAGAAAGTGGACGTCAGAGTATGTCGGAAGCGCTCCATGATATCAGCTGGAAAATTCTCCTTCAGAAGTTGGATGGCTTCTTGAAGTGGTACTCTTGTAAATAGAGAAACCACGTAGAAGCTGACAAGAAGATCAGAAGGACCAATGGTAATGTTCTTAAGTGTATGTACAAACTGTGTGCAGTTACTCAGATGAATTGGGCAATCGCCTACCAGAGGTTGTAATAGATCAGCCAGGTGACGTTCCAGCCGATACGTAGGGCTGCTACTGGCGTCCACAATGGGGTGTAAATGAACGTCCAGTTTGTGGATCTTCGGAAGTCTATACATTCTAGGAGGCCTGGAACCCGACGGTGATACCGCCTTCTTAATTTCTGAAGTAAGGCAGGATCTTTTAGTAAATTTATTATAAAGGTTTCGAAACAGTTTAAACAGTTGACAACTCACTTTCAAACAGCTCAATTCATAGCCTCCATTACATTTATAATGGAACTTAACTGATATATTTCTTCACATCCATGGCCATCTGCCCATCTATTCGTAATTAGCCAATGAGTTGACAAATGTGGCACAGGTATGATTAAATATGAAACCATCTACAGGATGTCAGAAGAGCCAATGAAAAGAATAGTAATACTACAGTGGTTACATCATTCAATAGAGATTTTGTTCTATAAATTTGAACATGGAATTAATAGATGATTTTGTAAAACTTGCTAATCAATTTTAATGTAAACTTTTTCAACAGACTTCTGGAGTATCAATGAATATCCTCCTATTTTACCTTTTTTTGCTGATCCTTTTATAAAACTCACTAAAGCATTCCCTTTAAATGTTAAACTTGGTTTAGATACGCTTTAAAGCTTCTATACTGCAGGAAATAGCTATAAAGTTGGGATTAGAAATTGAAAATAATGCTTGCCATCCTTCATAAAAAATAACCAATTAAGCTTTGGCATTTACAAGAAGTCAATTCACACTAATAACTACATCAAAATAAAAGGTTCAAAACTTTTTCACCCAAATTTGCGATTTTCAATAGTTTGATTTACAGGTTAATAGATATAAATAAAGAGGAGTTTAGTACGGAATATACACACATTATTAACAGTGCTTTAATTAATGTTTTTAATGAAGCTTTTTTACACAAAGATGTAGGAGGATTTAAACATCAACACAGTGTAAATGATATTTATACCCTTAAAACGTTAAATATGATTGTAATATTAAAAATTTCAAAGAATTTCGTATAACATTGGATACTCAAAATAAATACAGCATAAATTATCTACTGCATATATTAAAAAGAAAATATAAATTTTCTCCTTTCCTCACCAAGGAGTCGCTCGGTATCCCTCAGAGCAAGGGGGCTGAAGCATTTGACAAGATTGAGCGGTCAGCCCAACGCCTGGGACGATGAAGAGAGATGAATCAAGGAGTAATTGGTGGAATGATGGTGGGAAAACCGGAGTACCCGGAGAAAAACACACCCCAGCACCATGTTGTATACCAGAAGTCTCACTTTGCGGTTGCCTGGGATCGAACCCGGGGTGCTTTGGAGAGAGACAAGCGGTCTAACCACTCAGCCATGGCACGTCCAGATAAGTTTTTTATTATTTGTTCCATTTATACCTCGCCTTTAACTGCAACGGTCACATCGGCGCCCGTTCTCCTTTGGAATACATCGAAGGTAATAACTCGTATTTGTTGGGTTTTGGATCATTAGATCACGTACACATTCACACTCTCATTCATACTTACAGACCCTGGGGAAGATGAATTATCTTGGTCGGAGAAGAATCTCCACCCCCAGCCCTGGGAATCGAACCCGATATTTTGTTTTTCAAATTTGGTAGAATCAAGCGTAACTTGGAAATTAGATAAAAGGAAAAATCCCGCCTCGATAGCGTAGATGGCAGCGAGTCTGCTTCCCGTTCAAGAGATCCCGAGTTCGAATCTTGGTTAGGGTGAGTTACCTGGATAAGTTTTTTCGGGAGTTTCCCTTATCCTGTAAGACGAATGTAGGGTAACTCTAAGCTCTATGGACCCTTGGCTCATTTTAGCATCATTTCACCCATTCCATTCATCGACCGATATAACGGACGTAAATTACAACAAACAAAAAGCCACAAAAGGAGCATTTCGGAAATATTAAGTGTAAAGATATAGAGAATTCAATGGTGGCAATTTTTTTTTTTTTTTTTTTTTTTTTGTTCGTTTAACCATGAAAGAAATTCTAAGTTCAATTATTAAAACAATTGCATGGAACGATAGATTTAATGATTTGGGAGAAAATATTTACTGTGAAAAATAAAAATCGCATTATGTATTTTGAAATTCCACCAATAGATGTAGTCAATAAGTTTGTGTTGCCCCCAGTAGATGACAGCACGATTGCGAACTATCCCTCTAGCGAAAGTAAGGAAAAAGCTAATCAGCCTACCGGCTGAGGATGTGATGGATACATCATGAAACCGTTCTCTGAAAATTTCGAAAATTTTAAAGTAGATAAGCAAATAATTGCCGTAGTTTATTTGTCACTTACCTGAAGTTTCCATAATAAACTTAATGCAATGAAAATGTTTTGGTAGTGATTTTTTATTTATCCAGATTTATTGAACCCTATGGTGTATTAGGGTTAGGGTTGATACATAAAAATATACAACTTTAACAAAAATATTTTAAATACTAGAAGGAAGAAATGATGTTTTAATCTGACGCATATTAATTTAAACTATATCAGACGTTTAAACACTGAGTTTATAAACATCATGAAGTACTTATACTGTTGTGGCAAATATGTGAGCGGAGCATAAAATTCAGTTCCTAGAGAGTCTAGCTTGAATATTAATTCTTGTGTTTCTCTCCAGAAAATGGGACAACAGAAAAGGAGATGAACCACAGTTTGAAATTCTTCACCACACATGCACTCGGGGTTGGATGCTAAGTGAAAGCGTGATAAGTATTCACCAAATTTACCATGTCAAAACGAAATTTGGTACAAGAGTTTCACATTTTCCTCTGTCATTTACACTAGGGAAAAACAATGTTTTTGTTAAACTTTCATTTGGAGTTGTTAGCCATTGTTGGTTCCATCCTTCAAGAATATGTTGATGTATTATTCTCCTTACAGTAGAAATAGGACATAGAGAGTATGTCACAGGAAGATTGGATTCTGCAGTCTTCTTAGCCAAGCAATCAGCTCTCTCGTTACCTAAAATTCCACTGTGTCCTTTAAGCCATCCCATGCAAATATGTCCTGGATGGTTTTGAAGCAAGGTTGTTTTTCAAGTTTTGGTAGTCGTTGGAGGTTATTTATTTGAAATGTGGAAACTACATTACACAAAATAAAGAAAGAAACACTACTTGTATTTTGATAAGGTAGGTTTAACACGAATTAGTTGAAAATCCAAAGGATATCAATTGTAGACATTTGTACAGAGGTTAGTTGCGGGGCTGGGGATAGATGGCAGCTTTCACTTGATGCACCAGTTGGCCGTATTAAGCTAGGATGATGGATACTGTTCTAGGACTAGAAGCCGGAGTTAAGGAGGAAACCCAAGCACTTGGAGGAAACCTGTCCCTAAATGACTCGGTGTGCCATAAATTTGATGTAACGCGCTGCAAGCTATTAGTTCAACCACTCAGCCAAGATGTCGCCTGTATATTAATATAATGTTCGTGTACTTGGAGTTATTAGGCGACACGCAGCTGTAACGTCTGTTGTTTTATTGAGGCCATCTATCAAAATCTTTTTGCCACTATTTCTGGAAAGGGACTCCTTTCTTTAGGTACTCTCAACCTACACCAGAAGGTGTTGTTCTCCATCATATTACGTTTACTAAGATTTTTGTGGAGTTCTACTGAACTCAAAAACAGAACCTATAGATAAATATACGAGATACTTGTACAAAAGTTTATTTTTATATTCTATTTCATGTTAAGCAGATAAGCCTTCATTATTCGTATTATTTTGACCTTCTTCATGGTCCAGGTGTGAAATACTAGCCACTCGTTCCCTAGTTTGTAGATTCAAACTCAGTGGAGAGCGATGGACGTTTTCGGGCATAGGAAGGGAAATAAAGCCGGTGGTCTCATTCCTCAGGTCTAATAAAGGAGGCTCTGGGACCACATACAACTTCTGTTTATTAAATACATCACAGAGATGACAGCACTGTATTGTGCATAGAACTCTAATGACAGCAACGAGGGCTAGGACTTTGATGGATAGAGTCAACATGAAAAATTCAATGCCATGGCCGGGATTTGTACT
Source organism: Mantis religiosa (assembly GCA_030765055.1). NCBI lineage: Eukaryota > Metazoa > Arthropoda > Insecta > Mantodea > Mantidae > Mantis > Mantis religiosa. Next base: position 25,543,815 of record CM060954.1, read on the forward strand.
ACGGATTTCCTGGTTTCCATCCAGTCACTCTAAGCTTTGAGCTACCATGGCCAACGTGCCGTCCTGACATTAAACTCTCCATTTGACTCGTATATTTCCCCGGTAGACTACTAAGGGACTCTTTCTGATAGTAAGTCGCCACAAACGGTGTAGCTTGGATGCGAGGGCCATGGTAGCTCAAAGGTTAAGAGCGACTGGACGGAAACCAGGAGATCTGTGGTTCAAATCCCGGCCATTGCATTTAATTTTTCATGTCGACTCTATCCATCAAAAACCTTAGCCTATAAACAGATAGTGTGGATCAATGACTAATTTCCATCAATTAACTAAAATAATAAGAGTTGAATGATGAAGCCTCGGACTCAAGTACCTACGATAGTAAGTCGCCACAAACGGTGCATCTCGGATGTGGGAGCCCCTAGTGGTCTACCGGGGATATATACGAGTCAAATGGAGAATTAAATGTCAAGATGGCATGTTGGCCATGGTAGCTCAAAGGTTAAGAGCGACTGGACGGAAACCAGATGATCCGTGGTTCAAATCCTGACCATGGCATTGATTTTTTCATGTTGACTCTATCCATCAAAGAGTTAGGACTGTTTTTGATACACAAAATGGCGACGTTTTCATTGCAAGAACAGCGTTTAATCATTTGTTTTCTCTATTTTCGTGGTGTATCAGCTATTGAAACTCATCGCCAGTTGAGTGAGGTATGTGGTGATGGTACCATGGATGTGTCTAATGTGCGTTCCTGGGTGCGACAGATCAATAAATGCAGAATATCGTCTGACAATAATCGAAGATAGTTGCAGACATCGCCTCCAAAATTGGCATTTCCGTGGGACCTGTGCACACAATCCTACATGCAGATCTGCAAATGCTCAATCGGCGATCCTCCAAAATAACGCTCTCCACTCGCTGGATCATGTCGTCAGACCTGCTGGTGCAAGGCCGTAACTGTCTTGGTTTGTTGTCTGGACCATTACTTCAGACTCAAACTTTAGAGAGAGCAAGAAAATCAGCCAAAGACAACTTCAGTGCTTCCAAAGGATGCCTCGAGAGTTTCAAACATTGCCATAATATCGTTTGAATTCTGTTGATGTTGATATGCAAGCAGCTGCAGATTGGAAAGCAAAGTGGGAAGCAGAGTAAATAGGTGATGCAGTTATTTCATGTAAGTTGTAAATAATCAGCCTATTATTACTTGCATGTCATTCTATATTACTCCTCCACGATTTGTCCACCTTGGTAGCGTGTCTGCCTCACGTTCAAGAGCCCTCGATTTCGAATCTCGGTTAGGGTAAGTTACCTGGGTAGGGTTTTTCCGGGGTTTTCCCTTATCCTGATAGACGAATGTCTAAGCTCCATGGACCCCGGACTCATTTGAGCATCACTTCACCCATTTCATTCATCGTCCGATATGACAATGTTGGAGGACTTAAATTTAAAAAAGAAAAAAAAACTTCACGCACTATTTATTTATTTCTTGGAATTCAAATACAAAACTCTTTAAGAAGGAAAACTTTGTAAACGAAAAATAAATTCCGGAACGTTCGCGCTAAGTTTTAGAGGAGTTTCACTGTATATACAAAGGAAATAGTATCAGTCAAAATCAATAAATCTCCAAGCTGACCAATACTTATTGGTGAGTAGCCTTTCCCTGTAGTACGTCACATAATTTTATTTAGATTGGTTCCTTTAACTCTTCAGATTAAGAATTAATTAAAGGGTCACCTTTCTACTATAACAAAATTGATAAGATACCATAGCAGCTGCACCGCGTTAAGTTGAGTAACTGGATTTAGACTTTTGTCTAGGATGGTGTCTTTAAGTCTTCAATTAATCATTACAGAAATTAGAGGTTTCCACCCTGGTTGGTAACAAAATTATTTCTGCTACTACACAAAAATATACATTGGTTAAAACCGACAATTGATATCTACTACATTATGTAAGTATGTCTCTTTTCCATTCTCTGTAACCCGTCCAAATAGTGCTCGGCGGCTTTCTCTGTAAAATAATTGTTCGAGGTGAACAATATGACAAAAGTCTCTGTCCTCCGCACGCAATTTTCAGATGAGGGAACAAAAAGGAGTCGCTTGGGGCTAGATGTGATGAGTGGATGGTCAAGCAGTTCAAACCGAAGTTCATGAATTTTTGCCATTGCAACGGCTAAGGTGTGAGACGATGCATTCATTGTCTTGGTGAAACAGTATTTTCTTTTCCTGGAAATGTGGCCGTTTTTCACCAAGTTCTGCCTTCAGCTTGCTAAGAAATGACGCGTAGTATGCTCATGTAATGGGGTTTCCTTTTTAAAGATAGTCTATTAAAATAACTCCATTACTATCCCAAAAACCAGTCGCCATCCCTTTCCCAGCCGAAAGAAAAAAGTTTTAGTTGTTTGGAACCATTTCTCCCTTTGCAGACAAATGTTTGAGCTTTATTTTTGTTTCGGACGTATAATAGTGTATCCAAGTTTCATCTACAGTAATTAATCGGCACCAAAACACGGATTTATTGCGCCTAAACTGTGCCAACTGAGCGTTGGAAATGTTCATTCGAATACGTTTTTTGTCTGACGTGAGCAAACGCGGCACCCAACGCGCAGGCAGCTTTCTCAAGTCTAAATGTTGATTTATATGTGGCAAAAATTTTCTCTTGACATATACATAGCCTCCACTATCTCTCGCACTTTAATTCGGCGGTCATCTAGTACCATTTTGTGAACCAGCGTAACTACAAAGGCTGTTCAAAAAGAATGATCATAGTTCTTTACGGTCATAATTTTTCGCACTAAAATTGAAACTTATTATACTCTGTTAGCTTAATGTTAAACAAACACGCCGTAGTAGTTTCATTGTTGGTACTCCTGGTTCCCGCCTGTGAGAACCAGGTAAGTTCAGACAAGTTTAGTATCGCCCACCGCTGCAATGGAGGTAACATGTAGTTAAAGTTGATGTTAGAGGAAGATCCGGTGTTTCTTTCAAACGTAATCACTGCTGATGAAACTTAGCTACATAATTTTGATCCTGAGAGCAAACAGCATAGCTCAGTGTGGAAATCTCCTTCATCACTGACAGGGGGGTTGCTTCTGCTGGGAAAGTTATGGTCATCTCATTCTTTGATATTCATGGAATGGTTTATCAGCATGTTGTACCTGCACACACATCAGTAACTGTACAATACTACAGGGATGTCCTAAAAATATTGCAAGCCTATATCAGGCGCAAAAGACCACATTTCCGGGAAGCAGGCTGGATGCTGCATCACGATAATGCGCGGCTGCATATTGCCAATGTTGTTGCTGAATATCTTTGCAAAAATAAACGTGAAGTGCATCCCTCACCCTTCGTATAGTCCGGATTTAGCCCCAAATGACCTTTTTCTATTCCCTAACTTGAAGAAACACCTTCGTGGGAGGCATTAACCATCATCAGAAGCAGTGGTGAAGGCTGCGGTTGCGATTTTGAAGGATCTCTCAAAAATGGTTTGCAGCATATTTTTGAAGACTGACAGAAACGCTGGGACAAGTGCATCGCATTCAGGAAATACTATTTTGAGAAGGACCTCAAAATTATGAGGATGAGTAAACGTAGGTTGTAAAAAAAATTGTGATAATTTTTTATTGAACAGCCCTCGGATTTCTACTTCTTTGCATTCAAATACAGCCCTTTGTTAGACGAAAACCTGCGTAAAGTAAAATAAATGCGGATCGATCGCGTTCCGATTAGGGAGGTTTCACTGTACTAATTTAAAAATTAAAGTTAAAGGTATTTTGGATTTTTTATTTCCTTATTAACTAGTAATTGTTGTCGGAACTGTTTTTATACTAAGGTAGTGGAGCAATAGCTCGTGCAATTCTATCCCTTCAATACACTTCAACTTGTCGTAAGCGTGTGCTTGTATGAGGTACTACATTGTAAACCACTCCAAACACTGGTTTACAGCCCCAGTCGGCATCATCCCCTAGGTAGAGAAGGTGGTAGCATCCTTGCCACTGTGGTACGTCTCACTCCCACACCATTCTCCCCGCATCATCGATCCGTCCTTCCCTACGTCCAGTTCACTTTGAATTCGCTTTTTATCTTTTTTGCTTTCATTCACACCTTTTGTTTTTATAGCGCATAAAAAGAGGAAAAGAGAATTTTTTTCTGTCTTCCCATCTCACGCTATACATATCTATTTTTAAAGATTTTGATCCATGAATTTCTGTTCACTTTTTTATCTGCAGGACATATCAAAAGAATATACAAAGGTTGAAAACTTGATAAAATTGTATAAGGCAAACCGGTTCACTGGGTGGATTATGACATTGTAACAAAACTTTAGATGAACTTATTATATTAATATGATGGCATAGTTCTTGATGGTTAGAGTCAACATGAAAAATTCAATGCCATGGCAGGGATATGAACCATGTATCTCATGGTTTCCGTCCAGTCGCTCTAACCCATTGAGCTACCATGGCCAACCTGCCGTCCTGACATTGAATTCGCCATTTGACTCGTGTATTTCCTTAGCCTATAAGCGGCTAGTGTGGAGAAATTATTAATTTTCATCAATTAACTGTAATAATAAGAGTTAAATGATGAAATCTGGGATGAATAATGAAACCTTGCGTTAGTAAGTCAACACAAATGGTGTATCTCGGATGCGAGAGCCACTAGTGGTTTACCAGGGAAATATGCGAGTCAAATGGATAATTCAATGTCAGGACGGCACGTTGGTATGCTAGCTCAATGGGTTAGAGCGACTGGACGGAAACCAGGAGATACGTGGTTCAAATCCCGGCCATGGCATTGAATTCTCCATTTGACTCCATCTTAAAAAACCTTAGCCTATAAACGGCTAGTGTGGAGAAATGATTAATTTCCATCAGTTAACTATAATAATAAGAGTTAAATGATGAAACCTGGGATGAATGATGAAACCTTACGATAGTAAGTCGCCACAAATGGTGTATCTCGGATGCGAGAGCCACTAGTGGTTTACCAGGGAAATACCGGGGTTTACCAGGAGATTATCATCAACGACTGGAATGAATACTGGTTTAAAAGTGATTGTGGTGCTTTGACTAATGATTTATATTTCCCAACAGTTTCTGACAGACATAAATGCAAATTCATTAATCCTATGTTCTCACTCAATTCTTAACTTGACATGGCAAATTTTCAGCTTACTTATTTCTATTCAAAATCAAATCCCCATGTGATTGTATTTGTGGAAATCATCTTCAAGATATCCCTCACATTTTATTTGATTGCCCGTTTTTCTGTTTTGAAAGACACGAACTTGAATTATTGCTTCAATCCTTAGGTTACACTTTCTCAAAACCACTTACACATATTCTGATGAATTACAAAACTCATCAGTATTTCATGACTTTCTTAAACAAAATATTTCTTAAGCTAACTGATTCGTCTTGATGTTTACTCTTTGTCAGCTTGATATTGAATTTGTTATGTTTTTTGTAAATTGTATTATAATCATAAATTTGTAAACTATATTCATAATATACCTATGGGTAAAATAGGAATCAAAATTGGATAGTAAATAAATAAACCTAAAGCACATTTAAAAATAGAACACCAGGGTGCATAAGGTTTTGCATCATTTCCTGCAACCCGAGGTACATAAAATTTATGTTACCTCGAAACAAACCCTCCCTGAAGAGAAACCACCCATCCGACAGTATCCTAAAAATATCTTACCTGCGGTAAGACCCTTAAAGGATGGGCACGCTCGCTCGCTCTCTCGTGCTGGCTGGCTGTATACAGCCAGAAGGTTTTTGCTGCGTGCCCACCCTTTAAGGGTTTTACCGCAGGTAGGATTTGTTTTGAATTATGTAGGATGAAGGTGATGTAGATTTTTTGATTGGGAGTTAATTTTGAGGTTACCAAAGTACCTTCGGTTTGAAGGGGAGGATGCAGTACTTAGCACCCAATTTTTTTTGTTTTAATTTTAGTTGGGGAGAAGTTTAGATGCCAAAGAGCTTGGAAGAATTATGATGAGCTCAGCTTTAGCTGCTGATAGGATTAGCTCCTGGATTATCTAGGGTGCCCGCATACCATGCTGGGGACCCTATGCAGTCTAGATCGGCGTCTAATGGGGTCATAATCTCCCAATGATCTGACAAGGGCGCTTCTGTGTGATGGTAAACTTGCGTATAATTTTGAAGCCAGGCGCCTAATTTCATCCTCCACGTATGGAAGACCCGATGCTTCGTGGAGCAACCTGGTGGGGAAGTAACGTCCCACAGAATATATAGACCGTAGTCCTTTATTCTGTGCACGTTGAAGCCATGCTAAACAGCTGTCTGCTGCCATGCCCCAGATCTCGCAGACATATAGCATCACCGGGATTACCAGCGCTCGGAAGAGGTACAACTTCATGCGGACTGGCATCGAGGTCGACCCCAGCATTGGGTACAGGAAAGCAATTGCTCCCTGTACCTTAGCCGAAAGGTCCCTGATGTGTCGGTGAAAAGTTAGACCTCGGTCCAAGTTTACTCCTAGGTACTGGACAGAGTTAGACCACTCTATCCTTATATCTCGGTAGCTGAAATTGGGGCAGTCAGCGGGGGTGTGGCGCTTTGTAAAAAGTATGGCGTGGCTTTTGTCCGGATTTACGGATATCCGCCAACGCCGGCACCACTGTTGTGTTAGGCGGAGATGTCTTTGAATGGGGTTGAAGGCTCTGAGGATGTGTTTGTCCTTGCAGAACAGAAACACGTCGTCAGCGTATTGTGCCATTACGACGCGTGGTTCTATGGGGGAAATCTGCCATAAAAATGTTGAAGAGGGTGGGGGATAGCACAGAGCCTTCGGGGACTCCGCCTCTCACTGGCCTTAGTGTTGATGTTTTCCCCGCGACTGAGACTTTAAATGAGCGATGTCGCAAGAAGCTGTGTAGGTTGTTGTGTTGGGAGCCCCAGATGGATCATTTTGTATAGGAGTCCGGCATGCCATGTCGTAGAGAAGGCCTTCTCGACATCCAGCGAAACTGCGGCCGTGAAGGCGCCTTCCAGGAAATCCAGGGCGGCAGTCTCTACCACGCGGAGCAACTGCTGAACTGTCGAGTGCCCAGGACGAGAACCAAACTGGTGGTCAGGAATGGCTTGAATGTCTACCAATATTGGGGACAAACGGGCAAGAATTAGCCCCTCGAGAACTTTCGAGAGGGTGGAAAGGAGGCTAATGGATCGGTAGCTGGAAGGGTGTACCGGATTCTTCCCAGGTTTCAATATGCAAATCATCCGGGCCTCTCTCCACTCTCGTAGAAAGCACCCAAGGGTGAGGCACATATTGAAAATCCTTGTGAGGAAGAGAACCGCATTGAAGGGAAGATGGCGGAGCATTATGGGAGTCAGCCCGTCCGGCCCCACAAAAACCTTCTGGCTTTATACAGCCAGTTAGCACCTCGGTCGGTCGGCCAAGTGCTAGAGATCCGCAGCGCTCGCTACTGAACAGGTCGGGACCACTCCCCTACGGAGGCCGACAAAACAAAAGCGAATCGACATGTTCATAATGCTACGATAGGTTTTTCATACGAGTGCCAAAATGTGTTATTAATCGTGCTGCTATTGTTATCAACCGACCTACTGATTTGAGTCGGCTGAGATTTTTATTGTTGCCATTTATGCATCTGTTTTGCACAGTCTGGATATTTTTGCATTCAGTTCTTACAAATGTAATGCACCATCCCTTTATGAAATCGTGGATGAAACACTTAAAAAAAACAAAGATATTATATACGTGTATACATAGCTTTTTGAACGTTACCAAACTTTTGTAGTCTTTTTTCTGTACAACGTAGTGGCGCCATCACAATAACACTATCCAACAGCTGGTTCACAGTAATAACATGAGCCACAGTTGTTCTCTTTTACAATTCAAGTACGTCTGTTACCCCCATTTGCCAGCCTTTCCAAAGTTTTACTGAAGTTCTAAGGAAAACTGCTCCGCCATAACGGGAAGCTGGATAGTCGTTCTGTCATTTTGTATTGTCACTGGGCTCGAATTAAAGTTGTCTGGCGGTTGTGGGTGATTTTGTAACAATGGCACTTCCAGTGCGTTTTACTGCTACAGTTTTAATTTGCTCTTCTTACATTGCAAAGTATTCAATTTCTTGTAAAGTTCAATAAGCAGATTTCGCAGAAAATATATTTGAGCCCCCCTCCAAAAGCATTTTCAGAAAAAGGTGCGTTCGTGTGTTTGTATGTCTGATGTTTTTGAACGACAAGCATGTTTTCCATAGCTTATTCAAGGCTGGTCTGAAAAGTTTCCAACCTCAACATGAAGATAGCAGCACTCGAAAAAAAAAAAAAAAACGCTAGTGAATTTTGCTGTGAATTACTCATCACAGTTTTGGAAGCTTAGTTGTTATGTAACGCCGTTTGAGTGAGTTGATGTGAGTGTTTATATGAACATGGACAAAATCGAGTATCGAGCTGTCGTTAAATATTTGTTTTTGAAAGGCAATACGCCTACGTAAATCAAAGATGAGTTGGATTCTGTGTATGGGTACTCTACACTATCATTTACCACAGTGGCAGCTGGAAAGAACAAAAAAGATGTCTGTGGCAAAAGGTAAAATGGCCATGAGAGTGATAAGATCATGCTACAGTAAACTGCCAGATATAAATGTCAAATGGTTGGAGAGGATTTATACGGCAGTAGTAGAAAATAGAATGTTACATGGATCAGAGGTATGGGGAATAGATGATGCTTGGAGAGAGACTGATAGAGTGCATAGATCCTTTTGTAAATACATATTGGGATTACCAATGGCATCACCTAATGGGGCAGCACAATTAGAACTAGGCAGGCATTCTACTAAAATTAAAATCTTGTCAAGGGCAATGAAATATTTATACAGAATCACTTCACTAACTTGGAAGATAGGAATGTAATTAAAGAATGTTTTCATATTCCAAAGAGAAGTAACTGGGGGGGGGGGGGTCTTGGGCACATAAAATGAGTGACGTGTTGAAGTAGATAGGTATGGCTCATTCTTGGATAAATGCAGAGTATGGGTATAGAGGCTTCTGGAAAGAAGTTAAGCTAAGATTAGAAGATATTGATAGACACGACATTTTTGCCAATACAAGTGACAAAAGCTCACTGAGATTATATAGAGAAATAAAAACAACCTGGGGGAGGGAAGGATATATAGATATATGTAGTAAGTTAGGGTGAGAAGGTTTTGCTTGGGCGAGAACAGGAGTGAGAAACTTGAAAGGTATGGGTCAAGAGAGAGAGCTAGATAAATGTCCATTGTGTGGAGAAGAGAATGCAGATTTCCATTGTATATTAAATTGTAGTCAAACAAAGATATGGAGAGAGCAGGCTTGGCTACGTAAATGGGACAATTTAGGGGTGAAGTAGTAATTGGAAAAATGTTGTCAGTAAAAGGAGAAAAGAACAGAAGAAATATAGGGAATTATTTAGGAAAAGTTAAAGAGAGATGGCTAAGAGCAATTAAGAGAAAAATGTAGAGTGGGATAGGTGAAATGGCAAAAAGTGTAAAAAGGAGCAGAGAGCCTCCAATACACAAAAACCTAGGGTTAGGTGTATGGGGACCGAATTATTATTCAATGGTGGGCAACATGATAACATGTTAACATGATAGGATTACCACAGTGAAATTTTGGGCGGCTGAATTTATACGTGGTCGTAAGAGCTTGGGTGACGATGAACCTTTGGGACGTCCAAAAACTGCAGCTACCGACAGTGACATCGTCAAAGTTCACCAAATGGTGCTAGATGACCAAAGAATTAAAGTGAGAGGGCACCTTATACCTCAAGTAAGCCTTAAGAAAATGTTCAGAATTAAAAGAAAAATGCAATACTTGTTAAAATATATTAGTTTAGACCTCCTTGCCACATACATATTCACGCACTTCTTTATGGAGTACAGAATTAGAAAATGGAGTCTGACAGGCGGTCATTGCATTCAACTTAGCGGAACTGGGGCGTGTAAAATTTGAGATGAATTATGAATGCCTCAAGTGACGATCATCCCATATATCATGAGGTTGGAAATATATCTCACAGGGCTTCTAAAGAGTTTAAAATGTCTTTTAGAATCCGCAAAGAGTTGAGAAAGAAAGTTATCAAAACGACTAAAGGATTGATAGGAACGTAAAATATGAAGTGTTCTGGAACACTCCAACTCAGTCCTTTATTACGAAATTATTATACAGTAAAACCTGTTTAAAGCGGACTCTTTATATGTCGGAAACCTGAAAAAAAAGAATATAAATTTCGGAACAAAGCTATATTCCCTGTAAAATTATGCCAGAAAACTGCCTAACATAAATATTTTGCGCAAATAACCTGATTAAAATGTATTAATTTATGTGTGATAGGTTGAAATACATAGTAGTGCAATAACTTCGATCGCGATTTTTCGTGCACCAAAGTTCCATGAACCATAAAGTCAAACTGAAATCCTACGAGGAAAACGGAAAAGAAACCCTTAGCTCTTTCAACTCTCTTCTAACACAAGGGTACAACTGTTTTTCAGTGTCTTGGCTCTCACTTTTGTTATTACAAGCGATCAAGTATGAGTGGTAGAAAACTGAACTTTGGTAAAGATTAAAAACGTAGTTCGTGTGTTGTTGTTGTTGTTGTTGATGATAATGATAATGACTATGACAATGATAATTATAATAATAGTGATAACGATAGTGATAGTGGTAGTGTAATGGCAATTGTAATGATAATGGTAATCATAATAATAGTACTAATAATTATAATAATATTAATATGATAAGATACATTATTTATTTCGAAGAAAATTAAATTGTCGTGACCTTATTTGGAAAAAAATCAAACTCATTGAAATATTTCTCTATGTAAAGGAGGAGGTAGGGTGAGGCGAAAGGAGACAATGGGCAGCTGATCCAAGCAGTCACGATAGTGCAGAAGACGTGCAGGCCAGTACAACCACCTATATGAAGAGGAAATGTTTAGTAGGACCATGTCGTTTTGCCATGCACCGCCGAGACTTCCGCCGACACACCTACACTGAAAGAGACCACCAGATGAGAGATGAAATGAAATGGTAATGGAAATGAAATGTAATTAACCTACCCACCATTCGACTTGACAATCGGGAAAGCCCCCGAAAAAGCGTATGGGTTATGTAGGTCGGCCAAGGGACGCAAACTCGGAGCTTCCGAATGCCGGCCAGAGATGAAACCGCCTGAGCCATCCCGCTTGGTTACATAAAGGATAGTTTGGTGTGTGCGCGCCTGAGAGAGAGAGAGAGAGAGAGAGAGAGAGAGAGAGAGAGAGAGAGAGAGAGAGAGAGAGAGAGAGAGAGAGAGAGAGAGAGAGAGAGAGAGAGAGAGAGAGAGAGAGAGAGAGGCGGTGACACTGACGATACATGAAATGAAGATAGGAGTAGCGGTGGAATGAGAGGTAAGGGAAAATTGGAGCATCCGGAGAAAACCCGACCCACCGCCGCTTTCTCCACCAAAACTCCCACATCAGGTCTCCTGGAATCGAACTCCGCCGTTCTGGTGAGGGTCGAGAGGTCTAGGGATAGGGATATCATTACGGAGGGGATTTGGTACATAGGACACCATGCTGGGCTCTTGTTGCTATACCCCCAAGTGGGGATACCCCCGAGAGGAAGCATGAGGTGAAGGAGACAGAGGGCGGCCGACCCAAGGAGACACGACAGTACAGAGGGCAGGCTCCCTACAGTTTACTTGGATAGAGACTTCTTCCCCCGACAGGCCAGGACAATGAACTCGCTCCCCTACAGCGGGACGGCAACGAGCCGAGCAACCGAGCCCTAATGGCTACAGGCAGGCGATCCGAGCTCCAAGTATCCTTTACAGTTTACTTGGATAGAGACTTCCCCCGACAGGCCAGGACAATGAACTCGCTCCCCTACAGCGGGACGGCAACGAGCCGAGCAACCGAGCCCTAATGGCTACAGGCAGGCGATCCGAGCTCCAAGTATCCTTTACAGTTTACTTGGATAGAGACTTCCCCCGACAGGCCAGGACAATGAACTCGCTCCCCTACAGCGGGACGGCAACGAGCCGAGCAACCGAGCCCTAATGGCTACAGGCAGGCGATCCGAGCTCCAAGTATCCTTTACAGTTTACTTGGATAGAGACTTCCCCCGACAGGCCAGGACAATGAACTCGCTCCCCTACAGCGGGACGGTAACGAGCCGAGCAACCGAGCCCTAATGGCTACAGGCAGGCGATCTGAGCTCCAAGTATCCTTTACAGTTTACTTGGATAGAGACTTCCCCCGACAGGCCAGGACAATGAACTCGCTCCCCTACAGCGGGACGACAATGAGCCGAGCAGCCGAGCCCTAATGGTCCCAGGCAGGCGATCCGAGCCCCGAAGGTCCCTACAGTTTACTTGGATAGAGACTTCCCCCGACAGGCCAGGACAACGAACTCGCTCCCCTACAGCGGGACAGCAACGAGCCCAGCAGCCGAGCCCTAATGGTCCCTGGTCGGCGGTCCCGGAATGGTCGCAGCAGAGAAGCTGAGGCCGGCAACCGACCTACCGGAGGAGCAAGTAGTTCTCCTCAGAGCATATCACCCTGCATGCACCTCCCACCGACACTTCTGCCCTGAAAGGGATGACCGAATGAGAGATGATATGACATGATAATGGGGATGAAATTGAGGTACAGTAAATTCGGAGGATGTAATTAAAGTAGTGAGCATTTGCCTAGCGACCCGGAAACCCTGAAAAACACCCACGAGTTAGGTAGGTTGGCCACGGGGATTTAACCCGGGCCTCTCGAATGCGGGCCTGAGCCATCCCACTCGGTCGAGAGGTCTAACCACTTGGCCACGCCGTGGCTGAAAATAACTAGTTTATATGTAACATTTTTGAGCTGTGCTTTTACACACATGGATATTTTTCTAATTTTTCTATGACTTAGGGTACCTCAAAACATGAATTTCAAGTGAAATCTCGGTTTCAGGTACACTGTAGGTGGAAAATAAAATAAAAACTTTAATTTTCCTGATGTAAAATAAAACAGCCGCACTATTCTTATGTTTAAGACAGCGTCTGCAGAATTGTTTCACCACAGTGGAAAGAAGTTGCTATTTGTAAGCAGAAATCTCTCTATAAATCTGACGCTAGTCATCTTGGGGTGGAGGTAGAACACGCTCTCGCGCAAGTCTGTACGGCCACAAACCCCGTCATGTGATTCCGTTCTGGGCCCAGTTACCCGTCCGACGCCGTCACATGCGTGAACCACGCGTCTCTCTGCCCGACTCCAGCTCGCGAGGGTGCGTGCTTGCCGCCTCACTTCACACATTTCTTGAGTGACAATAATCTCTCTCCAAACCACCACGAATAACAACTTATTCTAATTTAATAACGATCTTTTAACAGTGTTGACAAAACTTTTGACTAATTTGTTTTAGTAAATGTCAGGACAACATTTTTGTGACGTTTAATCCAGTGTAGCAGTGTTTTTAATGTGAAATTATTAATCTGTAACGTAAAACTTTTACAGATTAACCTTGCATGCGTCATCTCGAACCTTTCGTTGCAACAAATGAATGCTGTTCAGCGAAATTAACCATATCGTAGTGAATTATAGTGTTAATGTCGTCCTATAAAGAACAAACAGGCATTTAAACTAATAATAACTACATTTTTATAACTGTATTGTAGACAGTTTTCTTTTTCAAAACAATATATGGTACTAAATGGTTGTTTATAGCAACATAGAATAACAAATGTGCATCTTTGTCGCGTGAGGTGTAATTGTTTCCATGTGAACCTTTAGCTTATAAGTGGACAGAAAAAAAAAACTATTTTCTACGCTTTCTTTGCAACTCTGAGACTTAGGAAAACTTTAAACATGTATCTATGCGTTCATAATTACATTTTACGGGTTGAAAACTAACACAACTTCCATAGAAGAGACTAAATAATCATTAATCCTGCTCGTACTGAACTCTATCGATAGGAAAGTGTGAGTAAATGTTTGCCTTGCTGTCGTAGAGGCCTTTACGTTTGTTATCATTAAGTGCAACATATGAAAAACACAAGTGGCTTTTACAGAGCTCTTCATAGCTCCATAGTGAGATAAGTTTCTTTATTAACGCTCTGGCAGGTTTGAGTTTGAATGGGCGTTCCTGCCGACTCATAAATAATCCTGAAGTTTTAAGCTTTAATTTGTGAACTACGGACTAATGGATTGGCATGTACTTTAAATGAAACTTTTATATCACTTCAGTAATGTATACGGACGTGTCTTTATGGACGAAATGTTGTAAAATGTATACCAACAAGAAGAAAAACGTCTCTGTCACGCTAGGTCAATAGTGTAATCTGTTTCTCTGAACTAAATATGTGGTAGATATGCATATATATATATATATATATATATATATATATATATATTACAGTCGTTTACGCAATGCAGTGAAAAATTCGTGTGGAAGATATAATAGACATCTCTTTTCAAGAATAAACGAGGTCGGCGTCATATGCAGTACTTGAACATCAACCTGAGGTTTTAACAGCATCTCCTGCTGAGGTAAGACAAATTATACTATTCAAATTGTCCTGTTTATGTTAAAATTAAGTGAAACATGACCTCCTCTAGCATTTCTGATAGAAGTTGCTCTTAATTGCTTCATGAAAATATAATAAATATTTGCACAAATTATTTTACTACATATATTTTACAGGTGCAATGGAAATAGTAAGGTTAAGATGTAGTCTCAAATATTAAGAGCAAATCTCTATTCGTTGGCTTTGAAATCACATACTCTTTACGTGCCCACAAGAAAAGAGCGAATAGTGAACATTTTTTTTCCCATGAGAGACGTATGTATGTGTAATTCCAAATTGACAAAGAAGAATATATTGGAAAAAAGTACAAATACCATCAATTATACACTCTAACGAGATCTGCATTTGTTCTAGATTACAATTTTGTCCATCTGTAATGAGTTTACAGGTATATCAAAGTACGTAATTCATACAAAAGGCGGCTTAACACACCTGTCGCAGAAATTTCGAGCTATAGAAGTTATTTTGTCACATAATTTTCTTTAAATTAATATCTGCAGAGAAATCATTCAACATAAAAAATTTAGAAAAATATTCCATGAAATGCCTACTTAATTATTATTGATGTTGTTATTATTATCTAATTACGTACTTTAACTTTTTAAGTCGTATTGAACGATGAATGGAATGGGTGAAATGATGCTCAAATGGTCCCAGGGTCCATGGAGCTTAGAGTTACCCGACATTCGTCTTTTAGGATAAGGGAAAACCCCGGGAAAAACCTTAACCAGGTAGCTTACCGTGACCGAGATTCGAACTCAGGACTCCTTGAACGTGAGACAGACATGCTACCATCTACGCTACCGAGGCGGCCTGCGTATTTTTAGTTTGAATGATTACGTTGAAAATATTGTTGCATCTTTGTAAGGCACGAACTCAAATATCAAGTTAGGTATGTACAAATACAATACTTTTTAACATAAAACTTCACTCATCTTATAAGAAATGAAAAAAAAAAAAAAAAAAAAAAAATCTTATTAATTGTTAGGAGTCGCGATTTCGTGAAAAGGTTTTTCACATCTGCAACTAAAGCCTCAAACAGCCTTGTTGTCAAGGTCACGCTCACTAGAGATTACTCTGTTTTTGTCAGTACTACCAAAATCTGAAAATAAATTTAAAAACAAACTCGACTGCCAGTATTTCAAAATTTATTACGCAATGTTTATTTTTTAAAGTAACTATTTTCTCCCAAGCCATTAAATCTACTGGTTCAATTAATTGTTATAATAATTTAACTTTTGGATTAATTTAGTGGTTAAATGGCCAAAAATTATCTGCTACGGCCGATTTATCGGTCTGTATACATTTAATGTTACGAAAGTGTTCTTTCGTTCTGGTTTCTAAACTATGTTTTGTCTTTCCAATATAAACTTTACCATAATCAAAACAATTAAATTGATAAATAACACATTTTTATTACTAGGAGTTTTAACTTTTTTAGAGAAATACAGTAAATTTTTAATACAATATTTATTTTGAGGAACTAAAGTAAAACAAAACTCTTTATAATTTTTTGAAAATGTTGATTAACCCAAGGATGGCAGGTATATTTTTTAAAATTATAATCGTCTTTTATTTTTAAGGGTAGAAATATCATTAAAAATTTTTGATATATAAAGTTTTCAATTTCTACGTATAAACTATTTATTAAAATCGTTAATTAAAGAAGTGTTAATAATATGTGTATATTCTTTATTAAATTCCTCTTTATTCGAGGTTATATTTATTAATCTATAAATCGAACTATTGAAAACAGCAACTTTATGTGAAAAAGGCCCAAAACTTTTATTTTCAATGTAATTATCGATATGAGTGGACTTCCTATAAAGAAAAAAGATTAATTTATTATTATTTATTAATATCTTTATGTATTTTTACGTATTTATCAAGTTAGGTGTTTATACAACTTTTCACGTTTGAGTATCTGTTAACAGGCACCCCTACACACAAATACACATATAAAGCCATTTTTATATTAAAATAATACTACCTTGCTTCAGGTGCCTTAAAATTTGTATTTCCGGGAAACTGTCGTTATAAAACCCTTAGGCAAAATACAATACTTCGTTTGCTTCATGAAAGTACTTAGTAGAAAATCCAAAAATTCGCCTTATTTAAAGTTTTGAGAAAGTGTACAATATTCTCTACTGAAATTTAACAACTTATTAAGCATATCTTCCCTTTCACAACCTGTTTTACTTACTTTTTATTTCCTCCATGCATTATATATATTTTACTTGTTCCATTTATACCTTGCCTTTAACTTCAATGGTCATATCAGCGGCCATTCTCATTTGGAACAGATCGAAGGTGTTAACTCGTATTCTTTGGGTTTTAATCATTAGATCACGTACACATTTATACCCCGCCTTTAACTCCAATGGTCACATCGGCGGCCGTTCTCTTTTGGAACATATCGAAGGTGTTAACTCGTATTCGTTGGGTTTTAATCATTAGATCACATACACATTTATACCTCGCCTTTAACTGCAATGGTCATATCGGTGGCCGTTTTCCTTTGGAACACATCGAAGCTGTTAACTCGTATTCGTTGGGTCTTAATCATTAGATCACGTACACATTTATACCCCGCCTTTAACTACAATGGTCATATCGGTGGCCGTTCTCCTTTGGAACATATCGAAGGTGTTAACTCGTATTCGTTGTGTTTTGATCATTAGATCACATGCACATTTATACTCCGCCTTTAACTATAATGGTCATATCGGCGGCCGTTCTCCTTTGGAACATACTGAAGGTGTTAACTCGTATTCGTTGGGTTTTAATCATTACATTACACACACATTCACACTCTCATTCATACTTCCAGACTCTGGGGAAGATGGGGAATTAACTTGGTCGGAGAATAATCACCACCACCACCAGGAATCGAATCCTTGACCTCTAGTACGGCAGGCAGGTGCTCTACCGTGTGAGCTACGGGGTCTGCCTCATGTATATGTATTTATATTCATATTTTTCCTCTTTATTTTACACAAAAAATTAAAATTCTCCTTTTTCTCCTTTCAGATTTCCTTTGGTAAATTTCCCCTACCATTTTTTACTTCTTTAACGGACATTACGTGTTCTATATCCCTGTCCCCACATATAGGACACTCACCTGCATAACATGGTATGTCTCAACTTTTAACTACCACATTGAGTTCTTGCCCATGCAATGCCCTCTCTTTCCATCTTGTTTGCTTTATCAATAAATCAATACTTAATCAATACGTTCTTTAGTATGACATTAAATTCTCCAACTGACTCGCATTTTTGTCCAGTAAACCGGTGAAATTTCTCTTACATTAGACAACTAATTTAATGGCGACTTACTGTGCTGTACGTAGTTTAAGGCCCGAGCTTTATGGTTCCGACTACATTAATAGAAATTCATTTTTCTTTCTCACTAGCCATGTGTAGACTAAAGTACGACTCAGATGAAAAATTAAATGCCATAATGCCTTGTTTACTTATTTATTTCATAAACCTTTTATTGGAACACAACAATGATCCTTTCACTTTAGTTGCCTAAGCAAGCTAAGTTTCTTTATAGCTTTAAATATAAATTTAGATCCTTTCATTTATCATGCGCCTCTCTTCTTCACCAAACATCATTTAAGCGCTTGTGTTCTTAGTTATTTCTTATTAGGGATAAGGAATCTCGATTCTTATAGCTTCAATACAAAATAGAATGTTGGTACAACTGTGAAATGCCAATAAAATTAATTATTTAACGAGACAAAATTTAAAACCTGCAATGTACTTACTTTTAAATTCTGCATTATACTTTCAAAAGAAAAACTGTCCAAACCTTTGTTCAAAAATACTAGTATTCGCATTATTTCGCATTCAAGTCTACTTTCTTTTGTTACATATGAGTCTTGATGTGGCAAGTAGTCTTTAAAGAAAACTATTGCAGGGGAAAATCACAAATATTTAGTGGATATTTTTTTCTTTCCAGTTTCGGAAATTTTGAACTTGCTTTAGTAATCCAGTGCACAAGAAAAGGAGATAACAAATATTCCTTGAGATATGGAGTGATTTCTTTTTTGGAAATGTTAGTTGACAGTAAATCTGGCAATTTCTCGAGCTTTGAGACAAAATATTTTGTGACTTTAAAATAAAAATTACAGAACCACAACCAATTTTTCTGAAGTACCGTTCAATGTCGATACATGAAAGTATCGTAAATATCGAGGTATTGCAACTATCAAAGAGGCTGACCCCATAGCACATTTGGTGGAGCACCTGCCTGCCGTGCTAGGGATCTCGGGTTGGAATCCCGGCGATGGGGGTCTGGATCTTCCTCCGACCAAGATAGTTCCTCATATACCCCAGAGTCTGGATGTATGAATGAGACTGCGAATGTGTGAGTTATCTTCCAAAGGAGAACGGCCACCGATATGACCAATGTAGTTAAAGTGGGGTATAAATGGAACAAGCAAAAAAAAAAAAAAAAAAAAAAAAAAAAAAAAAAAAAAAAAAAAATGTATCGAGGAGCCATCCCGATATATTACACTACATTGTGTTTCTTTTTCTAGCATATTTTCATATAACCTTATCCTAATTTACGTTAACAATCCTATGCCAATATTTCAAGGTAGTCTCTGTGATTGGAGGCCGTGCCGTGTCTCAGTAGTTAGACCGCTTGGCTCTTACCAAGGCGGCCCGGGTTCGATCCCAGGCGACCGCAAAGTGAGATTTGTAGTGGACAACACGGCGCTGGGGCGGGTTTTCTCCGGGATCTCCGGTTTCCCACGCCATCTCATTCCACCGGTGCTCCATCTTCATCTTATGTATCATCAGTGTCACCGCCTGCGGTGCCGTATATAGTAAAAGCGGGCGTTATACACTACACATTTCACATTTCTGTGACTTGAACTTTGTTGCCAGTTTTCTCTTTTCTATTTCAGCAACATAGTTCACAAAACTATACCTGAAATTTGTGGGTTTTACTGCATAAACATCTGTTATGCCGTACAGTGGGAGTTTCCCTCTGTGCAATGTATTTTGTAAACGAACAAACCTGTAAATACATGAGCTGTCCAATAAAGAATCATCACAATCTTTTTATGACAACGTGCCTTTACCCATCCTCATAATTTTGATGGTCCTTCTCAAAATAGTCTCCCCTGAATGTGATGTACTTGTCCCAGCGTTTCTGCCAGTCTTCAAAGACATGCTGGAAACCATTTTTGAGAGATCCTTCAAAATCGCCTCCGCAGCCTTCACCACTGCTTCCGATGGTGGATAATGTCCCCCACGAAGGCGTTTCTTCAAGTTAAGAAATAGAAAAAAGTCACATGGGACTAAATCCGGACTATATGGAGGGTGAGGGATGCACTTCACGTTGACTTTTGCAAGATATTCAGCAACATTGGCAATATGCGGCCACGCATTATCGATGTGCAGCATCCAGCCTGCTTCACGGAAATGTGGTACTTTGCGCCCGATATGGACTTGCAATATTTTCAGAACATCCCTGTAGTATTTTCCAATTACTGATGTGTGTGCAGGTACAACATGCTGATAAACCATTCCATGAATATCAAAGAATTAGATGATCATAACTTTCCCAGCAGAAGCAACTACTTCTGCTTTTTCGGGGGTTGCAGATGAAGGAGATTTCCACACTGAGCTTTGCTGTTTGCTCTCAGGATAAAAATGATGTAGCCATGTTTCATTACTAGTGATTACGTTTGAAAGAAACTCCGGATCTTCCTCTAACATCAACTTTAACTGTATGTTACCTCAATTGCAGCGGTAGGCGATACTGAACATGTCTGAACTTACCTGGTTCTCACAGGCGGGAACCAGGAGTACCAACAATGAGACTACTACGGCGTGTTTGTTTCACATTAGGCTAACAGAATATAATAAGATTGAATTTTAGTCACAAAAATTATGATCATTTTTTTATTCAACAACCCTCGTATATAGCTAATCATAGAATTTCAGTTAGTGCCATTCATTTCGCGAGGAAAATAGAGATTTAGTAGGTAAATAAATATATTGTTATAAGCTTTATTGTTCATTATTAAAATCTGCATGTGTTTCGTTCACACCACTGCTTTTGTTTGCTGTAGTTTCAACTCCTCTTTTTGTTGTTGTTTTGTTTTGTAATTTACGTCCTCCAACGTTAAGTCACACCGGACGACGGAATGACATTGATGAAATGATGCTCAAATGAGTCCGGAGTCCATGGAGCTTAGAGTTACCCGACATTCGTCTAGCAAGATTAGGAAAACCCCCGGAAAATACCTTATCCACGTAGCTCACCCTGACCAAGATTCGAACTCGGGAACTCTTGAATGTGAGGTAGACATGCTACCATCTACGCTACCGAGGCGGGCATACTGCTTTTTTCTGAAGTATTTTACCAAGTTATTTAAATATTTGGATTGCAAGTGTTTTGATGCTTGTTTTTTACACGAAATATAATCAGTTATTTCGAAATATACCTAATCATCATCGTTATTATGTGCTCAGCATAATAAATTAAAAACAGTAGACAACTATACATCAGCTGATACCTGCTACGCCCTTTCTCCCTGTAACAGATTACAGTTCTATTAGACAATTGATGTTTTCTGTTCAATGACAAGGAAATCCGCAGCGTGACTGATGGTCACGTCATTTTTTCTTGCTTTTACTGCTATACGATCATTAATCAAGCTTCGTCTATGTAGTTGAACTAGGAAAAAAAATAAACATAACAAAGTCATTTATTTTAGAAGTTGACCTGCATTTTTACAGCGCCAAAGGTGTTTTTAATGTAAACGAATTGAATTATTAATTTTTAAGTGCTTCCAAAATTATGCTTTTTATGAATTTCACTAGTTAATAATTTGTCTCTGTCATGGAAACCATTTTAATAATAGAATGTGTTGTTTTTTTTCCTGCTAGAACGACGTTATAGATTTTTTCTTCGTCCTGCAACAACTTTGTGTCTTTTTTTTTTCTCCCCGATTGGAGGAAAAATCCATTTACGGAGCCACTGTTTTGGGAGGGCACAAATAGGGACTGTGGGGCTCGCCTGTCCTTGGCAATACCCACTAGAAAACCTCCACTGGATAATGAAAGGATAATGACTTGTGAATATCACGGCTTAGTGCGGTCCCACATAGCACCCGCGGTGGTATGTGAGAGATGGGATGCTGGCACCCAATGGGTGCGAGCACGTGGAAGGTATTATTAGGCTACAGACATGAAACCTGACTGCAGCCTAGGGGTTAAAAGTGGTAATGGATAAGGACAGGTACCGGATTATTGGTGTCTTTCTTTCCAGCGTACGTGGCGAGACTTGAGGTCCTCCACGTACAGCTGGCTGACGGTCTTGCACTGTTGTTCTGTGATGTGCTGATTCTCTGAAGGTGGTTCACGCGGAAGGAAGGCTGAGCTCACAGAGTTCCTGAGAAGCCCCCAGACGCTCGTAGTGAGCTCGTCCAGCTTCCGGTGTATGGATTGTTGCTATGTTGTGATGTGAATTTTCTGCGTAGTCTGGAGCTCTCTTAGGAGGTCCTCCAGTGCGGTCAGCTTGGCCGCTATGACCAGGAGCTCCGAATGAACATCCTGAACGGCCTCCCCTAGACCCCGGACTTACTACCTGAGCTGCTTTTGGCTGGTGGTGTAGTCTGGTGTTGCCGGTTCTTGATGATGAATTTAATGAGGCTGAGCGCTCAGCTACTGCTGAGTGGTTGGCGGCGCTGGAGTGACAGCCGATGCCTTCCTGCAGGGATTCAGGGGGCATAGCGCCTCTCCGGTGAAATGGCTGTGCCCTCCACAGGACGCACAGTAGCAGCTTTGCTGTTTTACGCAGAATTGGATAATTTTGTCCATAATATTTAATGGATTATTGTTACTACCCTTCTATTTAATATTTTACATGATATAACGAAATTTAAACGTAACCGTTTAAGGGAAACTTTGTTACTATTTATACATTAAACCTTTGTTTGTTTTATAATATCTAATTCTGTTAAAGCTGACAGTTTTTGTCAAATCCATTTCTTTCAGATAAAATATAGCATTTCGGAGATATCCCTTGTTATTATGAACTTTCAAATACTTCTACCTCAGTCAAATGAGGCCGCGCCGTGGCTCACTGGTTACACCGCTTGGCTCTCACCAAGGGTTCGATCCCAGGCGACCGCAAAGTGAGATTTGTGGTGGACAACACGGCGCTTGGGCGGATTTTCTCCGGGACCTCCGGTTTCCCCCACCATCTCATGCCACCGGTGCTCCATCTTCATCTCATGTATCATCAGTGCCACCACCTGTGGTGCCTTATGTAGTAAAAGAGGGCGTTAAACACTACACATTTCACATTTCTTTCAAATGAAGTCATTATTCAACTGTTTTCATCTTTTGTCTATGCAGACACAATGCAATTTCATAGCCATCACAGAGTGACGAGACCTTATAGCCTACTATATTCCAATATTGCATTACATCTACAATAAAATTGATAATAACATAAGGTTTATCTGGATCAACAAGGTAGAGGAATATCATCATCATCATCATCATCATCTTCTGCAAGGATTGGGCCCTGCGACCCGTTCCGTTCTCTTCAAGAGCCTACTGATCCTTCCAGCGTAGAGCTGGGCGTCCCACATCTCCCTTTCCCTTCGGCATATATTCTAAAACTCTTCTTGGAAGTCGTTCCTCGTCCATTCTTAAAATATGATTTTTTCATTAATTTTTTTCTTTATTATTTTACTGTTTAAATTAAAAATCCCAAGCTCTTCTCTTATTGTTTTCGTTTCTTACGTGGTGTATTCCTTTATAAGCTGCCACGCTTCTCAAAAATGTCATCTCTGCCGATTCTAGCTGTTTGCGTTTGTTCTTTGCTAGTGTCCATATTTCGGAACCGTATGTCAACGTTGGAACTGCCATTATCTTATAAAATTTCATCTGTGTTTCCTTTCGTATTTTCCTGTTCAGCGTTCTTATTATAGTCCCACAAATTTGATTGAATCTGTTTAATTTCACCTCCTTATACTTGTTGTTATTTGCTACTGCTACTGTATAGCCTTAGACAGTTAAATCTATTAACCTGTTCTATTATTCTATTGTTTATATAATTTCCCTCTGGGAAAGTGATGGCGACTCCGTTTTTGGGATAGTCATGGAGTTATTTTAACCGATTATCTTTAAAAAGGAAAATCTATTATTGGAGCATACTACGCATCATTCAGTACTTGACAAGCTGAAGGCAGGAGTTGCGAAAAAAGGCCACATTTTCTGCAAAATAATCCCGATCCACCAAGATGACGCACCGTCTCACAACTCAGCTTTTGCAATGGCGAAAATCCAGAATTACGGTTTGAACTGCTTTACCTTCTGCCTTACTCACCAGATGTATTCCCAAGAGGCTTCTTTTTGTTCCCTCATCTGAAAATTGCGCTCGGAGGACAGATATTTTCGTCAAATGAAGAGGCAATCACCTTCGTGAACAATTATTTTTCAGAGAAAACGCCGAGTACTATTTGAACGGGTTACAGAGATGGGAACATCGCTGGGAAAAGTATGTAGAGTTACAAGGAGACTATGTTGAAAAACGCCGAGTACTATTTGGACGGGTTACAGAGATGGGAGCATCTCTAGTAGAAGTGTGTAGACTTACAAGGAGACTATGTTGAAAAACGCCGAGTACTATTTGGACGGGTTACAGAGATGAGAGCATCGCTGGGAGAAGTGTGTAGAGTAACAAGGAGACTATGTTGAAAAACGTCGAGTACTATTTGGACGGGTTACAGAGATGGGAGCGTCACTGAGAGAAGTGTGTAGAGTTACAAGGAGACTATGTTGAAAAACGTCGAGTACTATTTGGACGGGTTACAGAGATGGGAGCGTCACTGAGAGAAGTGTGTAGAGTTACAAGGAGACTATGTTGAAAAACGCCGAGTACTATTTGGACGGGTTACAGAGATGGGAGCATCGCTGGGCGAAGTGTGTCGAATTACAAGGAGCCTATGTTGAAAAACGCCGAGTACTATTTGGACGAGTTACAGAGATGTGAGCATCGCTGGGAGAAGTGTGTAGAGTTACAAGGAGACTATGTTGAAAAACGCCGAGTACTATTTGGACGGGTTACAGAGATGGGAGCATCGCTGGGCGAAGTGTGTCGAATTACAAGGAGCCTATGTTGAAAAACGCCGAGTAATATTTGGACGAGTTACAGAGATGGGAACATCGCTGGGAGAAGTGTGTAGAGTTACAAGGAGACTATGTTGAAAAACGCCGAGTACTATTTGGACGGGTTACAGAGATGGGAACATCGCTGGGAGAAGTGTGTAAAGTTACAGGGACACGATGTTGAAAAACGCCGAGTACTATTTGGACGGATTACAGAGATGGGAACATCGCTGGGAGAAGTGTGTAGAGTTACAAGGAGACTATGTTGTAAAACGCCGAGTACTATTTGGACGGGTTACAGAGATGGGAGCATCGCTGGGGGAAGTGTGTAGAGTTACAAGGAGACTATGTTGAAAAACGCCGAGTACTACTTGGACGGGTTACAGAGATGGGAACATCGCTGAGAGAAGTGTGTAGAGTTACAAGGAGACTATGTTGAAAAACGCCGAGTACTACTTGGACGGGTTACAGAGATGGGAACATCGCTGAGAGAAGTGTGTAGAGTTACAAGGAGACTATGTTGAAAGACGCCGAGTACTATTTGGACGGGTTACAGAGATTTGAGCATCGCTGGGAGAAGTGTGTAGATTTACAAGGAGACTATGTTGAAGAAAAAAGAACCTGGAAAAATGTTTTGTATGTTTATTAGGTCGGAAACTTTTCAGACGCACTATGTACAACATCAAATAAAACTAACGATTTAGTCATTTGTTTTGTTCGAAATACATGACTGCATATGTAAAACGAGCTAATAAATGTAACACTATAAAGCATTCTTTATACATTTCTATCATTAAGGTTGTACGACTCTTTGTAGCAAAATGGGTACAGGTGGACGGTTGGATAGCATATTTATCTGGATTTAGAGAGAGAGAAAAAGAGAGGGAGAGAGATAATATATTTCATACGATACTTTACATTTCATGATGGCTATAACATTGGCAATATTAACGCCCTGCTTCATAAATTCCGAGCAATGAAAAGTGGAAACGGTGTTTGGCTTGGAACGGGAAGATCAATATTCACTTTATAACTGTCATATAAAGAAAGTTTTGCAATTTGTTTGACGGAATGGCATCTTTGATAATGGACTGCTTGTAATATTTTAAAATTTGTTTTATCACATCGAATATATCTTCCAGTATAAGATATTGGAAATAACATAAGCATATTTTAATATTAATTTAAGTGCAAATATAACCAAAAGAAACACTAGCTTAAATTAGAAAAAAAAAAAAACATCATGCTGTAATACAAAGGCGATATTGAAGTCCAATGTAGAAACAATGCCCTTCTTTTGTTTTCTTCACTAAACATTCTGTGTACGTTTGTGAATATATTTGTGTATACATTATTTAAATCGGATTCTTTCTTAATGTGACAAGATCCCATATAGAATGAATCATTCTTAACAGCAACATCACAAATGCGACAATTTTTTGATAGGCTAAGACGAAAATTTACAAAACATGACAGTGCTAAATCTTTTTAGTCGTATTTCTTACATTATCCTATTTAATACATTTATTTTATATTTTATAATACTTTATTATTTTATAATACTCGTATTCCAGCACTTGATGTGCTGCATTCAGAAGAATTTCTCTGCTCCTTCTCAAATTACCCTTGAGGTTATTCAGCTATCAGAACTCTTGTTATAAGAGATAAATATTTAAAGAGTTACACACTTTCTTACAACAATAATAAAAAATACAGTAGCCTAAAGCGATAGTTAAATGTTCAAATTCTATCTTCGTCTGATGTCCATAGATAGCACCTTAGTCTTTGGTTCCAGAAGTCACCGGTTCAAACTATGCGAAGAGCGATGGCATGCCTTCCTTAGGAAGGGAAGTAAATCCGGTGGTACCGTGAAGTATATTTGCGCCACATTAAAGAACTGCAAACCTCACAAGGAGCCCTATGAGGAAAATTAAATGGTCTTTCACAGCCGATATAACATGGGAGGCTTAGAACCACAGTAGTTTAAGCTTCATAAATAAAAATTCAATTCAATATGATTGAAATTTTCTATGGATGGACATAAAAATGAATAAATTAATTCTAGGATGTACTCACATGACGCCATGGACATTTTCTTCAACAACTATCTTCATTACCTGTCAGGAAGAAGGTTTGCTCTTTTCATTGTCATAAAAGGCAACCCTATAGGATGTTTCAAAAATAGGTTTACAGTCTTACAAACATTGAATTGATTAGATCAATGATGACAGCTTTTGCTCGTATAGCACAGCGTAGGTGCTTGAGGGCACAAACTTTCTTAAGACGTGCGCCAGCAAGAGGGTTATAAGGAATAAGAGAATATAATAGCCTTAGGGAGTAGTCATATGTTTTTAAGATAGTCGCTATGCGATGGCCTTAAAATTTCATTGTCTTGGTATTATTGGGAGTGGAGGGTTCTTAATAATTGCGAGTAAACTCTAGTTTTTGTGTTTTTAATTTCTGTTATTCATTCTGTAACAGTACTTTTGGGTTATGTTTGGAGGGAGTATGAAAAGTTTATAAATTTATAAAAAAAATGATTATGTAAATCTAGTAGTAATTTAAATAAATAAAAATATATTTAATTTTGTGATTTGCCGTAGTAATAATTGTATGATGTAGTGTTGTGACGTGGAATCAAATCGGCCAATCACAAAATTAAGAGAGGAGCAACGATAGTTACGAAAAATCAATAATCTGGGTATAGAGAGATGTTTTGTAATGGTGGAGTGTGATGAATAGTGTTACAAGATCAAGAACATTTAAATAATAGTTTGAATCTGTTTAAATATTGGTTTGTCTCATAAATTCGTTCGATTCTTGTACCGTGTTTACGACAAAGAACGCCTGCACTGCATGCCCGTATCACAACTACGGCAACGAAGTTGCCTAATTATCTAGGGGTAATCTGTTTACATACGCAAGGTCATCGAAAGTAAACAAGGCAATGAACTTTTCAAAACAAACTTTATTTTCTGTAGTATGCACCATTATTATCAATAACATATCTCCATTTATCAGGAAGCTTATCAATTCCATTTTTCCAAAATCTTGCAGTTTTCTGGTTGACGAACTCTTCTACGGCGAGTCTGCAATCCTCCAAGGAAGTAAGGCGTTTGCCATTAAGGAAGTTTGCAGGTATCGGAATAAATGATAGTCGGATGGGGCAATGTCTGGAGAATAAGGCGGGTAATTTCTGACGAGTTACCATAGAAGTGTGTGGTTTGGCATTGTCTTGATGAAAGACGACTCCACCATCAGATGCTAATTCTGGCCTTTTCTCTTCTAGGGCAACTTTCAGACGATCCTACTGAGAACAGCATTTCTCTGAATTGATGATCTCCCCAGGAGGAAGAAATTCGTAATAAATAATTCCTTTCCAGTCCCACCAAATGCACAGCAAAATCTTCTCAGTATGAAGCCCTGGTTTAGGAATTGAGAGTAGTGGTTCCCCTTTCTTACGCCATGACTTTCTCTTTCGGATGTTGTTGTAAACATTCCACTTTTCGTCTCCTGTATCCAGCTGTTTCAGAAAAGGTGCAGTTTCATTGCATCTTATCAATGCGTCACAGATGGAAACGCGCTGAATTAAATTTTGTTCACTCTGTTCTTGCGGAACCCATACATCCCGAAGATTTACGTAACCAAGTTTCTTTAGGTGCCTGGCTACAGTTGCATTAGATAAGTTTAGCTCCTGACCTACCTCCCGAGTTGTTATTCTGGGGTTGTTCGTAATCATGTCCTTTATCCTTTCCTCATCCGTAACCACAGGTCATCCAGAACGAGGTTTGTCTTTCACAGAGAAGTTCCCAGCTGGAAATCGAGTAAACCATTTTTGGCATGCCCGATTCGTCACTGCATCTTCTCCGTAAACAGCACAAATTTTCCGTGGAGTTTGTGAGGCGGTTTTACCTTTACGGTAATAAAACAGCATTAAATGTCTAAAAAGTTCCTTCTTGCCTTCCATATTAACATTCACAAGTTACAACTCCACACTGTTGCATCCACAAACTCGTACTGAAGTTTGGTTTCCAATTGTTACATAAGTTGACCTATTTACCTTTGGACGTGAGGTCGCTGTGGTTTGTTTTCATAACATTCTTTTCAGTTATTGTATTTGTAAACAAACCCATATTGTTAGGCAACTTCTTTGACGTAAAAGTAATGGGAGCATGCAGTGTTCTCAGGAGTTCTTAGTCGTAAACACGTAACAAGAATCGAACGAATTTATGAGACAACCCGATACAACAAAGTAAGAATTTGTCGATATGTTGGAAGTGACTGGGAAAGGAAGTTCAAGTAAAATGTAATCTAAATAATACAATTAAATAGTTACAAAATTTGACTTCTCCGAAACTTTATTCCGAACCACGGCTTGAAATCAAGAATCTAATGACTCTTAGTTAACCAAGTACAATCATCAAGAAACAAATCAAAATACAACGAATTTGTTATTTCTGGCTTCTTGACGTGGATCTTTGAAAAGTCAACGAGCATCCGATCTCAAATATAAAAATCCAAAGCACATTGCGCCCGAACGTGTGACTGATGAAGACGTAGATAAATTAACTGCGAACTACAAATTCCCTTCCCAATTCTTTATATTCCGAATTACCCGTTGTAATCACTGTATCAGGTAGCAATTAGGAGGCAGCGATTTAATCGAAATAATATAATTAAAAGAAGGTAAATAAATAAAAATGCTTTGCTTAACTAATATAAAGCCTTGTTATAATACTATGAAATCAGAATGGATAGAGAAATGATTAAAATAGCATTTAACTTAAAGAATAAGGAAGAAAGAATATTATTTAATATAAGATATATGAGTCCAGGCAAGGAAGAGGGAATATTCTTGTAAAAATCTGTACACTTTGGAGAGACAGGAAGGGAGGTCCGTTACCTTCTTTGTTCTAGGAAAAGTTCAATGTCTGAGAACTATAGAATACTTCCAGCCAGGAATGTGTTCGGACAAAGGGGCTTTCAAAAAGCGATGGAGCATGAACGCTAAAAGGATTTACTTCGCTGATTTGATAACGATGTATACCGTTACAAACAACTCAGGGCAGGCGTTCCCCAACTCAGGGTGGGCTGAACGTCAATGAGTTAAGTGAGTTTTGCAAACCAATGCGAAAATTTGAAACAAATGAGAAACCAATAATAATGTAACATTTGAGAAGGGTGAGCTAGTTTGCTCATGTGATAAAGTTAGAGAGGGGGTCAGAATAAGGTTCAAACTGAATCTTGAAGTAAGAAAAATTTACTTAAAAGGTGATACTACGACAGGAAGGACGTGTTCATGCGCGTTAAGAAGAGAAGCGAAGATTTATAAGTCTGAAATGTAGGGAAGTTAAGAATAGCGCAACCAGCGTAAGTGGAAGCAGCATTAGAAGTTTATTAGAGCAAAGTAGTCGCCGTATAAAGAAGAAATAGAAACCACGCGGAAGTAACTTTAAACAAGTAATCCAGGGTTTCAAGTAAAATTGAATTTCTGTTAGGAATTTTACTAACAGGTGGTCACCGATCCAAGTCGATAAGCAAACTTAGTAGGAATTAAACCAAATAATTCTGCAACAAAGTGTTATTAATACGACTGAGTAGCCAACAACCACCAAAATCCATTTCCTACAACCATTCATATGAGGATAAGAGAACTCATAGCTCCAATTAGAACCCAGTTAATTTAACACTGGTATACGGGTTTGTCGCAACGTTCCCTTACCACTTTCATAAGGGCGGTCACCATTTCGCTAAGAAGTCTGTTTCTGCTAATGGTTGCCAACGTTAGGATTTGTAATCCCTTGCGATCCTTGCCAGAATCGTGACATTAGAAGTACTTGAACATTTCAATCATGACAAGAATTACCCAGAAATGTATATATATGCTTGCTTGAAACTATCTCCATTCGTTTTAGTGGTGAAATCATCTTATGGTCTACCATTATGCAAAGATAATGCAGAGGGTGTTACCAGAAAATTCAAAATATATATTTATTGCCAAAAATATGCGAATCCAAAGTTCTCTCATTCTTTGGCTGTAGTCTTTCTTTTGTCTGTCCACATTATTCCAGTCATTTGTTTCGGTTTGTCCTCTTGGTCAACTTGCCATTTATGCATCTTCATTCTAAAGAGGTCCCTGCATAGAAATCGTTTTGAGTGATTCCTGCTAACTTTATTTTTTATTTCTCCATTGCATTTGATAATGTCTACTTGTGCTTCGCTTATATTTTCGTAAAATTCAATAGTTTGTTTTGTGAGCCTATTTGTTTAATATATCCAAACAATTTTAAACTTCGTTTCGTAGTGTCACTATGGTTGTCTGCATACTTCTTTAATTTCTTTTTACTTGTAAATGTGTATTCTTCATCTACGACTTGTGGACCTAATATTTTTCAAATAATTTTACGTTCTTTTTATTTCTATGTTTTCTATATTGTGCTCTTCTGTTCAAAATTAATGTTTCTGCTCCTAAACGCACCCTGATTTAATTACAGAGTTGTAGTGTCTTAATTGTGTGCATTTTATTATGCATGATTTATCATCATAATCATCATTATTACTTACAAATGATTTTCAGTAAGACAATTCTTCTATAAATGTAAGCTATTCACACATTTGCTGATTGTGTCTAACTAAATTACAACGTACTTCAGAACTCCAGGTGGATTTTTCCGTGATTCCCCTCAGATCCACAAACGTAATGCACGATCTATCCATCTGAAAGTTTGTTTCAACTGATGCAACAGGTGTTACTGAGTGCTCTTTATGTATGTTTTCTTTTGGAGGGTTTCAATAGAGATCAAATGCGTGGTACGTGACATTACTGACCACGTTTTGGTACCCCACTAACCTATATTCCTCCAGACTAGCAATTTAACAGCGTGATGCGGACAACAGTGGAAAATGTGGTTAATATATATGGACCTTCAATTGAAATGGAACGCTCCGGCTTGTGCGAAGGTGTGCTTAATTGTGTTAATCATGTTGTAAGGAAAATTAAAGTCATTCACTGTTCGTCACCAGTTTTGCTTTCTGTACTACGAGTCTTTAGTTCGATGTTCACATTTCACAGGAAATACATGTGTTTAGGATTGTGTATGTGTCTTCGTATCTCATTGTGCCTCAGTATCACTTTTTTGCGTGAGTTTAAAAGTTCCTCTATTTACAATAGATATATTTTCAAGAAAGTTAAAAAGAATGGAATCAGTTAAATTCCAATGTCATTTAAAAATGTGGAAAATACTTAGTTTTGTTTCATACCGCATAATTTTATTTATTTATTCATTGACTCTGACGTTATTCTAACACAAAGGCGAATCAAGGAAAGAAAAGAAAAAAAGGAAAGAAAGTGCGAAGGAATAAAATAAATGAGACAGAAAAGCAGAAAATAAAGAGAAAGAAAGAATGAAAGGAGCAAGGAAGAATAGAAATAAATAAATAAGTAGAAAAGAAGAAAGAATAAAAGAAAAACGAAAGGAAGGAAGAGAGAATTAAATAAAGAGAAAGAAATAGAGAGAAAGAAAAAAGAAGGCAAAGAGTAAAAGAGAAAGAGGGAAAGCAAAAAAATGAATGAATGAATAAATAAATAAATAAAAAGTAAGGCAGAGAAAAAGAATGAATAAATAACAAAAATTAATGGAAATGAAAGAAATAATAAGAGTAAGAAAGAAAGAAAGAAAGAAAGAAGAAAAACAAAGAAAGAAAGCAAGAAAGAAAGAAGTGAGGAAAGGAAGCTAGCAAGCAAACAAGAAAGAAAGAAAGAAAGAAAGAAAGAGAGAGAGAGAAAGAAAGAAAGACAGAAAGAGAGAGAGAGTAAGAAAGAGAGAAAGAAAGAGAGAGAGAGAAAGAAAGAAGGAAAGAAAGAAGGAAAGAAAGAAAGAAAGAAAGAAAGAAAGAAAGAAAGAAAGAAAGAAAGAAAGAAAGAAAGAAGGAAAGAAGGAAAGAAAGACAGAAAGAAAGAAAGAAAGAAAGAGAGAAAGAAAGAAAGAAAGAGAGAAAGAAAGAAAGAAAGAAAGAAAGAAGGAAGGAAGGAAGGAAGGAAGAAATAAATAAATAAATAAATAAATAAATAAATAAATAAATAAATAAATAAATAAATAAATAAATAAATAAATAAATAAATAAATAAATAAATAAATAAATAAATAAATAAATAAATAAATAAATAAATAAATAAATAAATAAATAAATAAATAAATAAATAAATAAATAAATAAATAAATAAATAAATAAATAAATAAATAAATAAATAAATAAATAAATAAATAAATAAATAAATAAATAAATAAATAAATAAATAAATAAATAAATAAATAAATAAAGAAAGAAAGAAAGAAAGAAAGAAAGAAAGAAAGAAAGAAAGAAAGAAAGAAAGAAAGAAAGAAAGAAAGAAAGAAAGAAAGAAAGAAAGAAAGAAAGAAAGAAAGAAAGAAAGAAAGAAAGAAAGAAAGAAAGAAAGAAAGAAAGAAAGAAAGAAAGAAAGAAAGAAAGAAAGAAAGAAAGAAAGAAAGAAAGAAAGAAAGAAAGAAAGAAAGAAAGAAAGAAAGAAAGAAAGAAAGAAAGAAAGAAAGAAAGAAAGAAAGAAAGAAAGAAAGAAAGAAAGAAAGAAAGAAAGAAAGAAAGAAAGAAAGAAAGAAAGAAAGAAAGAAAGAAAGAAAGAAAGAAAGAAAGAAAGAAAGAAAGAAAGAAAGAAAGAAAGAAAGAAAGAAAGAAAGGAGGAAAGAAAAAATATAATAAGTAAAAGCTGGTCAGAGACGGGGATATGATTTAGAAATATTATGATGACTTATGCAAGCGAACAGTTATTCAATCACGAAGAAGTTTTTGAAGTAATATTAACATGCAAAATTATCTTTACTCAAAATTTGGAGTCTGAATTCAAATCAATGTAACCTGGTGCTTAGAAAACTACTACAGAACTCTGGTTAGTTCAGCTCATTGATGGACAACAAAGATGGCCTTAATTAACTATAATCTCCACTCGAATCAAATCTATTTCCAATAATTAAAGGCTATGACATCATAAAATTCAATTTTTGATCCGAGTAGACGGATATTCAAAGGTCAATATTTTAAACTAAAGTCGTGCTTTTCACTCCAATGTCACCATATCCTTTTTTGTAGGCTATATTTCTTTATTTTACTTATAAGAATGAAGGACAATGAATTATCAAACTTGTCACCTAATGACCTGGAAGTTAATACGTCTCCCGCAGACTATCAAGGCAGTAATATTAACTTTATTGTGTCTTAAAAGGAAAAGCTACCATTTAGTTCTTACACCTTGCTTCAGATTTAAAGTGTTTAAGTGTCACTATCCAGCACAATTGCTTTCCTAGAAAAACTCTAATCTCAAATAGCTGCCTTAATTAGAGTTTCTTCTTTGTTACGGAATTTCAAGTCCGAATTTATTTTTATCTGAAGGAATCTGGCCCTTTGTTCTGTTTGCCTCACAGCTGAGCCCACGCAAGTCGTATCTGTTCTTTTGTTTTTCTACCTTTTGTTTACAGTGAAAAAAGAACGTCACCATGGGGAAGATAGAAAGCCGGACAGATGACAGTAACGTCTAATTAAAATAAAATATTCGCTTAAGAAAATCTGCTGGAGGAAAGCGAAAATAAAGTCGAAATTTTCCCGCACAGCTTCAGATATTTAATTATGAAATATCTTTCGTGAGTGTAGTGTAGAAATAAACTGTTTTTAAATGATTATGAAGTATTGGCAATATATGCCAGGTGCTTAAAAAGTATATTCAGCGCAAAGTAAAGATTTATAGAAAATACATTTAATTTGGATAAACATAAGCTTTTCTGGAACTAATTGCCAGACCATTGCAGCGCCCTCTTACAGTCTCTCGTAGATTATACTAATTGAAGGCGATATGTCATGCGGACACATTCGAGAACATAGGAGCAATGCCATCTGCAGCTTAGTCTGAACTCATAAACAGTCCATTCAAGACCTGTGAGGGCTTTAAAAATTTAACATATTAACAGGAGAATTAGGAAAGGCAACAAGAAATAATATAATACTGGAAAGAATTATACAATTTTGATATAGCTGTTTGTTTGGCCAAAGAAGAAGGGCAAATTATGAAACTATGCATGAGACAGCAAAAAGAATGAGAGAACTCCAAAATGGAAATGGAAAAAATAGGAAAGGGGAGATTTATGGAAATTAGAGGAAAGGAATACATGCGATGTGGGTAAATGGGTAAAATGCAGAATGGACGATATAGAAAGACAGGAAATATGAGGAAGTGTAGAAAATATGAAATCATTTAAAGTTTACAAGCAAATGAAAAGAAATTGGGGACGAGAAGCATATGTAGATTACTGCAATACGCAAGAGAGAGAAGGGTTAACTTGGATGAGAACAAGAACAATATTTCTAAGAGGGATTAGAGATAGGGAAAAGGAAATTTGTGAATTGTGTGGGGGAAAAGAAAGCATAGAACACTATGTAACACAATGCGAGTAGGTTGCAATGTGGAGAAAAAAGGGTTTGGGAGGAAAAATGGGAGAAAGTAGAGAGGAGGATAGTAGTTATACAAATGTTAACGGGCAGGGAGGAAAAGGAGGTAAGAAGTATTGGGGAGCTTCTGCAGAAAATAAAAGAAAAATGGTCAAGAAATGTAAAGAATATAAGAAAGGAAGATGAGGGGGGAGTACGGGGTTAATTAAGTAACAAGAAGGCATGGAGGTTAAGTGCTACCTGGCAGAACAGAAGACCAGAGTGTCATGTAAGTTAAGGCAGCAACACAAATAAATGTAACCTGAAGTTGTAAATTGTTTAATTTTGGAATATATACAATACAAATCTAATCTAAGCTAAACTGCAAAGAAAGAAGCATTTGTCTTTCCATTAATCCTTAATTTTAGCCTGATGCAGCCTGATCAGCAGTTGTTATAGAGCATTTCTTGTTACTTTTCACCACTCTACATCCGTCTGTCTCTCAGATCGTATAGATTAGGGGCAGATCTATATACTAGACACCCTTATCATATATCGCCTGTGTTTTGTTTTGCTACAATTTATGTAAAAGTAATTTATGTTATGAAAACCCCTTCAGAACTAACACCCTTTCTTTTTTTTCTTAGAATTACTAAATAAAATTAAATAAATGAGATTTCTTAGGTGTCTGTTTTGAATATTTTGCTTCAGAATATATTGTAAAACGTCTCCCCATTTGAGAAAAGTGTACATATTTTAAACTGAAACCTATAACAACGAATATTTTGGAAATGGATAACTCTAAAAATGTATTTTACGTTGATTTGCAACAGTATTGTGTAAAATATCGTTTATGGGTATCGAGAAAAGCCGGTATCGACCAGTTGCTAGTTTTAACCCCTAAATCTCAATTTATGCCTATACATCCCTTACCTGGCTGAAACATCAGTTAATGGACAATCGTACCTTGGAATTCTGGTATTATTCTTTGTACTAATTTAAAATTTGGTGCAAAATGAAATAGCAAACGTACCACACACATTACCATTACAGCTAAACAGGAGCCAAATTGCTTAATGCTCTGTGTGCTGAGCCTATTTACCTTTAATATCAATAATTTCCAAAGTGATTGGTGATCCATAACGTACACAAAAATAACACAGTTAAAAATGATGTAGCGGATACAAAACATGACACATTACATAACAAAAGTGGCGGTAAAAAGGGGCGTTACAAACCGGAAGCAAATTAAAGTGAATGTTGTGATACGAATCAAAATTGGTAACAAATTAAATCGCACAGCAATCATTCGCAAAGTAAATCCTGACATTTTCAGCACCATTAGCGTTTTGCAGCTGGGAAACCAATTGCATGATGCATAATAACGTAGGTTTATTGATGAACGTTAAGCTTAATTAACGAGGGGATGTGACGTTCACAAACAGCTTTATTTTTAACCATGTGAGACTTTTCTTTATATTTATTTGCTAAATAGCAATAAATGACAACTGTTTGATGTCCTCTTCGGAAGGCATTTGTTTCTTTATTATTTTAGCATTTACTGCGCTTTGTACATTTAGCTAAATTACTTTATGGACTACGAGTTGTTTTAAGAACTACGACCTAACTGACATTGATAAACTAGTTAAAGAAAATCAAAACAGAAGTTGACGGAAAATGTCCACGTAGGTTTGTTCTGAGTGGGTTTCCTCTAATTTGCAGACAAAATTTATTCAGGTTTTATTTTATTTACTTTATAACATGCCTGACCTTCAGATAAACATAGCACAGAGAAATTACTTTCCCAAATCACTAGTAGACAATAAAGTGAACTTAGCAAAAAAGAAGAAACTACTAAAGGAAACCACAACCCTCTCAGCTACAGAAACTAAAATGATCTTCAAAAAATTCACTTACCATCCATGGGCTTTTGATAAATTCAAAAAAGTTTTCAAAAAACAAAACATTCAACTAGCTCCAGTGAACCATTACTCCTTAAAAAACCTAATTTGCTCAAACATCAAAGATGCCATTCCATCTAACAAAAAATCTGGGATATATCAAATTGAATGCTGTGACTGTAGTCAAATTTATATTGGAAAAACCAAAAGAAATTTAGAAACAAGAGCAAAGGAACACTTTAGGAACATAAAATACAAACAATTAGAAAAATCAGCAGTTGCCATGCATTTTGAAAAAAAAAAAAAAACCACAACATAAATCCAGTACCAAAATTACTAAAACGTACAACAGGAAAAGAAGAACTGTCCACATGGGAACAAATCTTTATTTAAAAAAAAATAGGAACAAAGTATTCAATTTCGACATCCCCCAGAAAGATTTGTTCAGCAAGTTTCTCGAACCGCCACCAGAGGAGGCCGATGACAAAATATTGCCAGCTACACCAATGAGAACCAGTCGATGTCCGGCTGAAGATAGAGGGAAGGCCTCTGAAACTAGTTCCGGGAAAATTTAAAAGTAAGTGTTGTTTAGTGTCATTAATCGACTCCCAATTAATTTAATTTATACAACAACACTGTTTTCAACACTTCCATGAAAGGATTTACGAGTTTATATTTTAAATATTTTCTCATAACACAGAGCAAAAATGTAATTGTTTACAATCTGTGACCAATTGAGTAATTAAAGCACTCAGCAACAATATTACAACAGCCAAGATTCAAGTTGACAATATTATTAATACCCGATACGTTTCCCGTCTTGCCTATTGTCCTCCACAGGAGAGATAGTCTCCGAGGCCTGAGACGCAGGGGGGTTGGCGAAGGTTCCCACACCCTCTCTGGACAGGTTTATGACACCCCATGTCAGTACAGTTACAGACCATTCAAAAACATTCTGACGGCTTCTACTTTTTGAGTGAATTTTCTGGGTTTTAGTTTACAGAGTGAATAGGGCGAAAGTTTTTTAACGGTCTGCTCCTTGTGTAGCAGGTGTTCTCTGCCACACATATTTGCTGTCCTTGTCCCACTATCTAAGGCAGCACATACCTTCCAGGAACCTTCTTTGCATTGCTGGACAGTAGACTGTTGGAAGCCCAACACATCAAACATTTTCTTCCTCTTGGGCAGCAGAAATTACCGCGGTGACGTCACACGCCTCCCTGCCTTTCGTTAGGGAGCACTTTTAGCAGTTAGAGCTGGCGCAACTGACGTCACACCGGTATTACCTCCCTTCCCCTGGTCTAGGAAATTAAAAAGTTGTCCTTTTCTTGATACTCAATTACTTACCTAGATCAAAGAGTTAAAAATTAAGATTATACCGGAAATAACACCTTAAGGTTAAGGGTACAGAATTCCGTCGGGATAAGTGATGAAATATCTTGAACTTTAGTGCCCAAACCTACTTAGAACTTGTGACATTTACCACTTATGTAAGAGTCACAGACAGTCACTTCTTTATCACCAGCTGGAGTGCATGTCTGTGTCTGACAAGCTTACTGCTAGCGGCGTCTGACGCGACGATCTTAATAAGAGCAAGGAAACCACGAATATATTCCCTTAGGATATTATACGCCCTCAGGCAGAGATGGGGTGTGGATATGGAGAAACTCGAAACTTGTGTATAACAGAAAGATCCATATTGAAGGATAAAATAGAGTGTGTAGAAATTCAACTATCTGATAAAACATTATATGTTATCTTTCGAATGAAAAAAGACTAATAAAATTAATTTGTTGGTTAAAAAGATGTCAATTGCAGGATTATATTAATTGAGTAGGTGTTACGTTAATTTGTCCCACGAAGATCATTTCATACCAGTAAATAGGATGAATTGTGGCTGTCACCTTTAACCACCCTTGACACCAAAGACCTTGGCAGAGATTGACTTCCCGAATTTAGGATCACACCATCTACGAAGGAAATATTTGTGACCGAGTGCAGGTGCGCTTGGAATTGCTGTGCAATCAAGGCTATGACACATTCTAAACCTTTGTTTAAACTATTTTTTCAACTATAGTTCATTTTTATTTACTTACCGTTTATGCTATTATTTTAGCTTCTTTCATTTCCTCCATTTTGATGATATTGTGTCGAGTTAACTGCAAGTATCTGCATGAATTATATTAAATACTGCTAACTAGTTTTGACGCGCGCAGAAGTTGCGTCGCGTCCCGGCGCGTCGACCTTTAAATCCTTTAACCTCCTGCCGACGACGTCCTCCACCATGGCGTTCAGGGACTTTGTGCTGCTGTGGGCCTTTCCCTCCAGAACACAATATTATTTCCAAAACCAACAAAAAGCGGTGACACCGGTGCAAGATCCCATTGGCAGACAGGCAACCAATCGGGGACAAAGGGGCGGGACCAGCAGAGATTCGCAACCGGTATATAAACGGGAGCAACCGGACAAAGAGCGGACAGAACCCATGCCTCCTAGACAGCTTAGGGATGAAAGGGCGGGAGGAAGACCTGCACCCATTCGTTCCAGATCAGCTTCTCCTCACAACCAAGTCGCCAACACAAACAACGTTCCCATGACAGCTACACTCGATCTCACAGATGTGTTCAAGTGGCTGCAGCAGTTGTTGCAGACGCATGGACAGAAAATCTGTGAGCTCGTTGTGAAGTTCTTCACAGCCACAGATCCGGCCAGCAAGATGCTGGTGGCAATGGAGGCGATGGCCCTCCTGACCGCAGGCACGCAACAGCTCCGAGATGGCGCATCAAACTAGGTCACGTACCTCGCTTCGATTCGCATTTTGGAATGCGTGCGGCCTAGCAGGTCAGGGGAGCGAGCTGCTTCACTTTGCCCGAGACAATGCCCTTGACGTCATTCTAGTCAGCGAAACGCATCTCCGACCAGACATCCGATTCCGTCTTCCGGGCTACATCTGCCATCGTACGGATCGTCAGGGACGCCCAGGGGGCGGAACTGCGATCTTGGTGAGGCAAAATGTGGTCCACCAGCCCACCCAGATCCCACCTCTACAAACCCTAGAGGCCACGGCCATTAGTATGCACCTTGGTGGTTTAGAGGTCTTGGTAGTCTCTGTGTATCATCCACCAAATCGACAGTTTGTATCCAACGACTATCTATCCATCCTAGCCCTATATCCCTGTGCTATCATGGCCGGCGATTTCAACGCTAAACATCAACGTTGGCATTGCGGTCGTCGGGCGGATGCAAGAGGCAATGAAATAATTCGCCTTATAGATGCGGACCCTCAACTTCAAGTACAGGGCCCCTGGCAACCCACTCATTACCCGCGAGGAGGAGGACTGCCCTCAGTCATAGACTTCGCAATCACAAAACATCTACCATACCATCTCACACTCACATCATTAAATGCATTTCATTCAGATCACAATCCAGTGTTGACAGAGATCAACACAAGGGTTGCCAGCCACGACATATCGCTTCAAACGCGAGAGGTCGACTGGGAAGGCGTCAGGAACTGCCTCCGCACTTCCATCCCGCCAAATCCCAAAATAACAAACATCCCTACCCTGGATAACGCCGTCTCATCCTTCACTTCCATCGTGAAGCGCACCACCTTTAATTTGACAGTCCATGCTCCGGCTCCTCTTCATCCTGATGTCCTCCCTTTGGACATCCTTCTTCTAATCCGGCGATCCTGGGCAGCACGGAGATTATACCAACGTCACCGCACGCCACATAATCGAGCGCTCCTAAGACGTTTACGTCGAGAGGTCAGTGTCCGTCTGCGCGAGCACAAGGTGCAAGCGTGGGAGGACAAAATGGCCAGGTTGCGCGTCGAGGATGGCGACGTGTGGAGGATAGCCAAAGCCCTCAGAAAACACAGAGGTCAGTACACCTCTCCCATTCATGGCACCCAGGGCCTGGCCTATGAACCCCAAGCCAAAGCCAATGCTTTCGCTGACTATCTTGAGCGTACTATGTGTCCGAGAGATGACCCCCAGGACGATAACTTTACTGAACGCGTCCGTCGGGAGGTGCGTCGTTTCTTACGTCACCCTCCTGAGGATGCGGAGAGACTCCCTACCATCCGACCTAGTGAAGTCCAAGGCGTACTCCAACGTCTCAAACCAAAGAAGGCGGCGGGACCGGACGGGCTGACTCCCCTAATGCTCCGCCATCTTCCCTTCAATGCGATTCTCTTCCTGACTAGGATTTTCAATATGTGCCTCGCCCTTGGGTACTTTCCACGAGAGTGGAGAGAGGCCCGGGTGATTTGCATATTGAAACCTGGAAAGAATCCGGTACACCCATCCAGCTACAGGTCCATTAGCCTCCTCTCCGCCCTTTCGAAAGTTCTCGAGAGGCTAATTCTTGCTCGCTTGTCTCCAATATTGGTAGACATTCAAGCCATTCCTGACCACCAATTTGGTTTTCGTCCTGGGCACTCGACAGTTCAGCAGTTGCTGCGTGTGGTGGAGACCGCCGCCCTGGGCTTCCAGGAAGGCGCCTTCACGGCCGCAGTTTCGTTGGATGTCGAGAAGGCCTTCTCTACTACATGGCATGCCGGACTCCTACACAAAATGATCCATCTGGGGCTCCCAACACAAGTGATCAACATTCTACACAGCTTCTTGCGACATCGCACATTTAAAGTCTCAGTCGCGGGGAAAACATCAACACTAAGGCCAGTGAGAGGCGGAGTCCCCGAAGGCTCTGTGCTATCCCCCACCCTCTTCAACGTCTTTATGGCAGATTTCCCCACAGAACCACGAGTCGAAATGGCACAATACGCTGACGACGTGTTTCTGTTCTGCAAGGACAAACACATTCTCAGAGCCTTCAACCCCATTCAAAGACATCTCCGCCTAACACAACAGTGGTGCCGGCGTTGGCGGATGTCCGTAAATCCGGACAAAAGCCACGCCATACTTTTTACTAAGCGCCACACCCCCGCAGACTGCCCCAACTTCAGCTACCGAGGTCGAAGGATAGAGTGGTCTAACTCTGTCCAGTACCTCGGAGTCAACTTGGACAGAGGTTTAACTTTTCGCCGGCACATCAGGGACCTTTCGGTGAAGGTACAGGGAGCAATTGCCTCCCTGTACCCAATGCTGGGGTCTACCTCGATGACAGTCCGCATGAAGTTGTACCTCTTCCGAGCGCTGGTAATCCCGGTGATGCTATATGCCTGCGAGATCTGGGGCATGGCAGCAGACAGCTGTTTAGCATGGCTTCAACGTGCACAGAATAAAGGACTACGGTCTATTTATTCTGTGGGACGTTATTTCCCTACCAGGTTGCTCCACGAAGCATCGGGTCTTCCATACGTGGAGGATGAAATTAGGCGCCGGGCTTCAAAATTATACGCAAGTTTACCATCTCACAGAAGCGCCCTTGTCAGATCACTGGGAAATTATGACCCCACTAGACGCCGATCTAGACTGCATCGGGTCCCCCGTATGGCATGCGGGCACCCTAGATAACACAGGAGCTGAACCTATCAGCAGCTAAAGCTGAGCTCCTCCTAATTCTTCCAAGCTGTTTGGCATCTAAATTTCTCCCCAACTAAATTACAAAATATTTAAAACAAAACAAAATGGGTGCTAAGTACTGCATCCTCTCTTTCGACCCGAAGGTACCTTGGTAACCTCAAAATTAACTTCCAATCAAAAACCTACATCACCTTCATCCTACATCTTTCATTTATAATCCTACCTGCGGTAAAACCCTTAATGGGTGGGCACGCAGCAAAAACCTTCTGGCTGTATACAGCCAGCCAGCACGAGCGAGCGAGCGAAAGAGCGGACAGGAGCCCAGAAGAAGCTCACGACAAGATGAGCGAAACGTCGGCAATTTCGACCAAGATGACGGGCCTTCACCGGAAGCCAAGATCACAATTCCCTCCAGGTTGTTTACGCGGTCAGCAAGGTCATCGACGCGTTCGTCCACTTGGCCCATCCGCTTGCCCAGCTCCGTCATGTCATCCCTTACGCCGGCCAACTGTTCTTCAAATTTGGCGGCTAGAGCCTCGTTCGCCTCCTTCATCTCCGTGGTCAGTTCGGCCATCCTGACGGTCATTGTCGTAGCCAAGTTGTTGTTTGCAGCTTCCGTCTTCGCAGCTAATTCGTTCATCTTTTCCAAAATATTTTCCAATGCTAATTCCATGGCCATAATATCCCGCTCCGTGACACCAGTTGTGACTGTGGGTTTGTGAAATAAAAAGTCCAGGTTACAAACCCCCCCCCCAAAAAAAAATCACTTTATTTCCGTTGAAATAAACTTCATACACAATACAACAAATACAGCCGCTTACCCGCACGCGTTCAATTCCCAAGTGACTGTCTCTTTTCATGCAGGCTGCCTTTTTATCGATTTCCAACACACCAGAAATTTCTCAAACAATCGAGACCGGCTAGAACAAAGGCGAACTCTTGTCAAATCCGTCTGTTCCCGCCCACCATCTTGGCAAGCCTCCATCTCCACACTGCACTGCCGTCTCTTTGATCTTGTTTCCCGCGCTGCCTCCAATCAACAATGACCTGGCGACAACATTCTCTGAAGTTTTACGAGGTGATATCGAATTGAGAGAACGTTATTTCCAGCAAGATGGGGCAACGTGTCATACACCTAATGACACCATGGAACTTGTAACCAATTTCTTTGATAATCGAATAATCTCAAAAGGTCTGTGGCCTCCCAGATACCCTGACCTAACCTCACCGTATTTCTTGCTTGTGGGGGTATCTAAAAATAGAGTGTACAAGAATAGGCCTTGGACAATTGACGTTCTCAAGGAATCCATTCGAACCGAAATAAGTAACATTGGCGAGGATACTCTCCGTAAAACTTCAGAGAATATGGTGAGACGAGTACAAACATGTACAGATGCCAGTGGAGGACACTTCCAACATTTTCTCTGAGATGTAAATAGTGTAATATAATCTCACAGTTGTCTATTGTATTGTCACCTGAACATCGGAATTCCCGATAGGACCAGCTGGCAGGTAGGGAGCAGACGGGAAGCATTCCGTCACGCCTACCCATTTATCTTGTAGCCTTGACGAGGGGATGGTTGTAAAAACATCACTAGGCATCTCTTTCCCTTCCCTGACGTATGGAACCTTCAGGATCATTCACTGAGCCGCGAGACTTCCAGAAACAGTGAATATTCTATAAAAAAGGGCTGCAGTTGGCGAGTGAGTTCAGTTCAGTTCTTGGCGAATGTAATGTAATGTGTAGTGTTTAACGCCCGCTTTTACTACATACGGCACCGCAGGCAATGACACTGATAATACATGAGATGAAGATGGAGCACCGGTGGAATGAGATGGT
This sequence comes from Mantis religiosa, assembly GCA_030765055.1. Taxonomy (NCBI): domain Eukaryota; kingdom Metazoa; phylum Arthropoda; class Insecta; order Mantodea; family Mantidae; genus Mantis; species Mantis religiosa. The sequence continues at coordinate 25,588,224 of CM060954.1, forward strand.
GGGGGAAACCGGATATCCCGGAGAAAACCCGCCCCAACGCCGTGTTGTCCACGACAAATCTCACTTTGCGGTCGCCTGGGATCGAACCCGGACCTCTTTGGTGAGAGCCAAGCAGTCTAGCCACTGAGCCACGGCGCGGCCCAGTTTTGGCGAGCAGCCGTGAGGAGCGCCGACTGAGCGAACGGACTGGAAGTCTGTGTACGTGCATCGGAGGGTTGTACGTAAATGCGAGTGCAGAGTGGACCTGTAGCAGACGAACTGGTGAATTTTAATTGTGTGCGCTACGTAATTGTATGTAATTGGCGGGTGTGCCAACTGTAATTAGGTGGAAATAAAGAAGATTTTGAGTTTGACAATTGGACTTTTCATTTCACGAACCCACAGTCACAATATTGTTAAAAATTTGCACGTGTGTCCTATTATTGGTACAAAGGTTATGACATATTGAAACGGTTCAGCCTTATATGGATCGCTACCTGAATCTTAAGTTTGCCCTTTTATGTAATATTTGCATACGATTTCATCAATACTAAAACTAAATATCAGCAGAAAGTATATATTAAAGGTCAAAAAACAGTTTTGGTTAATCCATTGATCCTCCAAAGAATGGATTGGGGATATTTTACCCTGCCATGCAAAGCCTAGACTCTGAATGACACTTGCAACTGCGAAGCAACCATACAGATGAAAAGTGAAATTAAATGAGAATTGTGGTACATGAAGAGAGACAGAGAAAGTACGGGAGTATAATTAACCTTCCCAGTGACCCGAGGGCAAAGTATCAAACCAATATACAGCACCTAGATAGCACGTTTCTAATAACGGAGGCTTTATTCCCTCAGTTGCTCAACTGCTACTGAGAAGTAATTAATCAAGGAACTCTCCTGGCATTTAAGAAATGCTGTAACGTAATGAGAAACTTCCTTCAGGCATTTCCCGATATTACGGACTTCCTTGGCAAGACCAAGAAAAGCATGCAGGCAAAATTCCGCTCAATCAACATTTTTGGAATAACATAAATAGAGTTGGGAAAATAGAGACAAATATCTGTTGCAATTGCATTACTTTTTCTGGAATTTGACAATTTTTTAAAATTTTTATTTTGATTAGCAGTGTTTGTACGACGCCTGTACAATAAAGAACGATCATAATTTTTTTACGGACATAATTTCTCGCACTAAAACTCAATCTTATATTCTGTTAGCCTAAAATGAAACAAACACGCCTTAGTAGTTTCATTGTTGGTACTCCTGATTCCCGCCTGTGAAAGCCAGGTAAATTCAGACATGTTCAGTATCGCCTACCGCTGCAATGGAGATAACATAAGTTAAAGTTGATGTTAGGCGAATATCCGGAGTTTCTTTCAAATTTAATCACTGCCAATGAAACTTGGCTATATCAGTTTCATCCTGAGAGCAAAGAACAAAGCTCAGTGTGTAAATTTCCTTCATCATCAACCCCCAAAAACGCAAAAGTGGGTGCTTCTGCTGGGAAAGTTATGGTCATCTCATTCTTTGATATTTATGGAATGGTTTATCAGCATGTTGTACCTGCACACACATCAGTAACTGGACAATACTACAGGGATGTCCTGAAAACATTGCAAGTCCATATCAGGCGCAAAAGACCACATTTGCGTGAAGCAGGCTGGATGCTGCACCACGATAATGCGCGGCCGCATATTACTGATGTTCTTGGTGAGTATTTTGCAAAAATCAACGTGAAGTGCATCCCTCACCCTCCCTATAGTCCAGATTTAGCCCCATGTGACCTTTTTCTGTTCCCTAACTTGAAAAAACGCCTTCGTGGGATGCATTATCCATCATCAGAAGCAGGGGTGAAGGCTGCGTAGGCGATTGTGAAGGATCTTTCAAAAATGGTTTGCAGCATGTCTTTGAAGACTGGCAGAAACGCTGGGAAAAGTGCATCGCATTCAGCGTAGACTATTTTGAGAAGGGCCATCAAAATTATGAGGATGAGTAAAGATACGTGATAAAAAAAGTTTGATTATTTTTTATTGAACAGCCCTCGTAGAAATTCCCTTATTGCTAAATTTCTTGTAAGAGAAAGGGGAACATGGGAATATAAATAGTTTAGGAAATGTCTTTGAAAATCAAGAGACAAAAAGGAGACCTTCAATATGTGGTTAAGCGTAAGAGTCAAATCTTACGACATAACATATGAGGATTTTGTTAAAGCACTCAATTTGCCACATATTTGGTAGAGAGAATCATTTAGGATATTACTGCCTGAAATTCTGAAACTGCACCCTTCTCAAATAGGACGTCGTTATTGTGTCCTTTTACCTCATCTTGTTCGACCCTAAATACGTACTGACTTCCTTTACACATGTTCCTTGTTATCCTCCATGTGTAGAGACCTTGACCTCAGCACAGTCTGCGCTCCCAGGGACAGCCCAACTCTATCTCCTCTCACCTCATCCTTCCTACCGGAAGTGCCCCACTTGGGGACATAGGTACGAGGGCCGTTCAATAAATAATGATCATTATATTTCTTACGACGTACCTTTACTCATCCTCATATTTTTTATGGTCCTTCTCAAAATAGTCTTCCCTGAATGAGATACACTATCCCAGTGTTTCTGCCAGTCTTCAAAGACATGCTAGAAACCATTTTTGAGGAATCCTTCAAAATCGCCTCCGCAGCCTTCTCCACTGCTTCTGATGATGGATAATGCCTCCCACGAAGGCGTTTCTTCAAGTTAGGGAATAGAAAAGCGTCACATGGTGCTAAATCTGGACTATAGGGAGGGTGAGGGATGTACTTAACGTTGATGTTTGCAAGATATTCAGCAACAATATTGGCAGTATGCGGCCACGCATTATCGTGGTGCAGCATCCAGCCTGCTTCAGGGAAATGTGGTGTTTTGCACCTGATATGGACTTGCAATGTTTTCAGGACATCCCTGAAGTATTGTCCAGTTACTGGATGGTGGTGAAGATTTCCTCACTGAGCTTTGCTCTTTTTTCTTCCGTAAGAGCAGTAACTGGAGCACCGGTTCCACCTTCCTTTGAAATTGATGGTCTACCCTCTTTAAACATTTCACACCACCTTTGAGCAGTGCTTTAGGGAAGAGCAGACTCTCCATAGGCCACCTGTAACTTTGTATAGGCCTCAACTGAAGATTTGTTCAGACTAAAGCAAAATTTCGAAGTCGAATCTTGTTCCTCGCATGTTAGCTCCATTACAGCGGTAGGTCATACTGAACATGTCTGCACTTGCCTGGTTCTCACAGGCGGGAACCAGGAGTACCAACAATGAAACTAATACGGCGAGTTTGTTTCACATTAAGCTAACAGAATATAATAAAATTTGATTTTAATGCGAGAATTTTTATGATCAAACCATTGACAAGTATAGATCTGTGTGTCACAGTGATCAACCTGAGTCTTGATGACAGATTCTATAATGTGATTTGAGGAAATAGACAAAGGAAACGGGTTAAATGTGTTATAAATAAGATGGCTTTAGCAGACTTTCTCTGCAAAACACAATTTTTAATGCTTGTCTATATTGGTTCTTTTAAGCGACGCAGCTCCAATTTAATATGCTTCACAGTTAGCAATACTTTCATATGCATACAAAACATTATTATTGTTATATGCTTGTAAATGACTAACTAATAACTAAGACATATTCATGCTTACAAGCAAATTCTACTTTCGCGTCATCTATAACTCGCTGCGTGCACTTCGTGTTTCAGGAGACTTCCATCATGTGCGCTGTAGTCGCACTCACTGCACACGAGGGAAATTTCAACTGTAGGTTTCTACCCAGTTTTGTTTTTCGGCTTTATTTTAGTGTTATTTTGTTTTATTTTCTGTACCAAAAACATACGTAGGAGTTAGAGGCGGAGTTGCAATCTAACCAGACATTTAATGACGATAATCTACTGCAGATATATAGTTTAAGGTCACTGGGTAGTCGGTTATATAACAAACTTATTGAACATTTACACGCCAAGAAGTTAAAGATAACCCCGCAATACTGCGCTACTACATAAATGGAATATGTCTTACACGTTTGGCAAAAGTAGCTCTAATACTTTAAATGAAGTAGTATATAAATCCTTTCATGGAAGTGTTGAAAACAGTGTTGTTGTATAAATTAAATTAATTGGGAGTCGATTAATAACACAAAACAACACTCACTTTTAAATTTTCCCGGAACCGGTTTCTGAGGCCTTTCCTCTATCTTCAGCCGGACATCGACTTGTTCTCATTGGTGTAACTGGCAATATTTTGTCATTGGTCTCCTCTGGTGGCGGTTCGAGGAACTTGCTGAACAAATCTTTCTGGGGGATGTCGAAATTGAATACTTTGTTCCTATTTTTTGAAATAAAAATTTGTTCCCATGTGGACAGTTCTTCTTTTCCTGTTGTATGTTTTAGTAATTTTGGTTCTGGATTTATGTTGTGTTTTTTTTCCAAAAATGCGTGGCAACTGCTGATTTTTCTAATTGTTTGTATTTTATGTTCCTAAAGTGTTCCTTTGCTCTTGTTTCTAAATTTCTTTTGGTTTTTCCAATATAAATTTGACTACAGTCACAGCATTCAATTTGATATATACCAGACTTTTTGTTATATGGAATGGCATCTTTGATGTTTGAGCGAATTAGGTTTTTTAAGGAGTAATGGTTCACTGGAGCTAGTTGAATGTTTTGTTTTTTGAAGACTTTTTTGAATTTATCAAAGGCCCATGGATGGTAAGTGAATTTTTTGAAGATCATTTTAGTTTCTGTAGCTGAGAGGGTTGTGGTTTCCTTTAGTAGTTTCTTCTTTTTTGCTAAGTTCACTTTTTTGTCTACTAGTGATTTGGGAAAGTCATTTTTCTGTGCTATTTCAATAATTCTGTTGTATTCTATTTTGTATTCTTCTGCTGTGAGAGGGATGTTGACCAGTCTGTGTGCTAAACAAGTATATGTTTGAAATATGTTTATGCCAAATGAAATGAAAATGCTAAATTTGCAGGGAACGTCCTCAGAAGTCGTTTTCATTCTGAAGCACTTTACGTAACTCTAAACCGCAAAAGATAAAGTGCTACCACACATATTATGTATATTTTGTTATAACACACAATTTAGGTCTGATACATTTTATTTAGTAAATTCAACCATTTCAAACTTACTCTTTATTATAGTTCTCAATTTCACAATAGTTAACCATTTCAGATTTACCATAATAGTTACATATTTCTAAAACGACTAATGGTTATTGTCTTCTACATTATTTATTCATTCTTTAGTATGGATAGTGTTGCATAACCCTCCAAGATTTCTGTACAATACACGTTTTGACGTCCTTTCTATAAAAATATCTTAGAAAGAAGCCCATATATATGTACGTGTGGGTGAACAGTGTATAGCAAACCCCGAAATGCAGAAGTTCTGTATCTCCCGAGAAAATATCCCGCTCCAGACAACTTTAACATGTAAAATTTTTAGAGTTTATTCTATAAAAATCGACTTAACAATTGTGATCAGAAATACCGTTTGTGTGAGATATTTTACAACAAATATAGGGTATGATAGTATTCTCTGAAGTGTTCTTTATTCTGAACTACATTTATATAACTGATAAACTGTAAGAGATAATACAATATGCACATCTTCTTAAGGGTATGTATGACTGAAATGTTCAAATTATGAACTAATAATGCTAGCTTTTTCAAATTTACACCATAGGTGTAGTATATTGTAAATATGTTACAACCTAAATTTAAACCATTTTTCTCCAGCAGTTTAGAAATTATGATAAATTTTGTATGTTTTTTGTTACGTCATTAAAAAAGTTCCTTGCGACAAAATATTTTGAAATTTCGTCTAATATTTTAACCCTATGTTCATAATACACATACTTTTTGAAATTGCTCTGGGTTTTTCTGTGTCTCCTTTAGTTTAGGTCACAAAATTTTTTTCATTTACAAATATTCTTTTTTTTTGGCTAAAAAACTGTAAGTTTTGTGTTTGAAAATTAAAAATATATGTTTATATACATTTCACAATAAAACCTAGGGCAATTTCCATTCCTCGTGATATTCTGAACCTGTGTAGGAAATTTCATGAATGTAGTACAAAAACTGCATCGCGAGGAGCATTTTACAGGAAGAAAAATGCTGAAAATATAAACATTGAGAAAACAGCGATTAAAGATTTGATTGCATAACTCACATTAAATTCCACCAGGCTGATAGGTTGGACCCTCAGATTTCTTTTTCCTCTCCTCTGTTGCTGCTTTTCCCACCTTTTTCTTCTTTAGATGTTGGTTTTCTTCTGCACAACTTCGTTTCTTGCTTTGCAGGATACGAGTCTGATCTCGCTGCACTGAAGTTTTCCTTGCTGAGTCTACTACACTTTCACCTCTGATATTTTGCTGCAGCTCCAATGACTTAAGACTACCCATGTTAAACTCACTGATGCTTTTAATAACAGCAAGATCCAATTTTTGTTTTGATATGAAAACTTCCGTTGGGCACTTATTCCATATGACATGATGCAAAGATTCATTGGCATTCTGTGTTTTTCCTGTTTTGCACATCTCTAGTAATGTTGTAGAAGCCAGCCTCTGATATATTGGCAACATTTTAGGAACTATTTTATCTGAAAGCCTTATTTTTCTTTTCTTGAATTGAAAATTTAAGAACGGAAAACAGACAAAGAATGTGGATGTAGGCCAAAGAGGGCGTGACTCTGAGGGAGTTTAAAGGACACCGGCATTTAAATAAGCATTTAAAAATGGCGTCCGGAGGCAAATTATGCATTTTTCACATTCTGGAATGTCTAAATTATTTTATAGAATTAAAATAAAAAAGTCGTTATTTTCACGATTTTCATGAAATTTCAGTCATACATACCCTTAAAAGTATACAATTTATATCAGATACACTTTTTTCGTGGAGTGAAAAAATTCGTTAATACTCCTTGTTATTTGTCAGAGTTTATCAGTTCCTTTGCTTTATGTGAATGTCTCTCCTCCAAGCGTGAAAGCTTGCGCTTCACAGAGGATGACTGGTCACTGCTGTTGAGTTGATGAAGCTGTTGTTGGAGAAGGTGCAGTTGGGTCTGGAGGTCAGTTGTGGTGTAGGCAGAGCGCTGGGCGATTTCTGTTAACCTCGTAAGTTGTTCGGTCTGTTCTGAGTGGCGTACTGCGATGCTTGTGGTGATTGTTTCTTCTAGTTGGCCCAGACGTGGAGCAGTGTTGAGCACCTCGGAGTGGAGGTGATGGATGTCCTCTCTGGAGGACTGTAAGGCTGCGATGGCGTTCTCAAGGGAGGCAAGACGGGCTCCAATGGTCTGTACCTCTCTCTGCAGGGCTTCCCTCAGGCATTCTTCGGGAAAGCAAGCAGCTGCTTCTACGGTAGAAGGTAAGCTTGGAGCATCTTCCTTCCTAGTCACTGGTGTGCTGCGTTGTACTTGAAACCTCGTTCTGTGGTAGCGAGGGCACTGCGCCTGACCTGTAAAATGGCCTAGACCATTGCAGGTGGCGCAGTATCTCCGTCGGTGTCGTAGATCATGCTTCCTGCATTCGGGGTGAGGCACTGTGTCCCACAGTAGTGGCATCTAGGTGGAGCGGTGCAGGTGGAGGCACAGTGGCCATAGTTGCAGCATCGTCGACAGGGGACGTGTCGCTCTAACTTGTTTGCCTCGACTCTGAGACAGTGCCCTAATAAGGACAGTCTCATCCTCAGGGCAACATCCCTCTCCGCGCTGTCGGCTAGATGCAGGTGCACTAGTGTGGTGGTGCCTACTCTGGAAGTTTTGCGGTTGGCTCTCCAGGCAGAGGGCAACCTCTATTTTGCGGCGGAGAGAACAAACCTGCACGGGAGATCACGGGGTATCCCGCTGATGACCACGTTGTAGGCTCCTGTGGAAGTGGCTGTCGCTGGTGAGGAGTGCAGAGATCTTGTTGGTGTCTGTTGTGCTGCAGCAGCGTAGGAAAGCCGCTGATCAGTTGCGTTTGGCGGCTGCGGTGGTTGTACTTCTGCAGGTGAAGTAACTGCGAACTGCGGTTCAGGTGCTGCTTCCTTCGGCGGTTGCCTGGGCGCTTGGTGGGCGTCCGGCGTGGTAGGGGGAGCGGGCCGAGCTGCCCAAAACTTCCCCGGCGGCTCCGCGGGAGGCTCCCTCTCGTGTGCCGGTATCGGCAGCGAGGCGGGAGACGGCGCCCGAGTGCTGCCTGGCGAGGACTGCGGGTGAAGGTGGCTTCACTGCCTCGCTCTGCTTCCGTGTTGCGGCGTTCTTCTTCCTCTTGTTGCTGCGCTGATGGCGTTCATCTCATCTAAGATCAGCATTTTACAACCCATTTACCTTCGATTATAAATGAACTGCAGTTAGCGATTTTTATGGAACCGGGCCTAAATCTATCATCCAGTTGACCTTTCGTTCTGGTTTTCAAATTATGTTTTGTCTTTCCAATATAAACCTTATAACAATGTAAACAACTAAATTGATAAATACCAGATTTTTTATTATTAGCAATTTTATATTTTTTTAGGGACATGTAATACATTTTTAATACAATATTTATTTTGAAGAATTAAAGTTATACAAAATTCTTTACAAATTTTTTAGAAAAAGTAAATTAACCTAAGGATTATAAGTAAATTTTTCAACATTATATTTGTGTTTTATTTTTAAGGGTAGAGATATCATTAACAGGTTTTTGATATATAATTTTTTTTAAATTTTTATGTCTAAAATATTTATTAAGAACATTAATTAATGCAGTATTAATCATTCTCTATTAAAGTCCTCTTTATTCAGGGGTGCATCTAGTAACTAAAGTATTAAAACAGCAAATTTATGTGAAAAAGGGTTAAAACTTATTTTTATGTGATTATCGATATAAGTTGACTTCCTATAAATACAAAAATTTAATTTATTATTACTTCTTATTATCTTTTGATCTATTAAAGGAAGAAATTAATTAATTTCATTCATTCATTCAAGCAGCTCGCGGCTGACTGAGGGTCAGCACGACGTGTGTCATTTGTGTACCTGTCCTACACGGACTTAACCACTTAATGACAGGATATGTGGGGTTTTGCAGGGTGGTGGTTTAAATTTAGGTGGATGAAAAGAAAGGAGGTAGCCGGAGCTCCTCATGGTAGCCAACTCGGGTGCAACGCTATGTTAGCACCGCTTGTGTGATAATTTTAGGAAGAGTTTAATTTAGAAAGCCTATTAATTTCAAACGGTGATAATTTTGAGGTTGTAATAACAACTTTTCTGTTACCGGTGTGCCCGCATGCCATGCGGGGAAGCCAGTAGAGCTTGTAGCGTCTTTCGGAGGTTCTATAGTTCCCTAGAGACCTAACCAGGGCGCTCTGATGTTGAGGGCAACTCGCGTAGAATTTTGTGGCCCGGTGCCTAATGACATCTTCCACATAGTAGAGAGATGAGGCTTCATGAAGGTATCTCACGGGAAACCTCCAGCAAACAGAATAGATGGCCCTAAGACATCTATTTTGTACACATTGAATTTGTCGCAGATTGGATCCTGCGGCCATACCCCAGATCTCACACGCGTAAAGCATGATTGGAAGAATTAAAGCCTGAAAAAGGCGCAACTTTAGGGTTGTCGGCATTCCTGAGCGCATCATGGAGTATAACGAAGCCGAAGCTCCGCATGCCCGATGAGCTACCTCCTGGATGTTACCCCGAAAAGTTAGGCCCTTGTCCAGCTTTACACCTAGGTACTTTAGAGAGTTTGTCCACTCTATCCTTCTGCCAGAATAGTTAAAGGCGGGAAGGTTGGCGGGAAAGTGACGCTTGGTGAAAAGTATGGCTTGCTTTTCTCTGGGTTGATAGACAATCGCCAAAGCCTACATCAGTCATGAAGGAGGCTTAGGTGTCGCTGTATTGGGTAGAAGGCTCTGCGTGTGTTTCTATCTGTGTTGTATAGTAGCACGTCGTCTGCATATTGGGCTATGTTGACGTGTAGCTCCGTGGGGAGATCCGCCACATACACGCTGAAGAGTGTAGGGGATAAGACAGAGCCTTCGTGGACGCCTCCTCTGATGGGTCGTCTGTTAGATAGCTTTCCCGCCACAGTAACTATGAAGTGTCTGTGTTTAAGGAATGAGTGTAAAATGTGTATCATGTGTGCAGGAAGCCCCAGGGTGATTAGTTTATATAGGAGGCCTGCATGCCAGGTGGTAGAGAAGGCCTTCTCGACATCCAGAGATACTGCCGCAGTGAATGCCCTTTCCTGGAAACCCAGGGCAGCGGCCTCCACCAGACGGAGCAGCTGCTGTGATGTCGAGTGCCCAGGACGAAAACCAAACTGATGGGGAGGGATAGCTTGAATGTCCCCCAGTAGGGGCGACAAGCGGGCTAAAACAAGCCTCTAGAAAACCTTCGAGAGGACTGACAGGAGACTAATGGAGCAGTAACTGGCGGGGACAGCTGGATTTTTTCCGGGCTTCAAAATGCAAATCACCCGAGCCTCCCTCCACTGTCGTCGAAAGTGGCCCAGGGCGAGACACATGTTAAAAACCCGAGTAAGAAAAAGAACGGCTTTGAAGGGAAGGTGACGGAGCATGATAGGGGTCAACCCATCAGGTCCCGACGCCTTTTTGGGATTTAGACGCCGGAGTGCGCCCTGGAACTCACTGGGTCTAATGACAGGAAGTCGGTCCGCCTCAGCAAGAGGACGTCGAAGGTACTGACGAACTGGCTTGGGGTTCATACACCAGGCCTTGTGTGCCTCGGATAGGGATGGTTGGCGCTCCTCCACGATTCCGGAGTCTTTTTACAATCGTCCACGCCTCGGCATTCTCAAAATTCACTCGAGACATCAACTCCTCCCACGCGCGCACACGGTGCTCGCGTAGTCGAAGTCGAACCTCTCGGCGCAAACGCATGAGCAGAAGTTTAATTAATTTCAGTTTCTAATTGTGAATTTTATAGCTTTATCTTGTAAATATAGTAATTTAAAGCATCATTTATGTGTATAAATATATGTGTATTTATATTTGTACAGTATTTTTTGTTTCACTGTAACTAGCTTCATATTTTACCTAAATATTGGATATCTGTTTGAAACGAAATTCTATTCCATGGCTGTACACAGCTACTTCGCCCACGACTCGCAAGGGGCAAGAGAGGGCACCGTCTCTTGTCAGTATAATATTATCAGTAAAAACAAAACAAAGACGAGTAGTCTGGCTCCCACCTACTGTATTTACGTTCAAAGCCAAATGAGCTGGAAGCTTTATTAATTAATGCCCAGGGCAGCATCATAACGATGGGCCTTATTATATAACCTTTACCATTACCTCCTCTGCTTACTCAGCCATTGGTTCGGAAGAACTGTCACATTAGTTTCATCTAACTGAATATTAAAATGGGTAATTTACGTAAATGTGCTAGGACTGCATGTTTACGTAACCTATTACATTTATACTACAACAGCGATTATAATCTCACGATCATCGTGTTATAATAATTTAATTAACGTTCTCACGTTTACAAATCACTTAGAAATTAAAGCGAACAAATTATTGAAATGTATTGGAAAGGATATGGTTGGTTGGATTCAGCCTCTATTACACGAGGGTAGGTCAAAAAGTAATGCCTCCTATTTTTTCCCCTTAAATAAGTAAGTTATGTGAAGACTTTGAATTTGGCGCATTTCCTCAAACCTTCTTCTCCAATCCCCTGCAGTAATAACTTCCTAAGTCAAAAGGTGGCAGCACTGCATCTTCTTGCAAAATTGCTGACATCGACATTCGTATTAGACAGCGTTCTGTGATTGAATTTTTTACTGCGGAAGGTGAAACGCCAATTCGCATTCACGAAAGGCTAAAAAATGTGTATGGTGATGCAACGATGGAAGTCAGCACTGTTAGACGATGGGTTCATCGCTGTAACGAAGCTGAAGGGCAAACACAATTGACAGATGAAAAGCGAAGCGGCAGGCCGGTGACTGCAGTGATTCCATGCAACATTCAGCCAGTCGATGACATCATTCATGGTGGTCGTCGGGTAACAACAGGTGAATTGTGTCGCATTACCTCCCTCAGTAAAGGCAGTGTGATGACGATTATTCAATAACTGGGTTACTCAAAAGTTTGTTCACGTTGGGTACCAAGAATGTTAACCGCCCAAAACAAAGAAACAAGGAAAACAATAGCCTCCTAACACTTGCAGCGCTTCAATTTGGAGGGAGAGGAGTTTTTGCAAAAAATTGTTACTGGAGACGAAATTTGGGTTCTTTTTTCTGAACCTGAATCAAAGAGGCAGACAAAGGAATGGCATCACACAACGTCACCGAAGAAAAAACAATTCAAAGCTTAGCGGTCGGTAGGTAAAGTTACGGCGACAGTGTTTTGGAATGGAGAGGGTGTGCTTGTGATTGATTTTTCGGAGCAGGGATGCACAATAAGTTCTGTCCAATACGTCAGAACTCTCAAAAAGGTGAAAGCACGTCTTCGCCGAGTTCGCCCAACAAAAACTATGGCGGATGTTCTTTTGCATGACAATACAAGACCACACACCAGCCGTTACACCACTGCAGAAATTGAGAAATTGGGATGGCAAGTCTTACAGCCCTGACCTGGCACCATCAGACTTCCATCTGTTCGGGACACTAAAGGAAGCTCATCGTGGGATTCATTTTGAAGATGAGGAGGCTGTGAAAACGTCCGTGCGACAATGGCTTAGGAAGCAAGACCGTGTGTTTTACCACTCTGGAATACATGCCCTAGTTAAAAGGTGTACCAAAACTGTGGAAAAGGACGGAGATTATATTGAATAGTGACAAATTAATCGTCAATGTTGTAGTTTTCAAGCTATGTAAAGTGGATTCAATTTTCTTGGCAATTAGCGGAGAAAAAATAGGAGAAATTACTTTTTGACCCATCCTCGTAGTATTTAGTATATCTATGCATCGTTGTAACACTGTACAAAGCCCTAACTTGATACTTTAAGAGACCCTGAGCCATAGTTTGTACTTGAAGAAGTAGCAGTCCCTTCAAGATGACTGTATAACTTTTATACTAGGAACAAAACTAGTATGCTATTTAATTGTTAAAATAAACTGAGGTCCTAAATTTTGTAACAATTGTTTATGTTTGAACCCTAGAAAATATAACATTGTTTCGAAATTTTTTTTTTTTTTTTGGAAATTTGGGGCTTTGATTAAAATAATATAAATTATATGGAAAAGTAAAGATGAAAAATTAAGGAAATTTAGTGGGTCATGCAATGACGTTATATGTGAAATTGACCAATCATAAAAGATATATGTTGGTAGTTATGGTAACGGAAGTAAAAAAGCTTCCTTGTGGAAAAAGGACGCGGGTAAGATGAAAGTTTTATATTATTATTGGACGTGCAGGACAGTGATCTCAAAGAAAATATATTGTGTAATATTGTATAATCAGTGTTAGGAAGTAAAAATCAATAATCTTGCTCAGGAAGCTTGGAGAGAAATGAACTTTCGATCAACGTACTCCGGAATGAGCAGAACTTTTTCTTTAATCCATCAATATGATCTTTGAAATATTTAAGTTCTATTTGCGATCAGTAGTGCTTAAAGGATTCATATTGTACTGTGAAGTATCATTTTATTAAAAATGGTAGAAAGTTAATTTAGATTACATTTGGAAACATCGAATTTGTGGAAAATAAACTTAAATTATGTATTACGATATTTAACTTATTCAAATTTTATTTATTTCACTCTTGAAAATACTTGAAAATACTTCACCCTTGAAAATACTTACCTTATGACTCATATTCAAACAGATACAGTAGAAGAATTAACATCTACGAGGGCTGTTCAATAAAAACTGATCACAACTTTTCTTTGACAGCGTACCTTTACTCATCCTCATAATTTTTATGGTCCTTTTCCAAATAGTCATACTGAAAGCGATGCACTTGTCCCAGCGTTTCTGCCAGTCTTCAAAGACATGCTGGAAAACATTTTCTGAGAGATCCTTCAAAATCACATCCGCAGCCTTCACCACTGCTTCTGATGATGGATAATGCCTCCCACGAAGGCGTTTCTTCAAGTTAGGGAATAGAAAAAAGTCACATGGAGCTAAATGCGGACTATAGGGAGGGTGACGGTTGCACTTCACGTTGAGTTTTGCAAGATATTCAGCAACAACATTGGCAATATGCGGCAGTGCGTTATCGTGGTGCAGCATCCAGGCTACTTCATGAAGTGTGGTCTTTTGCACCTGATATAGACTTGCATTATTTTCAGGACATTCCTGTAGTATTGTCCCGTTACTGATGTGTGTGCAGGTACAACATGCTGATAAACCATTCCATGAATATCAAAGAATGAAATGTCTAAAACTTTCCCAGAAGAAGCAACCACTTTTGCTTTTTTGGGGGTTGGTGATGAAGGAGATTTCCGTACTGAGCTTTGCTGTTTGCTCTCAGGATCAAAATGATGTAGCGAAGTTTCATCAGCAGTGATTACGTTTGAAAGAAACTCCGGATCTTCCTCTAACATCAACTTTACCTGCGTGTTACCTCCATTGCAGTGGTAGGAGATACTGAACATGTCTGAACTTGTCTGGTTCTCACATACGGAAACCAGGAATTTCTTTCACATTAAGCTAACAGAATATAATAAGTTAGAGTTTTTGTGCGAAGAATTATGTCCATAAAAATTATGATAGTCCTTTATTGAACGGCCTCGTATTTTGGATTCATTTTCGGGAACTTTTAGCAGTACTTCGCACCCGATTTTTGGTACACAGATCCCAGATAGAGGCAGAGATGATATCATCAAAATCCATCAAGACTTCCGTAGACACCTCTACCTTGAAAGAGACCACCAGATCAGAGATGACGTGAAATGATAATGGAGATGAAATGAAGGGACTGACCTAGCATTTCCACCTGAGCCATCCCGTTCAGATTTTGCTACTGAATAAATAAAACTTCTAAAATAAGTTTCGAGTTAACAGATTGTATTTTATTCTTCAGACATTTCTCACAATTTCTGGTTTATATAGCTACAAAGCAGAGATTTATTGATTTAGAACCTTTCTGTAAAATTGCATTTGATGAAATGCCTTTGATTCCTATATGTGGAACGAACTGTTTACTGAATTGACTAACAAAAACAGAATGCGGCCATGCAGGAGTAATGAAAGTTGGGTCACATTCAAAAAGCTACATGACAATGCGGTATGCATAACATATTATTGGAAATCGAGCTATGTCAACATGTTACAGCTACCTACTTGAAATCCTTCATGTAGCTCACTTAAAAATGTCCATCACTAAAGAAAATACTGAAAAGTCATTCAATTGGATTACTAAAGATAACTCTTATAGAGTTATGAACAGTTTAGATATGATCCTTAAATACTTGGGGCAGGAAAAATTTTTATCTAGATGCTTACAGTATCATAAACATCTCTGAAAATGTATTTCACACGTAAGCACGAAACTTCAATTGAAATTATTTTGATCTATGGACCACCGCGAAACAGCGCGTACGTTTTAGAGGATAAAGTAATGGACATCTCCTGTAAAGGGGCTGTTCAATAAGGAATGATAACAATTTTCTTATCCGTTCACTTCAGCTGCCACGGTGCGGGCGCTGCGGACTCGTGGTACCTCTGATGTTACTAGAGGAACCTCGGGCCGAACACTGGAGCCCCTCCCTGATAGGGAGTTGTTGGGACTGGGTTGGTACGAGGGGGCAGTGTTTCCCGATGCCCGTGGGAGATCAGGTACGTCTCCGGACGGGGTTGAGAGAAGTCATTAATATTCCCGCGTACTAGCCAGCATAGCTAGTAGAAGGTGTGCTAGATCACCAGGCGGCGCCACCGAGGTCATTACGGTAGCCTTCCCATTTTGGAGTTGGCGCGCGTAAGTGGCGTATCCACTTCCATCCTGTCTTGAGTCCACAGGACCAGATGTGGGGGCTTGTTAGTCTCTAGGACTGCCCTATGGAATGCCCCACGGTGGCGCCAGGCACCCTTTTGGGACAGTTCGGTAACTCCCTAGTTGAAAGGGGCCCGGGTTTTGGTCCGACGGGTCTAGGATTAATGAGAGTAGAACCTCTGGCATTAGCTAACTTTTGACAACGTACCTTTACTCATCCTCATAATTTTGATGGTACTTTTCAAAATAGTCTCCCCTGAATGCGATTCACTTGTCCCAGCGTTTCTGCCAGTCTTCAAAGACATGCTGGAAACCATTTTTGAGAGATCCTTCAAAATGGCTTCCGCAGCCTTCACCACTGCTTTCGATGATGGATAATGCCTCCCACGAAGGCGTTTCTTCAAGTTTGGGAGTAGAAAAATTTCACCTGGGGCTAAATTAGGACTATAGAGGGTGTCAGGGATGCAATTCACGTTGAGTTTTGCAAAGTATTCAGCAACAACATTGGCAATATGCGGCCGCGAATTATCGTGGTACAGAAATGGGATAGTGTAAGTAAAGAGATGTTGGTGGTACACATGCTAATGGGGATGGGAGAAAAGAAAAATAGATGTATAGATGTCAGGAAGAAATGTCATCAAGCTGCTCAGGAAAACTAAAGGCTTATAGTCAGGGAACCTGAGTCAGCGAGTAAATCTTAATTTCAACAATTTCATGTATTTGTACAACAGGTACAATACAGCATGTTCAATGTTAAATTTTATTGTACTGAAGTTGTAATGGATACTGTACAAATAAATATCAAAATATCAAATAAATATCAAATATCTGATTAATGCGTGGAATATTTGTTTGTTAAGATTAGCATGGTCTTGCACAGAAGGGTAATTTTGGGAATTTAACTTATGTCACTAATGCACTACTTAAGCTATTTTACGCAGTCGAGAGAAGGGCTACAAGTTTTGTTTTAGCGTACCAAATGCTACTAATTGTTGCGCTAAATAATCCATATTTAATGCAGTATTTATGCAAGCAACACTGCTGGGGGTATATAAAAAAGCAGCAAACACAATGCGGTGGCCCTAAAGGGTAATTAGGTGTTTTAAAACCGGAGAGGAAGAGCGCAGGCTGTAAGATATATATTAGTTTACTTAAACGCCCCTGCTTTACCTAAAGTAAATGTAATTAAATGGGATGTTTGCCAAAGCAGAGCTTAAGGAAGCACTTTTTCTCTCTTGTTTACATAACAAAGGGGGTTTAAGTGCACGTGCAGTGCTATACGAGTTTGAGTTACATTAACTGCCTTTGTGCGGCGAGGGTTTTGAGGTCATAGCATGTTCTGCTGCAGCAGATATTTGTATGTTTGGAGAGCACTTGTGAATGATAACATGCAGAATCAATTTCTGTTGGACGTAATATTTCTCTGTGGCACTTCCCGCGGCGGCGTGTTTTTGTAATACCAAAATAGACATTACTGCACCTGGATGTTTTTGTTTCCACTCTTGAGATTGCACCGAAAACATGATGTAGGTCAACTCTCTCCACTCCCAGATGCAGTAGTTCCAGAGAGTATACATTGAATTATACAGGGTGTCAAAATGTCTTTTGTGACGCATTGGGTAGTGCATCCATTCAATATCAGGAAAATTAAAAAATAACAAGAAATTTGTTAATATTATAATAATATAGAATATAAGCTTAGAGACACATATTTTTAACTCAAATTAATAGAAACTATAAACACAGAAATTCATATATACAAATATAGCAACTTGTAACTTAGAACTTCACTTATCTTATAAGAAATAATGATAATTTTCTTATAAATTCTCCGGGATCGTGATTTCATGTAAAACTTTCACACATCCTCAGCCGGAAGCGAAGTTGTCGTCATTGTTTTGTCGCCAGGCCATTGTTGAATGAGGTGGCACGGCATTCGAAAGGATGCGTTGTGCAGTGTGTAAAGAAAACCTCGCCGAAACAACGGGGGGGGGGGGGGAAGGCGGATTTCTCGAAAAGTTCGCGTTTGTTCTAACTGGGACTCGATTGTTTGAGAAATTTCTGGAGTGTTAGTAATCTATAAAAAGACAGCCCGCCCGCCAAAGTCAGTCAGCCTTCTCTACAACCTGGCATACCGGACTCCTTCACAAGCTTATCCACCTGGGCCTACCAAATCAATTAATCAACATCTTACACAGCTTTCTAAAACATCGCACTTTTAAAGTCACAGTCGCGGGGCATACATCTTCTCTCAGACCCGTTAGAGGCGGAGTCCCAGAAGGTTCTGTATTATCTCCCACACTATTTAGTGTATATATGGCAGACTTCCCAACCGAGCCGCGCGTCGAAATGGCACAATATGCTGACGACGTGCTGCTCTTCTGCAAAGACAGACATATTCGCAGAGCCTTCAATCCAATTCAAAGATATGTCGGTCTCACACAAGAGTGATGCAGGCGTTGGCGGATGTCCGTTAATCCGGACAAAAGCCACGCTATTCTATTCACCAAGCGCCACACCCCCGCAGACTGCCCAGATTTCCATTTCAGAGGTCGAACGATAGAATGGGTATCCTCTAACAAATACCGGAGAGTTCAGCTAGACAAGGGTTTGACTTTCCGTCGACACATCAGGGAACTCTTGGTGAGGGTTCAGGGAGCTATTGCTTCCCTGTATCCTATGCTGGGTTCTCGATCGATGCCAGTCGGCGAAAAGCTATACCTCTTTCGAGCTCTCATAGTCCCGTTGGTGCTATATTCCTGCGAGGTCTGGGGCATGGCCGCAGATTCCTGGCTGGCATATCTTCAACGTGCTCAGAATAGAGGACTTAGGTCCATCTATTCAGTAGGCCGATTTTTCCCAGTGTGGTACCTCCATGAAGCCTCGGGTCTTCCATACGCGGAGGATGAAATTAGACGCCGGGCTACAAAATTATACGAACAGCTACCTTTGCACAGAAGTGCACTGATTAGGTCTGTTGGTGGTTATGATCCAACCAGACGTCGTCGCCGACTATTCCGGGTCCCCCGCATATCTCCGGGCATCCGAGGTAACCACGGAGCAATTCCAGCAGCAGCAAACGCTGAGCTACCATTATCTACCAAGAGTTGTTGGTCTCAAAATTCACAAAAATCAATTCAAATCAAAATTCAAAATTAAAGTAAATTCTTCAACGCCAGGGTGCTAAAGGAAAGCATTCTATCCTCCTAGAGGAGTACTAAATTACCTCGAAATAATCTACCATCTTCAATCAAAATAAGCCTTCATAAACCATTCCGAAAATTGTTAAACCCTATCCTGTGTGGGCACACAGCAACAATCTTCGGGCTAACACAGCCTGTCAGTACCTGCGATGCGATCAAAGTCAGTCAGTCGATAATTGAACGCGTACGGATAAACAGCTGTGCTTGTTGGCCTTTTATTTTGTATTGTGTATGTGTACGAAGAGTATTTCTACAGAAATAAAGTGCAATTTTTTGTGTTTGTAACCTACACTTTTGATTACACGAACCCACAATATTGTGACTCTGTGGGTTCGTGAAATTAAAAGTCTAGGTGACAAGCACCAAAGATTGCATTTTATTTCCGTAGAAACACAGCAATGACCAAAAATGATCTGCTGCGGTCGATTTATTAGACTATTTATATTTAATGTAAGGAAAATGTTCTTTCGTTCTGGTTTCTAAATTATGTTTTGTCTTTCCAATATAAGCGTTATCAAAATCGAAACAATTAAACTGACAAATACCATATTTTTTATTGTTAGGAATTTTATCTTTTATTGAGAAATGCAATAAATGTTAATAAATTATTTATTTTGAGGAACTAAAGCGAAAACAAGAAGTACAGCACCTGAGACCCACTTTCCGCGAAACCGGCTACTCCGAATATGACGTTGAAGTCTCGATCACCAAAACTAGGAAAGGGAAACCTGTAATACAGCAAGCGTCAGATAAGCCTACCGCTACAGCCTGCATCCCGTTTACCGGCAATCTATCCGACAGAATCAGTAGCCTCGATCACCAAAGCTAGGAAAGGGAAACCTGTAAAACAACAACGTCAGATAAGCCTACCGCTACAGCCTACATCCCGTTTACCGGCAATCTATCCGGCAGAATCAGCAGCTTCGATCACCAAAGCTAGGAAAGGGAAACCTGTAATACAGCAAGCGTCAGGTAAGCCTACCGCTACAGCCTACATCCCGTTTACCGGCAATCTATCCGACAGAATTAGCAGCCTCGATCACCAAAACTAGGAAAGGGAAACCTGTAATACAGCAAGCGTCAGATAAGCCTACCGCTACAGCCTGCATCCCATTTACCGGCAATCTATCCGGCAGAATCAGTAGCCTCGATCACCAAAGATAGGAAAGGGAAACCTGTAATACAGCTAGCGTCAGATAAGCCTACCGCTTCAACTTGCATCCCGTTTATCGGCAATCAATCCGGCAGAATCAGTAGCCTCGATCACCAAAGCTAGGAAAGGGAAACCTGTAATACAGCAAGTGTCAGATAAGCCTACCGCTTCAACTTGCATCCCGTTTATCGGCAATCAATCCGGCAGAATCAGTAGCCTCGATCACCAAAGATAGGAAAGGGAAACCTGTAATACAGCTAGCGTCAGATAAGCCTACCGCTTCAACTTGCATCCCGTTTATCGGCAATCAATCCGGCAGAATCAGTAGCCTCGATCACCAAAGCTAGGAAAGGGAAACCTGTAATACAGCTAGCGTCAGATAAGCCTACCGCTACAGCCTACATCCCGTTTACCACCAATCTATCCGGCAGAATCAGCAGAATTCTCACCTATTACAACATCAGGACCATCCAAAAGCCATCTCAGAAGATTAAACATCTGTTGAGGCCAGTGAAAGAAAAACTGGACTTCCAAGTTCCGGGAGTGTACCGCATTCCCTGTGAATGTGGGACACCGTATATAGGACAAGCCGGAAGGACCATCGCTACTAGAATAATCGAACGTGAACAGAGCATTTGTTTAATGCAACCTGAGAAGTCTGGGTTGGCAGAGCATTGTTTTGATAACGACCATAGAGTCAATTTTCGGGAGACGACCATCTTGGCAAAATGCAAGAGTTCCTGGAAGCGGAGTATTAAGGAGGCTTTGGCGATTTCCTCTGAAAGGAGCACGCTTAATCATGATGCTGGATTTCAGTTCAGCTCCTCTTGGAAACCGGCCTTAAAAATGGAAATCCGTTGAATTAAGAAGCAAATATCAATACAGCTTGATAATCAAGTTAAGCAGTTACGTTTCTTTGACACAATTTTCTATACTCATGCCATCTCCTGATCTGGCATTTAATTTACTGAAAACAGTCCTTTGTTCAGTAATGGGAATTTTGATAGTGTTTTGTCTCTGCTTATAGTTGTGTTATATGCAGTATTTCATTTGGGTCTATACAATTTTATAAATATCCTGATGATGGGAGAGATGCACACTACCGAAACGTTGATAGCTAATCATCTTTTCACCTGACTGGCTGCCCGAGCAGAAAGTGATGGCATTTGTCGCCAGGAAAACTTCAGGTCTTGTTTAACCTAATATATCTCTACTTAAGCAGCAGAAAAAGTAAAAGGGATTGGCATCAAAGGAGTTGGTCATAAAATATGAGGGAGACCTGAACCTTATTGGAAGCCTGGAACTGACCAAATGGAAGGAAACAGAAATATCGAATACAGTTCAAAGGAATGTATGGTCTGAGGCCACGATTGATTTTCGTTCACACGCAGTGAATAAAGCTCCCAGTTGAGTTGTAACGGAAGCGAGATAACGGCTCATCACAGATAGAAGATATGGATTAACCAAACCTTATTACAGCAGTAAACATCCAGCATGCTCCGGATGTACATACACATAAAACGGTATGCTTCCGCACAATAATATTGTACAAAGAAAAAATCGGTGGATATTGCTACGTTGAGAAAGTGTAACCCGGGTGACTGTAGCGAATGTTACATAGGTAGTTGAAAAGTCTGTTAAAAGTCCAAGAACAATTGCCCTTTTTCGTGAACATCTAACTTCTTTTTCTCGTTATGGTCTCTATTGATAGCTATACACTTGGTCCAGCCATGTTGCCGCTTTTTCATCTCGTTGGAAAAATACACTCCTGGAAATTGAAATAAGAACACCGTGAATTCATTGTCCCAGGAAGGGGAAACTTTATTGACACATTCCTGGGGTCAGATACATCACATGATCACACTGACAGAACCATAGGCACGTAGACACAGGCAACAGAGCATGCACAATGTCGGCACTAGTACCGTGTATATCCACCTTTCGCAGCAATGCAGGCTGCTACTCTCCCATGGAGACGATCGTAAAGATGCTGGATGTAGTCCTGAGGAACGGCTTGCCATGCTATTTGCAGCTGGCGCCTCAGTTGGACCAGCGTTCGTGCTGGACGTGCAGACCGCGTGAGAAGACGTTTCATCCAGTCCCAAACATGCTCAATGGGGGACAGATCTGGAGATCTTGCTGGCCAGGGTAGTTGACTTACACCTTCTAGAGCACGTTGGGTGAAACGGGATACATGCGGACGTGCATTGTCCTGTTGGAACAGCAAGTTCCCTTGCCGGTCTAGGAATGGTAGAACGATGTGTTCGATGACGGTTTGGATGAACTGTGCACTATTCAGTGTCCCCTCGACGATCACCAGAGGTGTACGGCCAGTGTAGGAGATCGCTCCCCACACCATGATGCCGGGTGTTGGCCCTGTGTGCCTCGGTCGTATGTAGTCCTGATTGTGGCGTTCACCTGCACGGCGCCAAACACGCATACGACCATCATTGGCCCCAAGGCAGAAGCGACTCTCATCGCTGAAGACGACACGTCTCCATTCGTCCCTCCATTCACGCCTGTCGCGACACCACTGGAGGCGGGCTGCACGTTGTTGGGGCGTGAGCGTAAGACGGCCTAACTGTGCGCGGGACCGTAGCCCAGCTTCATGGAGACGGTTGCGAATGGTCCTCGCCGATACCCCAGGAGCAACAGTGTCCCTAATTTGCTGGGAAGTGGCGGTGTGGTCCCCTACGGCACTGCGTAGGATCCGACGGTCTTGGCGTGCATCCGTGCGTTGCTGTGGTGCGGTCCCAGGTCGATGGGCACGTGCACCTTCCGCCGACCACTGGCGACAACATCGATGTACTGCGGAGACTTCACGACCTACGTGTTGAGCAATTCGGCGGTACGTCCACCCGGCCTCCCGCATGCCCACTATATGCCCTCGCTCAAAGTCGTCAACTGCACATACGGTTCGCGTCCACGCTGTCGCGGCATGCTACCAGTGTTAAAGACTGCGATGGAGCTCCGTATGGCACGGCAAACTGGCTGACACTGACGGCGGTGGTGCACAAACGCTGCGCAGCTAGCGCCATTCGACGGCCAACACCGCGGTTCCTGGTGTGTCCGCTGTGCCGTGCGTGTGATCATTGCTTGTACAGCCCTCTCGCAGTGTCCGGAGCAAGTATGGTGGGTCTGACACACCGGCGTCAATGTGTTCTTATTTCCATTTCCAGGAGTGTAGGTTCCGTCAAGGACTACAAAATACTCGTTGACGGTACTCATATCTTCATCTGGTGAAAATGTCATAAAACCAAACCATATTTTAAAGTTAAATAAACAAAGGAAATGAAACAAAATCTGCACATCTGATAGACTGGTTTCTGGAATCTATACCAAGCCCTTATCATGCAAACTTCATTTTTAAATTTATTAACTCCTAAATCAGATTTCACAAAACAATTTACAAGTTTCGCAGATGTAATCTACTTTCTACCTTAACGAACTAACTAAACCTAAAGATTACTAGATTCCAGTAACCTTACAAATATAATCTATCTAAAACATTCTTTCTTCTAGTTTACATCTACTTTAACAATATAGATTAGATTAGATTAGATTGATTTGCGTTCAGTAGGTTCACTTATAGCCAGAAAAGGCTGTGAACATTGAACATGTCCAGAGGTATAAAGTTTAATAGCATATATATATATATATATGTACAAAAGTTAACATAAGACACATATTATAGTATACAGGCAATATGAACAACAATATGGAAAACAAAGCAGGGATAATTATATATTATACAAAATGAAATACTTTTTAAACCAGCTTTCACTTGGCTTATGCCAGTACATCTCAACCTGTCAGCAATGGATACCATTCTTGTTATTTATTAAATACATATACATTAAAAATAAACTTTCAACTTGTATCAAATATTTATTAGTAATCATTTGTCATTGGAATAGTTAAATACTACTTATAGAGCTACAGAAGCATTATCAGGATAATTTGTTATTCAGATAAACTTGTACAGAATAAAAGGATTTTGAGCTAAGCTACTCTCTAACAACATTTTTAAAAGCACCGAAATTATCAACTTTTTCTTTAAGAACATTAGGAAGTGCGCCAAATATTTTGATTGTTTGAAATTTGCATTTCTACTACAGCTTTAATTCTTATAACAAGCTACGAAATACTGTTTCCTACAGTTTTAAAATGTCCTCTTCTGCAACTGGTATCCAAAGCTTCCTCCTACTGGTATCTATCTCATAAAGGAACTGGCATCAGTAGATGGAGCTGGTTCGTTAGTTCCAGACATCCGGGTAGTCATCTCTCCGCTTCTGCATAATCAGTTGTGTATGTCCGCTCTGATACTCTCCATATATATCTTCTCTCTCCTGCATAGGCCACGCCGTGGCTCAGTGGTTAGACCGCTTGGCTCTCACCAAGGCGGCCCGGGTTCGATCCCAGGCGACTGCAAAGTGAGATTTGTGGTGGACAACACGGCGTTGGGGCGGGATTTCTCCGGGACCTCCGGTTTCCCCCGCCATCTCTTTCCACCGGTGCTCCATCTTCATCTCATGCATCATCAGTGTCATCACCTGCGTCCCGTAGGGGAAGGGATCCGTCCCTTTCAGCTGCCAAAGTGCGGACGCTGCGGACCCTTAGCACTCGTGGTACCTCTGACGTTACTAGAGGAACCTCGGGCCGAACAGCCGAGCCCCTCCTTCGGGAGTTGTTCGGATTGGGATGGTCTCGAGGGGGCAGTGTGTTCCCGATACCCGTGGGAGATTGGGTACGTTTTCGGACGGGGTTGAGGGAAGCCATTAAGTTTCCGGGTACTAGCCTGCTTAGCTAGTAGAAGGTGTGCTAGATCACCAGGCGGCCCCACCGAGGTCATATCGGTAGTCTTCACCTTGAGTGTTGACGCGCTTAAGTGGCGTATGCACTTCCATCCCGTCTTGTGTCCCTAGGACCAGATGGGGGGCTTGTTAGGAAACTAGGTCTTGCCCTAATGGAAAGCCCCACGGAGGATGCCGGGCGCCCTTTAAAGGACAGCTCGGATAACTCCCTGGTTGAAAGAGGCCCGGGTCTTGTTCAAGGCTAATTGGAGTAGAACCTCTGGACTCAACTGTCATCACCTGCGGTGCCGTATGTAGTAAAAGTGGGCGTTAAACACTACACATTCTCTCTCCTGGTATTCTCTTTCTGTCTACTTTCTGATGTCCATCATTGGCGCCTTAAATCAGGTCTTCAAGTCTGGTTATCTGTATCTTTAGTTTCTCTTGGTCC
Source organism: Mantis religiosa (assembly GCA_030765055.1). Classification (NCBI taxonomy): domain Eukaryota; kingdom Metazoa; phylum Arthropoda; class Insecta; order Mantodea; family Mantidae; genus Mantis; species Mantis religiosa. The sequence goes on from CM060954.1 coordinate 25,613,700, forward strand.
TATTTCCCTCCGACGATCTCTTAAGTTATATTCTTTCCTCATAGATTGAAATGTTCTTACATTTCTTTCTTGAAATATTTCGTCACGGGTCATATATTCCTCCAACGCCTTCACGGATATTATTTGAGACATATTTTCTATATGTATATAATCTTCTGCAACTCTTAAGATGTTCCATAAGCAATTTCCTTGAAGTTTCCTTCGACCATCTTCTACTAGTTCACTATACTGCATTCAAAAATAACATGTTCAGGCGAATCTAAACAGTTGAATTGCTCACATAAATCTGATTTCTTCTTCCCTATAATTTGTAAATATACATTGTATGGGCCATGTCCTGTAACAAAATTAAAAAGTGTTTTTCTTGGTTTCATATGTTCCCACTTTGGCCTCTCTTTAATGTCTGGAAATAAATCATGTGGTCTTCTTTCTACGTGTACATTAACGCACTCTTCTTGCCATTCTTGTAATAAATAAGTTTTCACTTCTTTATTAGTATTACATCTTTTTGGCATAATTTTATAAACATTCCCATATTCTTCCTTCTTTAGCCATTCAGTTGCAATCTTTAATCTAATGATATAGTCAATAGGCCAAATTCCCGCTACTATTAGTAGGGCCAAAGTAGATGTCGTTTTTGTAGCTCCACTGCTGCGAAGTAATATTTGTTTCTGAGTTTTTCGGATTAAATTTGCGTAGGATTAGACCCTTAAGCTATGTGCCCATGTACTTGTGCCATATCCTATTATACCTATTACAAAACTCATATGATATATCTTTGTTGCTGTAAAAGTTATTCTATAGCTCTTTTGTTCAATTGACGCTAATTTCATAATGACATTTACTGCCTTTTCTCTTACGTACTTCATATGGCTGTTTAAAAGTAATTTTCCATCTAATTTTATGCCTAAATATTTAAACGTTTTGTGCTTGTTTTATATTTACATTATAGATATTCATGTCTGGGAACAGGAAGGAGTCCCGTGGGGATAAGTCTGGTGAATAATGATACAAATACTTTTAATGGTGGCGATCAAGGGTTACCCCAGCTCTACGTTGTGCGCCAATTTGAAACAAAATGTTTATGGTGAGCAAATAAGTCGGCGAGCAATGAGGTTTCTCTCAGGGTATGCGTGGATGGGTGTGAGAAGGAGATTTTCACAACACTGGAATGCCCGTCTCCAAATTATTTATTCACTGCTTCTTCTTTTCAAACATCGAAATGGAACTTTCCGACCGAGGGTTACCAATCTCGGTTTAGAGTTACTGAATGCTAATCGTTTATTCCTCTATAAATTTTGATGACCCGACAAATATTCAAGACAGAACAAGTTGACCGCTCTAATAGGCTTCACGTCTCAGACTCCTCTCATCGGCTGCACGCCGAACACCCTTCTGATCGGCTTCACACCAAAGACTGCTTATAATGGCTTCCTAGCCGCGAACTGTCCCCATCGGCTACACGCCGAAGAGTGCCCTCGAACCACAGCTGCGCGTGTATATATCTCTAACTTTCACTCTCAAAATTCCTTTTCAACCAAGATCCCTTTGTGGCTGTTTTGGTCGCCATTGTAAATGATCCAAAGAATTCCCTATTCATACACGTCAAGTGACAATTCCTTTAGAAATCTTCTAAGGACACTGTTTCTTACATGGCTTTGTTATAACACTTTCCCCAACTCAACTGGCCTTGCCCGTTGTCGTTACAAAGAATCAACGTTCCTTTGACATCTATCATGATTCTTTGCTTCTGGCATACCATAATTTCGGTATCAATAAGTTGGACGAGGAACCAATTAAAAGCCCAACTCATGCAATTTCGCCATTGCCATTGCTGATTTGTGTCATGGTACATTATGCTGATGAAAGAACACCTTTTTCCCTTTCAATCTCGGTCTCTTTGCAGTCAACTCATGTTGCAAACGATACAACAATGAAACATAATAGGCTCCAGTCATAGTTCTGCGTTTTTCCAAGTAGTCTATGTGATGATGATGATGATGATGATGATGATGATGCGGGTCATCAGCACCCTTTAAAAAACTAGTCATGGCAAAAGCCAGATATAAAACTTTCTAAAAATTATACAACAATAACAAGACCTATTAAAAATACACGTACATAAAAGACATTAATCAAAACCTACTAAAAATTTCGTTCACTAAATCCTAAACTCTAACCTAGACAAGAATCTAAAAACCTTCTCCACGGGTCTCCACGCATGGCCTACACGTGGGTGGGCCTGTTGACCGTCTCCCTCAACCACGATGAGGAGCTCACACGAGGGAAACTGTTGGCTGGGGACCCCGGGTACGCCTAACCCGTACCTACCGAAGTAGGCCCCTGGGGGGAGGTGTATGTGGATTATTCCTTGAGAATCCCAAGAAACTGTGGCCATCATCTTAGTAGCTGACAAAATGGCCCTTGCCATTGTATTTTCATCAGTGTTTGTCCATTGTTTTGACTACTGTTTTGACTCTAGTATATAATAATGAATTCAAACTTCATTCAGGGTCACAAATCGACGTAAAAGGCCTTACGGATTGCGATTAAACATCACCAACACTCGATAGAATTGTTCTTCCATATGCGCTCTTTGTCGACTCTGAGCAATCGTGGCACCCGTTTTGCACATAGCTCTTCCACTGCCAATTTTTAATGCGGAATGTTGTGCACTTACTCGGTTGAGATCACTACTCAGAAATCTCACGAACTTTGACTCGGCGGTCTTACATAATCAGATCGTAGATTATTTCAATGGTGTCCTCTGTGGTGAACCTCAACTGGGTGACCAGAGCTCGATTCATTTTCGGTGGTTCTACAATTACGATTCTAAAGTAAATGGTCTTCAATGTTGGTGCAGAGTACGCGTGAACTTCATCCAGCTCAGTTTTGACATATGAGGCAGTCCAGCCTTTCAAATGACAACGCCTTTTCACCATTTTCATTAACTGCTATCACACTGACCAGATCAGGCGCCTGTCAACAATGAACTGTGTATTGCAGTGAATTCAAATTTTCTGTACAATCTTTGAGCAATCAACCTTATCACTTACAAAGCTCCAACAAAGGTTCCCATCCTTTCATGGAAATTTACCAGACTTGTCAAATGACCCTCTACTATGTAACAATAGAGGAAAGCAAGCGACTCCATGCACTGTCTTGTCAGACAATGTAATTTAGAAGAAAAGTTTTAACATGATCAAAGGATATTCAATACCTATTATTAACGTATCAATAGTCCGCCCAAATATCATAGATGGTAGCGTGCCTGTCTCGCGCTCAAGAGGGAATGAGATTGGATCTTAGTCAAGTTTACCTTGTCCAAAATGATAGCTGTCCCTTTCTTCCTTTCTCCCTGTCTCACTTCCACCCTTCCTCCCTTAAACACTTGCTCCCTTGCTCCCTGTCTCCATTCCTCCCATCCTCCCTTCCTCCCTTGATCCCTTGCTCCCTGTCTCCATTCCACCCATCCTCCCTTGATCCCTTGCTCCCTGTCTCACTTGCTCCCTTGCTCCCTTACTCCCTTCCTGCCATGCTTCCTTGCTCCCTTCCTGCCTTGCTCACTTCCTGCTATGCTTCCTTGCTCCCTTCCTGCCTTGCTCCCTTACTCCCTTCCTGTCTTGCTCCCTTGCTCCGTTCCTGCCTTGCTCCCTTGCTCCCTGTCTCACTTCCTCCCATGCTCCCTTGCTCCCTGTCTCACTTGCTCCCTTGCTCCCTGTCTTCCTTCATGCCTTGCTCCCTTGCCCCCTGTCTTACTTGCTCCCTTGCTCCCTGTCTTCCTTCCTGCCATGCTTCCTTGCTCCCTTCCTGCCATGCTTCCTTGCTCCCTTCCTCCCTTACTCCCTTGCTCCCTGTCTCACTTCCTCCCATGCTCCCTATCTCACCTGCTCCCTTGCTCCCTTGCTCCCTTCCTCCCATGCTCCCTTGCTCCCTTGCTGCCTTGCTCCCTTCCTCCCTTACTCCATTGCTCCCTGTCTCACTTCTTCCCATGCTCCCTTGCTCCCTGTCTCACTTGCTCCCTTGCTCCCTGTCTTCCTTCCTGCCTTGCTCCCTTGCTCCCTGGCTCCGTTGCTCTCTTGCTCCCTTGCTCCCTTCCTGCCTTGCTCCCTTGCTCCCTTGCTCCCTCGCTCCCTTCCTCCCTTGCTCCCTTGCTCCCTTGCTCCCTTACTCCCTTCCTGCCTTGCTCCCTCTCTTCCTTCCTCCCTTGCTCCCTTGCTCCCTCGCTCCCTTCCTCCTTTGTTCCCTTGCTCCCTTGCTCCCTTGCTCCCTTCTTGCATTGCCCCCTTGCTCCCTTCCTCCCATGCTCCCTTGCTCCCTGTCTCCCTTGCTCCCTTCCTGCCTTGCTTCCTTCCTCACTTGCTCCATTCCTGCCTTCCTCACTTGCTCCCTTCTTGCCTTGCTCCCTTGCTCCCTTCCTGCCTTGCTCCCTTGCTCCCTGTCTCCCTTGCTCCCTTCCTGCCTTGCTTCCTTCCTCACTTGCTCCCTTCCTCCCATGCTCCCTTGCTCCCTGTCCTCCTTCCTCCCTTGCTCCTTTGCTCCTTTCCGTCCTTCCTCACTTCCTTCTTGCCTTGCTCCCTTGCTCCCTTGCTCCCTTGCTCCCTTCCGTCCTTCCTCATTTCCTTCTTGCCTTCCTCCCTTCCTGCCTTCCTCCCTTCCTGCCTTCCTCCCTTCCTGCCTTCCTCCCTTGCTCCGTGTCTCACTTCCTCCCTTGCTCTCTGTCTCCCTACCTCCCTTGCTCCTTTGCTCCTTTGCTCCCTTGCTCCCTTCCTGCCTTGCTCCCTTCCTCCCTTGCTCCTTTGCTCCTTTCCGTCCTTCCTCACTTCCTTCTTGCCTTGCTCCCTTGCTCCCTTGCTCCCTTGCTCCCTTCCGTCCTTCCTCATTTCCTTCTTGCCTTCCTCCCTTCCTGCCTTCCTCCCTTCCTGCCTTCCTCCCTTCCTGCCTTCCTCCCTTGCTCCGTGTCTCACTTCCTCCCTTGCTCTCTGTCTCCCTACCTCCCTTGCTCCTTTGCTCCTTTGCTCCCTTGCTCCCTTCCTCCCTTGCTCCCTTCCTCCCTTGCTCCCTTCCTCCCTTTCTGCCTTGCTGCCTTCCTCCTTTCCTCCCTTTCTCCCTTCCTCCCTTCCTGCCTTGCTCCCTTGCTCCCGTCCTGCCTTCCTCCCTTGCTCCCTTCCTCCCTTCCTGCTTTCCTCCCTTCCTGCTTTCCTCCTCTGCTCCCATCCTCCCTTCCTTTCTCCTTTTCTCCCTACCTCCGTTCCTCCCTTTCTTTCTTTCTTCCCTTATTTATTCCTTTCTCCCTTCGTTCGTTCTTTCCTTCCTTCCTTTCTTTCTTTCTTTCTTTCTTTCTTTTTTTCTTTGTTTCTCCCTTCGTTCCTTCCTTCCTTTCTTTTTTGTTTTTGCTCTAAGCATGTATAATAATCAATTTAGTTAAATTTCTCTTCTGTTATAATTCAGATTTACACAAATCACTAATTAAGAACCTGAGGCAACTTTCTTGTGGTATTCTATGAACCAAAGTAATCTTACAGAAATTTAAGCACTTTGGAAGGAGAGAAGCATTTCATGTTTTAATTTCTTTTTAATCCCAATCTGCATTAAGTGCACAAACGAAGTACAAACTCGCTTAAGATCTTTTTAATTAAATTAAGCTTCAGTAAATTTGCACCACCGTGCTAAACCTCTTAAAATAATTAGCTATTCCGTATATTCAGCAAAGAGTGTTAAAAAGTGCACCGTACTGGTTAAAATATTCAAAGAATACCAGATTAAAACCAGGTTGCACACCACAGGTTATTTAATCTTCTGCATTGCTCTTCCTTGCTGTTATTGAAGTTTTTTGTGTTAATCGCTGTCTTACCACTATTCACCGCTGGAAATTTACGACTTGGAGACGAGCATGGAAGTCCAGACTCCGAGTTTTATGTTCCCATTAGGTGGTTTTGTAGACTGTAGTTCTGTACAGATTTCTGTTTTTTTTTTTTTTTGTTTCTTGTTGTTAAAGTCTGTGGAACACAGCTCGCTTTAATTTGGCAGATTTATGGCTTTGTGGGTGGCATTCTATTCAGGAATACCTTGTTCCGGATGGAGAAAAGGGATTTTGCCCCTGAATGAATGTAGGATTATTTACACTATCAAGACTCATAAGAAAAATACATTTAAATTGGGAAAAACAATTAACACCCCACGTATAAAACTTATATAACATAACCAAAATGTTTTTATGTATAGTGCGATCCAAATAAACCTGAACCACTTCAATAGGCCATAACTTTTGAACCAATAATAGGACACACGTACAACTTTGGGAGAATATAATACATAATTGGGAGATGACATTACACTATTTACATCCCTTATCCTTCCCGTAGGGGAGGGGAATCGTCCCCTTCAGCTGCCGTGGTGCGGGCGCTGCGGACCCTTAGCACTCTTGGTACCTCTGACGTTACTAGAGAAACCTCGGGACGAACTGCCAAGCCCCTCTCGTCGGGGAGTTGTTCTGATTGGCTTGGACTCGAGTGGGCAGTGAGTTCCCGACACCCACGGGGAAATGGGTACCTCCGGCCAGGATACGGCCGCCCGGAGAGGGTAGAGGGCTGTCTCATAATTCCCGGGTACTAGCCTGCAGAGTTAGTACAGATGTATTTTTTATCTTGAAAGGTGCAGAGCGATGCGCAGTGGTGTCTGGACGAGTCCACCTCAGAACGGTTGCAACTCGAAGGGAGGGCAGGTCAGTTGCGTACCAGTTGCGAGCAACTAAACACGTGCAGAGCTACTCGGTGACACTACAGCTTGTTTCAAATAGTGCTTGTCTCCTGGTTCCAAGAGAGCATTTATAAATGACGCCTCCTAGTAGCACATTAGGAGATAAAGTGCTACATTTAAAAACACGAGAAGTAATAACCAATATCCATAGATTTACAAAAATGGAGCAATGGTCTGGGTCAGCTATAAAAATCTGGAGAAGGGTATCTGAGGCAACAGGTGTGTCTGAAAGCAGTTTAGGAGAGTTATTAAGGAAAGAAAAGCCATTGGTGCTAGTGCAACAACGTCCTTCTCTATGCCCAGTAAACAAAGATTAAGAACATGCACAAAATCTAATTTGGATGTTTTAATTCAGAAGTAGTTAGGCGAACTATGAATAATTTTTAAACCACAGAAAAACAAAGACCAACTTTGAAGAAAATGCTTATGCAGCTAAAATTTCTACTGACTTCCAAGGCAGTGTTTGAACATTAAGAAAAGTTCTTTTGAAGCTAAGATTATTTGAAAAAAAAAATCACTAAACGTGACAGACAAATTTTAATCGAACATTACACCATACGTGCAAAAAGGTTTAAGTATTTACGAAATATTCGGAGATATTGAAGTGAAGTTTATATAGCTTATATGGAAGAAACTTATATAAATACAGCACATACTGGACCATATGCCTGGAGTGAAATACGTTACAGGGACTCTGCACCGATATTGAAAGGCCGACAGTTGTTTACCATGCCTGCTGGAGGAGAACAGGGTTTTGTGCCAAATGTCTATGTCCCATTTAAGATCCAACAAAAGCGTGGAGATTACTACCATAGTAAGAATTGCAACTTAGTTTATAAGAGCTGCAAAACTGGCTTCGAGAATGAAATTTGTTTTTAGACACCTTATGCAGCGCCCTCCCCTCTCGTAATCTTACGCGTGTGACGCATTGTGGAGATAGGTGCACTATCCCCACCACAGTTTCTACTCATCCCTACCGCGCAGGATTCTTGTCAAGATAAAATAATATATCTGTAGAAGGTGTGCTAGAACACTAGGCGGCCCCACCGAGGTTTTCGGTAGTCCTCCCTGCGGGGTTGACGCGCCTAAGTGGTGTATCCACTTCCACCCGTCTTGACGTTGTAGTCGATGGGAATGGGGCTTTTTAGACTCAATGTATTGCCCCATGGAAGGACCCCCGGAGTTTCCATCGCTCCCGGGTAGAAGAAGGCCCGGGAGCTTGGTCCTACCGGTGCATAACTAATGGATACAGAACCTCTGCACCTAAATAGAAGCTTATCTAGAATATAAGTCTCTTAAAACCAGGGAGTATCCGAGCTGACCCCAAAGGGTGCCCGGCGTCCTCCTTGGGGCTTTCCATAGGGCAAGACCTGGGTTACTAACAAGCCCCCCCCCCATCTGGTCACAAGACAGTTACAAGACGGGATGGAAGTGAATACGCCACTTACGCGCGCCAACACCAAAGGTGAAGGCTACCAATATGACCTCGTTGGGGCCGCCTGGCGATCTAGCACACCTTCGACTAACTCTGCAGGCTAGTACCCGGGAATATTTATGGCTTCCCTCAACTCCGTCCGGAGCCGTACCCGATTCCCCCGGGGATCGGAAACCACTACCCCTCGAGACCAACCCAATCCGAACAACTCCCAGAGGGAAGGGCTCGGTAGTTCGGTCCGAGGTTCCTCTGGTAACGTCAGAGGTACCATGAGTGTTAAGGGTCCGCAGCGCCCGCACCACGGCAGCTGAAGGGGACGGATCGCTTCCCCTACGCGAAATTAAAAGGGTCGGTGATCATACTTTTGGGAAATATCAATCAAACATATCTTTGTAACGGCAGTAGTGAAAAAATTACTGAACATCTTGATCGAAGTAAGTGTTCTAAAGGAAAACGTTTTGATAACACGAATTCCAATGATTCTAACTGACAAAACATTTGCATTTAAACGACTGCAGTTTCCACGGCGGCTTGGTTTAGCTATGATTATAAATAAATCCCAGAGGGAAGTCATTGGGTGTTTAGGGGTTTAATAAGTCATATCGGACGGTGAATGAAATGGGTGAAATGATGCTCAAATGTGTCCAGGGTCCATGGAGCTTAGAGCTACCCGACATTCGTCTGTAAGGATAAGGGAAAACCCCGGAAAAAACCTTATCCAGGTAACTCACCCTGACCGAGATTCGAACTCGGGACCTCTTGAACGTGAGGCAGACATGCTACCATCTACGCTACCGAGGCGGGCTCACAGCTAATTGAGTAGCAAAATCATTAGACTTGTAATAAAATCACTTCAACGAATGTATTAAAACAAAGTACAATCTACAAATTGTTCTGCTAAAATGCACGAGTGCAAAAAGGTACAGGCGTGTACTCTTCAAATTTCCTATGGACGTCACTATTACATATGTGCCACCACTTTTGCGATTAGAACAAGAATATATTCCAGGAAGAAGCGTAATTAGAAACCAGTAATACAGTGTTTGTGTAAAGTGCTCATTTATGTATTTACTTTAGAAGACTGCCATTCTCACACGTAATAATTTGTTACTTCGTTATTAGCTAAGGCTGAATTATAATTCATTATTGCTCTTGTACTATAACACACAATTAAATCCATGCTATATTTAACAAATAAGGTTGTCAATTCTTATAATACTTTGTGCATAATTATAAATATTGTTCCTCACGATAAAATATTACAGGTGCTGCCATCTCTAAACCGAAGGTTGCAGTCAGGTTGTGCTGGCATTTGTTGTCCACTAAAACCTCTCTCCTAGTGAAAGAGTAATATAACTAAACCGTTTCTTATGTTTTCTGAACCCACTTTCTAAGAATGCTTATTCTTCTACGAGTTTAGTTTCTCTATTTACAGAAATAGTTTCATTACACGTAACATTACAGCTACAAGAGGAAATACAGGGGAAAGAAGTGACAATGAAATGTTCTCATGATATCACGACAAACAAAAGAATGGAGCTTAGAACTTTGAAGAAGTGTAAATGATAGTAATATTAAACCCGAAAGAAAAGTATATTTGGTCTACAATCTTAACCGTAATGATCAACGGATAAAGAAGCGTTAGTAGTAATATTTAGAGAACATACTACGTAAGCAACAAATGTATGTGCTCAGATATATCAGTTTGCTCATCTTTATTCTGACAATATATAAAGTTTATAAATTTTTACATTTTAAGAGATATAATTAATATAATTATAATTATTTTCAAGGCAAAAGATATAAAAGTTTCGGCACATATAAGAAAACAGTCGGCGAATAAAGTTTCGTGGTAATAATGAGCCTTGCTAAGCAGTTATTATAAACCAGCACCGGCAAGCAGAGATAACTGAGGTAAAGGACTTGGCGGCATAGATTAAGTTACTTTGGTTTCTTTATTCTTCCCGAAATCTCTGGACTGATAGAGATTGTTCGGTTTCTGGCTGATTGTAGAACAATCTAGAATTACGAATTAGGTATTTAAGGACGTGACGCTGTGACGTGACGTGCTGTTGAAAGAATGCCAGATAATAGACTTACAAAACAAATATTACAGTATCAGATTCAGGAAACGATGGCTGGAGGACTTCGAAGGCGGAGGGCACTTGATTGCCTATGCATGCAGTGAAGAAGAACAAGAAGAAGAGGAAGACGAGGAAGAAGAGGAAGAAGAGGAAGAAGAGGAAGATGAGGAGGAGGAAGAGGAAGAGGAAGAGGAGGAGGAAGAGGAAGAGGAGGAGGAAGAGGAAGAGGAGGAAGAAGAGGAAGAGGAGGAGGAAGAGGAGGAGGAAGAGGAAGTGGAGGAGGAAGAGGAAGAGGAGGAGGAAGAGGAAGAGGAGGAGGAAGAGGAAGAGGAAGAGGAAGAGGAGGAGGAGGAAGAGGAAGAGGAGGAGGAAGAGGACGAGGAGGAGGAAGAGGAAGAGGAAGAAGAGGAAGAGGAAGAGGAAGAAGAAGAGGAAGAAGAGGAAGAAGAAGTGGAAGAAGAAGAAGAGGAAGAAGAAGAAGAGGACGAAGAAGAGGAAGAAGAAGAAGAGAAGAAAAGGAAGAAGAGGAAGAAGAAGAAGAAGAAGAAGAGGAAGAAGAAGAAGAAGAAGAAGAAGAAGAAGAAGAAGAAGAAGAAGAAGAAGAAGAAGAAGAAGAAGAAGAAGAAGAAGAAGAAGAAGAAGAAGAAGAAGAAGAAGAAGAAGAAGAAGAAGAAGAAGAAGAAGAAGAAGAAGAAGAAGAAGAAGAAGAAGAAGAAGAAGAAGAAGAAGAAGAAGAAGAAGAAGAAGAAGAAGAAGAAGAAGAAGAAGAAGAAGAAGAAGAAGAAGAAGAAGAAGAAGAAGAAGAAGAAGAAGAAGAAGAAGAAGAAGAAGAAGAAGAAGAAGAAGAAGAAGAAGAAGAAGAAGAAGAAGAAGAAGAAGAAGAAGAAGAAGAAGAAGAAGAAGAAGAAGAAGAAGAAGAAGAAGAAGAAGAAGAAGAAGAAGAAGAAGAAGAAGAAGAAGAAGAAGAAGAAGAAGAAGAAGAAGAAGAAGAAGAAGAAGAAGAAGAAGAAGAAGAAGAAGAAGAAGAAGAAGAAGAAGAAGAAGAAGAAGAAGAAGAAGAAGAAGAAGAAGAAGAAGAAGAAGAAGAAGAAGAAGAAGAAGAAGAAGAAGAAGAAGAAGAAGAAGAAAAAGAGGAGGAGGAAGAAGTAGAAGAAGAAGAAGAACAAGAAGAAGAAGAAGAAGAAGAAGAACGTGACGGCTCGCAAAGTTAGTTATAAAACAGTGAGTAGTTGTGTAACAAGAGTGTTGTTGTAACGAGAGCTAATGTAATCAGCTGTCATGGTTTGTAATTGCCATCGACCTTGGAAGATTGTGTTATTATGTGATGTAATGTTGTTACGTGAGAATTGAACAGTGTATCTCCACGGAAATAAAGGAGATTTTTAATTTCTGCAATTCGACCTTTTAATTCTACGAACCCACAAAGTCACATTATATAATTATGATTAATAATTATTAATTATTATAATTAATTATAACAATTAATTATTACATAATTATTATATATATTTTATTATTCTTAACCTAAAGATAAACGTACGGTAACTCTAACGGTGAACTCATTTGAGCATCATTTCACCCATTCGATATGACGAAACGTTGAAGGACGAGAATTAAATATATTATATTATTATATATTACTCTGGGTTGCAGAAATTTAGAACAACCTTTGCTGCAGTAAAAATAAGTGAAAATGACAGTCACCTGTCTTCGAGGCTGACTTGGTGTTTTGCTGCATGAAAACAAATGAATGAAATCACTACGGTAATATCGTGCTGCTTAAAAGCTTACCCTGGCTTTATCTTTGTTAGTACAACGCACTGATTATTCCCGCAAGATTGAGAGGGATACTGTCGCGCTTCTCTGACGTGTGCTAAACACCAATGAAAGCATCACGTCAACCAATGAAATGCGCAGCAACCACTAATGACATATGTTATGCAGGGTAACTTTTTAAACAGCACGGTAATACACTTCAATTGTCGACTGTCGCTATATCCAACGAACAACTGCCGCTCATTACACCTTGCAGGTATTTATACCTCCCTAGCCATTGTTTATAGAAAGCCACAGACCTTTCGAGAACTTTATAGGCAGCAACAATGGGCAGAACGTTCTGAAGCCTCCGTATTTTCCTATCCTGTCGAGCGCCCGGGTCCGGCTTGTGGTAGAAGCAAAACAATGCCACACGGTAACAATATATATTAGTATAAAGTATTTCAGTCTGTCTAGTCAACGGGTGTGCAATTCGGACTCAAAGGAAGCTGACTCTTCCGCCCACTAATGATCTCCACACTTCAGAAATGGAACACTGTCGTTGAGGACCAATAGCAACTCTGATTTTCTTGAAATGACAGTCACATGCTTACTCCGCGTGGAGTCTCAGTTGCCAAAGTTCCAATTTCCAGTTGATCTGTTTCATTACGTGCAGAAATTCGTTGTGTCACGATGTGGCGACCGTAGGAGGAAAATGCAGTGGTAAATGCAAATGAAGTAGTAGATAACTTTCAGTGAAGTGAAAATAATCAAAGTGATGACAATAATGTGAATAACTGGGCCGAGTTATATTACTGGAGAAGCCTCAAAAAAACAAAGTTATAACGGGAACTGTTTCTAAGCAAATTCAAGCGCTTGTTTTGAACACATATAAATATGTGCTGAGAAATAATCTTGGTAAGGGGTCATGCAATGAACCTGATGATAAATTCTGGGTATTCACAGAAATACAGTAAGAAATATTGTGACGAAAGGAATACCAAAGACGCTGATCAAGTGTGAAAACAAAAGGAAACGTTTCTCTAAAGTAGATAATTTCACATGCGATTTAATTCGCCGAGAAATTTATAGATTCTATGCAAAAGGTAGAGCGCCCACCTTAGACGAATTGGTTGCACATTTGTAAGAAATTTATGATTTTCCTTATGGGCGCTGCACTTTGAGCGGTCTCCTAAAGGAGCTGGGCTTCAAATACCGCACTTTGAATAAGATAAGGGTTATTATAGAATCCAGTAGAATTGTAGTTTGGCCATATATTTGTCAAAACTAAAGAAGTTTTGCAGTAATGGACATAAGATTATTTAGACGAAACCTCGTACGATACCCATTACGTATCGAGAAAGCTTGCAACCTTGCAGAAAGGACTGGGAGAAGGAGGGCCGGGGTTGTAAAACAATTATAAGGATTTATCAAAGGAGCCAGCCGACGTGAACACGAGTTAACTAAACAGACTTTACCAATGTGTTGCTTAATGGTAAATTGAAAAACTATTATCGCTCACTTTTAAAACTCCCCAACAGTTCAATTTGATATCAAGAATTTGTCTCGTCCTGTATTCTGTGTTATGTATTTTATATGAAGTGTTACCTTTACTTAACTATTGTTTAGTTTTCCGTTAGCGATAAAGCCGTTTTGTTGGTCTCAAATTAACTGTAAGTCCTTCAAATTTACTGCATCTCAAAGCTGGACCACACCATAGGGCACCGTCTGTAATACCCTAATTACCTCGAGTATTTCTAAGTTACCAAAGTCTGCTTTCTCTCAGGATTTTCATTAATCAACTGCAGTGTAATACCTGGTGTTCTCTTCCACTTCCTACCCCTTCATGGTCATAAATCATACCTCTGTCATCACTGCAGTGCTTTTGTGAAGTTGAACATTGGAATCATGCACTTCTTGTACCCTCTCCAGAAATTGCGAGTCACTGTCGGCTATGGGTTGCAGATTTTTGCGTTGCAATTTACTTTTGCAGGGAGAATTTAATATATACTCCTTGCAAAACAATACTATTACTTCAGGAGCCTTTACGAGTGAGTGCTGTGGGTTGGTGAACCATGTTTTTACTTTATTTTAAACCAGTTGCTTTAGCCGGTGTGGACACAAGCATTTTCCCTGTGTTAGCGTCTTATTGTTGCTGAAATTGCAATGCTAGAAACAGATAATAAGTTATCTAATTTAAGTAAGTAGACGTCATTTGTCCCACATATTTTGTGTCTCCTGGACACAAAAAGGCTATATTCTGAAACAGATGCAAGCGCGCGCGTGTAGGTGTGCATGCACAACTTAAAAATTAAGAGACAATTACATAAACACTTTATATTTAAGTAGATCAACTTCCACAGATGCGTATGAAGATTTTAGAAAAATTACGCCCGTTGAAACCACGTGATTTGTTATTTACTCAAGAATTAAATAAAAATTTTAAATAAAATAATGTATTTTAAGGTGTTTTCATGACAAACGAAATGATTATCTTAAATATTCAAGAAACAATCTGTGAAGTCTTCATTCCGAATGCCTTTGTATAAGTATAAAAAACTATAAACAAAATCTTATCGCATTAAAAACTGAAAAATATTATTTCTGCTACTTTTAATCATTTGAAAGGGTAGAGCCAAACTGAAAAATTCAACCCCATTGCCAGGAATTGAACCACGGATCTACTGGTTTTCGTACAGTGGCTCTAACCATTTGAGCTACCATGGCCAACGTGCCAACATGACATTAAATTCCTCAACTGAATCGTGTTTCTTCCGGTAAACCACCAGGAGTTCTCTCATATTTGTCTCGTGTTTATGAGAACTCCTAGTGGTTTACCGGGAGAAACACGAGTCAGTTGAGCATGCTGGCACGTTGGCCATAGTAGCTCAAATGGTTAGAGCGGTTGGACATGAACCAGAAGATCCGTGGTTCCATTCCCGGCTGTGATATTGAATGTTTCATTCTGGCTCTACCCTTTCATAGTGCGTCCTACACACGGCTGGTGTGAAAGAACAATTAATCTCCATTAATTGTACTTAATAGTGGCCGAACTATAAAGCCCGATCCTTAAAGTACTTACAGCATAGTAAGTCGCCATTAAGGTAGATGCCTCATGTGTTTATGAGAACTCCTAGTGGTTTACCGGGAGAAACACGAGTCAGTTGAGGAATTTAATGTCATGTTGGCACGCTGGTCATAGTAGCTCAAATGGTTAGAGCGGCTGGACGGAATCCAGAAGATCCGTGGTTCAATTCCCGAATATGGTATTGAATTTTTCAGTTTGTCTCTACCCTTTCATAGTGCGTCTTACACATAGCTAGTGTGAAAGAATAATTAATTTCCTTTTAATCATTTGTTTTTATCAGAAGAAGGTCAAGGGCGCGTTGAATCATTCATGGCTATGCAAAGAGAATAAAATATCAAAGTGACCACACAGTGACCTATTCTCAGAAGATTTGAGTATTGCTTAAATCTATTTTGTTCTCTTATTTCCCATGTACCTGTGAGAGAACGTGTAACACAGCCAATTTACAATTCATGTGGAATTATTTTGTTCTGAAGAAACTTTCCATTGTCTGTAAGATTTCAGCTTTCGGTAAAGTGTCCTGCCCTCGATACATATTTTCTCCATTGAATTGACAAGTTTTTGATACCATCCTTATAGAATGAAGGAGGACGCGTGCGGAGCTAGTTGGGCAAAAACACTTCTACACTTGCGTCATCATGAAAGCGCTGTTTTCCTAGGTCTTATTTGACTGGTTCAAACAAATGGTAGTCGCAGGGCGATAACTCTGGACGAGGGTGTTCCAGAGTTGTCCAATGCATTTTCTCCTGTTTTTACCACGTTTAAGTGGCAGTATGTGTCCTGGCATTGTCATGGAGAAGAATGGCGTTTCGGATCAGTTGTCGGCATCGCTTGTTGCGAAATGAAGCTTTTGCTTCATTCAAAATGTGACAGTAATAGGCTGCATTGATTTTCCTTTGTTCGTGAAGAAAATGCACCACCAAAACGCCCGCGGAGTCTCAGAAAACGGTTGCAAAAACACTTCCATCGGATGGGCATGTTCTAACCTTGACCGGACTTGCTTCATCTCCTCGCCGCCACTCCATGCTTGCTTGCTTTGACCCTGGAGTGGAATGATTCATCACAAATCACAATGCGATTCAGGTATCTCTGACAAACTTCCTGGCGTAACGCTTTTTGCTCCTGGTTGAGGGACAAGAAACCTAAATGGCGATTTTCTCTAGTGGAGTTCATCTCGGATACATAATACATAAGTTATTCCTAGGTAGAAAAACCGATTCTGATAATCTTATGCACCGATCATGAAATATCTGTCAATAATGCTGAGTGAGAACGTGTCCTTCAGTGACAATTATCAACGACAAGACGTAAATTGAGACAAAACCCAGCCTTTACGAACCAGATAATTGCGGAGGCTTCTTTCCGCCACCTCCCGCAAACACTCTGAAAGTCTCCGACCGTTGTATAAGCGAGGAATGACTGAGAATCCGGCGACTTCGAGATGCTGATGCAACATAAAGTGCTGTAGCACAAATGAGCTTCTGCTACAGTAATTATTACGTACGATATGAGTGAGAAATTGGAGAGTTTTGTTTTCAATATTTTAGCGAGTGAACTGGAAGGAATAAAAGGATCTTTGACTGTGGAGATGGAAGTGAAGAACGTACTAATTTAAACTAGAAATGATAAGTGTTTGACGATGGTTTGTAGCATTTAAATACATATGTATTTACAATAATAACAAACCCGCAGGGTGCGGGTGACATTCAACTAGGGAAAGTAAAGGATATAGCAAAGTGCTTATCAAAGGTTACTGACCAGAGTTCATCAAAACTTCTGTGTCATTTCTGTTATTAATTAAGGTTTCTGTCGTAGCTTTGATCTCTGTACATCTCTTGAAGTACTGAGTAGGACCTCAGCTTTAACTGCTGGTGGAGTTATTCCTTTGTTACCGTCGATACCTGCATGTCATGCGGGAAACCCAGTGTCGCCTCGAGCGGCCTAGCATGAAGCTGTAATCCTCAAAAATCCTAATGAAGGTATTCCGGTGGAAACCCAAGCTGTCTTGGAGTTTTGGAGCATGACAACTAATTCCATCCTCCACGTACGCAAGAGATGAGGCTTAGTGAAGTAAGCTTATGGGAAAATCTGTCTTAATCATTTCATAGTTTTCATAATTCTGTAATAAACCAGAAAGTTAGAGTAAAATTTGCAGCTCCTACCACTGCCCTTCTACTTGAAACATTTCTGCAACGACGTTTTTTAAACCAATGCTAAGACAAGATATTTTTCATAAAGGTTAATAACAATAGAAAAAAAATTAAAACATTAGAAGGGACAATTACACAGCAGAAATTTCTAGAAACCTTATAACCTAGAGAGGATTTCTAGCCTCTATTTCTTAAAATTTTAAGAGCCCTTTTAATTTTATAAGTTGGTTCATGACATACAATTTATAGAGGGTATAGTACAGTTAAGCAAAGAGGAAATATTAAGGGAGAAATTTTATTAATCTTAATGTTATTGATTGATGCAACAATCATTCATTTGTGGAAGTGTTTTCCTTGTTCTAGCTTCGAGGGACATGTTCAGACACTCGGATCATAACCACTGGAAAAAATATATGTGTATAATAATAATTTAATGTATACTCGTGGAAATTGAAATAAGAACACCGTGAATTCATTTTCCCAGGAAGGGGAAACTTTAATGAGACATTCCTGGGGGTCAGATACATCACATGATCACACTGACAGAACCATAGGCACATAGACACAGGCAACAGAGCATGCACAATGTCGGCACTAGTACCGTGTATATCCACCTTTCGCAGCAAGGCAGGCTGCTATTCTCCCATGCAGACGATCGTAGAGATGCTGCATGTAGTCCTGCGGAACGGCTTGCCATGCCATTTCCAGCTGGCGCCTCAGTTGGACCAGCGTTCGTGCTGGACGTACAGACCGTGTGAGACGACGTTTCATCCAGTCCCAAAAATGCTCAATGGGGGACAGATCTGGAGATCTTGCTGGACAGGGTAGTTGACTTACACCCCCTAGAGCACGTTGGGTGGCACGGGATACATGCGGACGTGCATTGTCCTGTTGGAACAGCAAGTTCCCTTGCCGGTCTAGGAATGGTAGAACGATGGGTTCGATGACGGTTTGGATGTACCATGCACTATTCAGTGTCCCCTCGACGATCACCAGAGGTGTACGGCCAGTGTAGGAGATCGCTCCCCACACCATGGTGCCGGGTGTTGGCCCTGTGTGCCTCGGTCGTATGCAGTCCTGATTGTGGCGCTCACCTGCACGGCGCCAAACACGCATACGACCATCATTGGCCCCAAGGCAGGAGCGACTCTCATCGCTGAAGACGACAGGTTTCCATTCGTCCCTCCATTCCCGCCTGTCGCGACCCCACTGGAGGCGGGCTGCATGGTGTTGGGGCGTGAGCGGAGGACGGCCTAACGGAGCGCGGGACCATAGCCCAGCTTCATGGAGATGGTTGCGAATGGTCCTCACCGATACCCCAGGAGCAACAGTGTCCCTAATTTGCTGGGAAGTGGCGTTGCGGTCCCCTACGGCACTGCGTAGGATCCGACGGTCTTGGCGTGCATCCGTGCGTCGCTGCAGTCCAGTCCCAGGTCGACGGGCACGTGCACCTTCCGCCGACCACTGGCGACAACATCGATGTACTGTGGAGACCTCACGCCCCACGTGTTCAGCAATTCGGCGGTACGTCCACCCGGCCTCCCGCATGCCCACTATACGCCCTCGCTCAAAGTCCGTCAACTGCACATACGGTTCACGTCGACGCTGTGTCGGCATGCTACCAGTGTTAAAGACTGCAATGGAGCTCCGTATACCACGGCAAACTGGCTGACACTGTCGGCGGCGGGGCCCAAACGCTGCGCAGCTAGCGCCATTTGACGGCCAACACCGCGGTTTCTGGTGTGTCCGCTGTGCCGTAAGTGTGATCATTGCTTGTACAGCCCTCTCGCAGTGTCTGGAGCAAGTATGGTGGGTCTGACACACCGGCGTCAATGTGTTCTTATTTCTATTTCCAGGAGTGTAATATTAACAATATATCATCTCGAGTTCAACTCACTTCACTTTAACAAACCGACACCTCTATACTAAAAACGAACTGAAAATTACTCTGTTTCAAACTGCGTGACTTCTGTTTTAATTGTAGGTGCATTATTCATGCTTGAGATAAATGCTATGAGGAAAGAATGGAGTGGTTTTTCCGGCTTATATGTCTTGAATGGATGGATGTTAGGTGTAACCATAGCCATGTGAAGATAAAACGTGCATCGCTCGTTTTCGAAGTATCGCAGAGACAGGATTTTTGTACGGTCATGATCAGAAAATAACATTCTTTCTTATTAAAAGATTGACATCTGTCATTTTTCAAACATTTATTCGAGCGTAATAAATTAATATAATTTTCTCAGTTCAGGCACGCGAAGTGCGTGTACCACATTCGGCAGCGGTGCTAGGCGGGGCAAGCTTAGGATTGGCTGGAGTCTGCATTACGGTCCGCCTTCATAGCCTTTAACTTTTGCGAAGATTATAGAAGGCCTTGGCTCCATGCAAACTCTAAATAAATACATTTTATAAAAATGTAATTGGAAGCTCATCCATAGTATGAACTGGAATTTTATCTGTACCACTTGCTACTTCAAAGTTGCAATAACTATAAGAACAGAGGTCATTAAGGCATGGGCTGGTAAATGGCCTAGTTCAAATCTCACGAGGATCCTTCTGCAAAATTGACAATTTTCCTATGTTTCATAACGTGTATTATCTGGCACATGATGGAGGCAGACACTCAACTCTGAACGGAAGTGTTCTCTTCCCAGGATGGATGGATGATTGGGGTTTTGGAGCGCCCTTAAAAAATCTAATCATGCTAAAGCAAAATTAAAAATAACTAAGCTAGGTGCATTGTAAATAAAAAACACATCTCGTGTGTCAAAACTAAAACAAACTTAAGGGTATGTATGACTGAAATTTTCAAATTCTGAACTAATAATGCTAGCTTTTTCAAATTTACACCATAGGTGGAGAATAATGTAGACATGTTACAACCTAAATTTAAACCATTTTTCTCCAGCAGTTTAGAAATTATGATAAATTTTGTATTTTTTTGTTACGACACTAAAAATGTCCCTTGCGACAAAATATTTTGAATTTTGGTCTAATATTTTAACCCTATGTTCATAATACACATACTTTTTTAAATTGCTCTGGGTTTTTCTGTGTCTCCTTTAGTGTAGGTCACAAAAATTTTTTAATTTACAAATATTCTTTTTTGTCTAAAAAACTGTAAGTTTTGTGTTTGAAAATTAAAAATATATGCTTATATACATTTCACAACAAAACCTAGGGCAATTTCCATTCCTCATGATATTCTGAACCTATGTAGGAAATTTCATGAATGTAGTACAAAAACTGCATCGCAAGGAGCATTTTACAGGAAGAAAAATGCTGAAAATATGAACATTGAGAAAACACCGATTAAAGATTTGATTGCGTAACTCACATTAAAATCCACCAGGCTGATAGGTTGGACCCTCATATTTCTGTTTCCTCTCCTCTGTTGCTGTTTTTTCCACCTTTTTCTTCTTTAGATGTTGCTTTTCTTCTGCACAACTTCGCTTCTTGCTTTGCAGGATACGAGTCTGATCTCGCTGCACTGAAGTTTTCCTTGCTGAGTCTACTACACTTTCACCTCTGATATTTTGCTGCAGCTCCAATGACTTAAGACTACCCATGTTAAACTCACTGATGCTTTTAATAACAGCAAGATCCAATTTTCGTTTTGATATGAAAACTTCCTTTGGGCACTTATTCCATATGACATGATGCAAAGATTCATTGGCATTCTGTGTTTTTCCTGTTTTGCACACCTCTAGTAATGTTGTAGAAGCCAGCCTCTGATATATTGGCAACATTTTAGGAACTATTTTGTCTGAAAGCCTTATTTTTCTTTTCTTGAATTGAAAATGTAAGAACGGAAAACAGACAAAGAATGTGGATGTAGGCAAAAGAGGGCGTGACTCTGACAGAGTTTAAAGGCCACCGACATTTAAATATGCATTTAAAAATGGCGTTCGGAGGCAAATTATGCATTTTACACATTCGGGAATGTCTAAATTATTTTATAGAATTAAAATAAAAAAAGTCGTTATTTTCACGATTTTCATGAAATTTCAGTCATACATACCCTTAAAAACATTAAACAGTTAAAACGGATAAAAGGTAGAAAGCTAAATTCTAAAATTGAGAGGAAAAAGAACTTAAAAACTTTAGCCACCGCTTTTTGGTCGTCCGCCAATACCTCTGCCAAGCTGGTCAGCAGCTGGAGTGACCGGCGAAGACGAGCCACGCTAAAACAGTTGATCAAGACATATCAGACCGAGAGGGCATCCCCGCAAAGTGGGGACACTGGAGCAGGGTCCTTCTTAAAACGATAGCTATGAGTAAAAAGGCAGTGACCGTTGCGCAACCGAGCAACCAAGGATGTTACCCAAGAAACTGTGTCGTTCTTCACCGAGCGTAGCTTATTTCCGCATAGAGCGGGCCGCTCTGCCCGCCGGGATGAGAGCACAGGTCTCCGCATCACAAGACGGAAGTCTTCCGAACATCACTAGCAGGAGAGGTCCAACAACATGTGTGCGTCTGCAGTTCAGAGATCACAAGGATCGCGACGCCGCCTTAGCTTCAGGCCTGCCCATACTTGGGCAGTGTCTCAAAGTTGAGAATAGTAAACTGCAGCGCCACACTCCATGCAGACACTGCTGCGCCTATGGGCACACCGCTGACACTTACACCGTGCCTCCTACAGCAGTGTGTCAGGCACACGACCTCAGGCGCCGACGCCGGTACTGCGCCACCTGTAATGGACTAGGCCATTTTACTGGTCAGGCGCAGTGCCCACTTTCCCCACGCCGGAACACCAGGGACCAACACCTCGGAACACAACCATCAGTGAGCCCGCCGATTGGCAGCAAGCTCTTTGTGGTCTAGGAGAGGAGCTTCACCGAACCAGCATCAAGCTATGCAGACTCGAGGACCTCCTGACGACCACTGTCACCGCAGTCAACAACCGTCCCCCAGCGGTGGAAGTTCAGGACCTTCATTCTGAGGTCCTAAACATAAACCAGCGCCTGGGCAACACAGAGGAATCCGTAGCCGCTGCTGCCGCCCAACGCAGCACAACAACGCCGCCCTCCAGGACATGCAAGACAGGCTGATCACGCTCTCCAGCCAACTCATGGACGGACTTACACCGCAGAAACAGATAGAGTCAATCAACACCCAGCTCCAGGACAGCGCAGCCCAATATGAAGAAGGGATTCCCGATCTTCTGTCCAAAATTGATCGCATCACCAGCGCCTTCTGCGACGACCCACCCAACGACACACTAAGCTACTGCAAGGGCAAGCTTGAAAAGATTGTTGGATACATCAACGATACAGCACCCAACAAGAAGCTACACGAAGCCCTTCGCGAACACTAGGACCACATCACCCAGAGCATCTACGACTTAAAGATGTGTCTGGCTCCAGAACACGGGGTCCCTCCGCCGCAATTTCTGCCACATCGAGACACCCGCACACGCAGGACGCCGCCGCCATCAGACCTGCAACGCCGCCTCCCCCCCGGCCATGAGCTGTGACGGCCATGGCTCTTCTGCATCACCCCAATCCAGTTCCAACGAGGACTTAACGACACCATCCAGTCACGCATATAACCATCATCACTGTACACAGGTCGTAGCCAGGGTCTCCTGGATCATGACTGCTACCTGACCACCACAAGCGGGTTCCCGCACAGCTAGTTTCTACACACGAACAGCCGGGTTGCTTAGGCGGTACCGGCCACCAAATTCGCCTCAACAGTCCCAACTAAATTAGCACCACATGCCTCAATAAATAGAATCACCTCAGAACAACATCCCTCCCATGCCACATCCTTCTTCCTACCCAAATACCCAATCTACACTGTTGTTGGTAACAAAAAAAAAAAAAAATCCTCCGAAGAGACGAACGGTATAATGACCTTGGGTTGAATGTTGGCCGATTTAGCCGCCGAACCCGCCAGTTCATTCCCAGATAAGCCAACGTGTCCAGGAACCCATGCACACACCACGCTAACACCAGAGGTGTGTAAAACGTGGAGGGCGTCCTGGATCCGCTTTACAATAGGGTGGTAGCTGTACAGCTGCCGAAGGCTCTAAAGTACACTAAGGGAATCACTAGAAATGACGCAGTCACCTATCTGGTGTCGTCGAACATGTAAAATGGCTCAGTAGATCGCATAAATTTCAGCGCTAAAAATTGAAGTGCATCAATGGAATCCGAATGTATAGGGTTCGGTTCCACAGACACAGGCACAGTCAACATCTTCTGAGCTCTTGGTGCCATCACAGTAAATTAAAAGTCGATAATTAAAAGCGGATAAAAATTCTAAAAAGCACTGGGAGCCATCATTGACTTCCTGTAGCGTGCAATGCCCAGATCCACGTGGGGCGTTACACGCAGCCAAGGTGGATACACTCTCTCCTAGGAAGCATCTTGGGCAGTTCAAGGACATGCCATCAAAGAAGCTCCCGGAAGCGAAATCCTGGCGGCTTGGGATTGGAACGTGTGTTGCTATATCGCACGACAAAGAAGGTTTCAAAAAATGGTGCAGACGTCGGGTGCGCTGGCATGGTATTTAACACACAGGTTCTCTTCCCAGGTTTCCTTTCCCAATCATCATTTCGTTTCAGGTATCACCAAAGCCCACAGCTCCGGTGTTATCAAACGCTAAAACAGCTTTTCCTTTTGTATAAATTAATGCGTTTTATTAGCTTGTGATTTCATTTACCGCTACCTTTCAATACTGTAACTTCTCAACGGTTTAGACACATCCATTTTCATAGCTTTTGGCGCTCGTGAAAACTTCTCGTTTGTGTTGCTTTTTAAACGAAAGGGATTCTTCCGCCAGAAGGAACAGAATGGAAATACTCGTTAACCTTAATGACGGCTGGAAGGGCGCCAGAGATAGACAAGACGTGCAGGGAGAAGTTCTTTACGTGCATCAATTTTGACGTCGAGGTGAACAACCGCATTATAAGTGTGTGCAGAGGGCGAAGTAATTTTTTGCTGTTGTCTAAGTCGAAACACTTCAAATGTGTAGCTTCAAAACTATTATAAAACATGATTGCGGGAACATATTACTCGGGGTCGGCATTGAAAATCATCATTAGGTTTATAATTCTACTAGCTGACCCGGCGAACTTCATATCCCCAATAAAAGTTGTCTGAGCCTATCTATATCAATAAAACAAATTTGGATTTGTTAATTATTCTGCAATTGGTTTAGGCCACGCCATGGCTCAGTGGTTAGACCGCTTGGCTCTCACCAAGGTGGCCCGGGTTTGATCCCAGGCGACCGCAAAGTGAAATTTGTGGTGGACAACACGGCGTTGGGGCGGGTTTTCTACGGGACCTCCGGTTTCCCCCGCCATATCATTCCACCGGTGCTCCATCTTCATCTCATGTATCATCAGTGTCACCGCCTGCGGTGCCGTATGTAGTAAAAGCGGGCGTTAAACACTACACATTGCAATTGGGGTGCACTTTAAGTACAACCCAGTTACAATTAAGTTAAGGCTTTCTGATAAACTATAGATTGGGGGGAATGAGTAGAGCCAGAATGAAAAATTTAATGCTATAGCCGGGATTTAAAACACGTATCTCCCAGTCTCCGTCCGGCTGATGCAAACCACTGAGCTACTATGGCTAACATGCCACTACGACATTAAATTCTTCAACTGAGTGGTACGTTTACCGGTAAATCACTAGGGTTCTCAAATACTATAAGACAAGCACCTTTTGTGGGACTGTATGCTGTAAGTACTTAAGTCCCAGTCTTCATAGTTAAACCAATATGTTTAGGTAATGTTGGCAATAGTACGACGTCTATTTAATAAAAAATAACCACAATCATTCTTGACAACGTAGCTTTACTCATCCTCATAATTTTGATGGTCTCCTGAATGCGATGCACTTGTCCCAGCGTTTCTACCAGTCTTCAAAGTCATGCTGGAAACCATTTTTGAGAGATCCTTCAAAATCGCCTCCGCAGCCTTCACCACTGCTCCTGATGATGTATAATGCCTCCCACGAAGGCGTTAGGGAATAGAAAAAAGTCACATGGGGCTACGTCCGGACTATAGGGAGGGTGAGGGTGTGTAAAGAAATGTCAACTTGTCTTAGAACTTAAAAGTTTTGAATTTTGTACTGCAGTGTGCCATGCAGTCAGAGAATCTATAAATGAACTTACCTTACTTCAGTAACCCCTGGAGTGGCTTCCTTCCAGCGATAATACTGAAAAAAGATAAAAACAAATATCATTATATTAAATGCATAGAGATTTTCGCAACTGAACTTATGTTTTTCTGCGTACAAGAATATTCACTAAACTATTAAAGTTAATAAGACGTTTTAATGCATTCAACAATGCAGTCTTTATCGCAATAAACATGCTGAGATATGGTTTTCCATATGCTGCTATGAATATAATAAAATAATGATATATGAGAGCTGTTCAATAAAGAATTATCACAATTTTTTTTTTCTTGACAACGTACCTTAACTCAACCTCATAATTTTGATGGTCCTTAAAATAGTCTCTCCTGAATGCGATACATTTGTCTCAGCGTTTCTGCCAGACTTTAAAAACATGCTGGAAATAATTGTTTGAGAGATCCTTCGAAGTTGCCTCTGCAGCCTTCACCATTACTTCTGATAATGGAGAATGCCTCCCACGAAGGTGTTTCTTCAAGTTAGGGAATAGAAAAAGGTCACATGGGGCTAAATCTGGACTATAGGGAGGGTGAGGGATGCACTTCACGTTGATGTTTGCAAGATATTCAGCAACAACCTTGGCAATATGTGGCCGGGCATTATCGTGGTGCAGCATCCAGCCTGCTTCACGGAAATGTCGTCTTTTGCGCCTGATATGGACTTGCAATGTTTTCAGGACATCCCTGTAGTATTGTCCAGTTACTGATGTGTGTGCAGGTACAACATGCTGATAAACTATTCCGTGAATATCAAAGAATGAGATGACCATAACTTTCCCAGCAGAAGCAACCACTTTTGCTTTTTTGGGAATTGGTGATGGAGGGGACTTCTACACTGAGTTTGCTGTTTACTCTCAGGATCAAAATGATGTAGCCAAGTTTCATCAACAGTTATTACGTTTGAAAAAAATTCCGGATCTTCCTCTAACATCAACTTTAACTGCATGTTACCTCCATTGCAGCGGTAGGTGATACTGAACATGTCTGAACTTACCTGGTTCTCACAGGCGGGAACCAGGAGTACCAACAATGAAACTACTACAGCATGTTTGTTTCACATTAAGCTAACAGAATATAATAAGATTGAATTTTAGTGGGAAGAAGCATGACGGTAAAAAATTATGATCATTCTTTATTGAACAGGCCTCATATATTTTACAATCTCTGTTTTATGAGTCCCTAAACAATATAATTCTTCAAATAACCTTAAATTTTGGGTGGATAATGTAACAGCTGAGCTCTCCAGAAAGCAACAGACGTTTGAACACAAAAACAATTCACAAATAGAAAAACTCAAAGTTTTTTAAATGTAGTTGAAAGATGTAACGGGAGTTTTTGGTTTGAAATGAGTTTTGTTTTCTTATCTGAGTATTAGTGGGCCATGTAAGGACAATATAAAAACAAAGTATGAACGGTTGCTAGGGAAAAAGAGAATCAATAATCTTGTTTCATGAGGATTAAAATGTCGTGGTGAATATAAAAGTTTAGTAACGGAAAATTAATAGTTTGATAAGAAGATATGTGTTCTGTAATCTTGTTTGGACGTGCAGGAATAAGGAGTTTTAAGTAATTAATGGAATCTTTTTATTAAAGAAGTAGGAATTTATCGATATGCTCGAGGAAACCTGCAATGATTGACTAGGAAAGAAAGTCCAGGTAAAATGTAATCCTGGTCATACAATTAAATTATTTGTTACAAAATTGTATTTATTTCACTCTGAGCCACACCTGAAAACGAGATTTGGTGAATAGAAGAAACTGATAATAGCAAAAATTCACACGAGAAGAGGAAGAATTGTGCTTCCAACATAGAAATCTTGCTTCAAAGGTATACCCTTAAGCTGCCCTTCGACATAATCACCATTCAAATTTAGACATTTATCATACCGTGGCACATGTTTTTCAATACCCTCCTGGTAGAAATCTGCCGCCTGCAACTTCAACCACCGGTTTGCGCCGGCATACATTCGGCGTCAGTATCAAAACGTTTATCGAGCCATCTTCCATCGGTGGGAAGAGGTAGTAATCTTTCGACGCCAAATCCGGGTTGTGTGGTGAAGGACAAGCACTTCCCATCCAAAACCATCCAAGAGTGCCCGGGTACTTGTCCGTGTGTGGACGTGCGTTGTCGTGAAAAAACAACACCTTGGTGCTAAGTTTTCCACAATGCTTATTTTGTTTGGCGCGCAGTAACTTTCTTAGTAAATCCTTTCATGGAAGTGTTGAGAACAGTGTTGTTGTATAAATTTATTAATTGGGAGTCGATTAATGACACTAAACAACACTTACTTTTAAATTTTCCCGCAACTAGTTTCAGAGGCTTTCCCTCTATCTTCAGCCGGACATCGACTGGTTCTCATTGGTGTAGCTGGCAATATTTTGTCATCGGTCTCCTCTGGTGGCGGTTCGAGGAACTTGCTGAACAAATTATATGAAATTTAGAAACAAAAGCAAAGGAACACTTTAGGCACATAAAATACAAACAATTAGAAAAATCAGCAGTAGCCACGCATTTTTGGAAAAAAAAACCACAACATAAATCCAGAACCAAAATTACTAAAACATACAACAGGAAAAGAAGAACTGTCCACATGGGAACAAATCTTTATTTCAAAAAATAGGAACAAAGTATTCAATTTCGACATCCCCCAGAAAGATTTGTTCAGCAAGTTCCTCGAACCACCACCAGAGGAGACCGATGACAAAATATTGCCAGCTACACCAATAAGAACCAGTCGATGTCCGGCTGAAGATAGAGGGAAGGCCTCTGAAACTAGTTCCGGGAAAATTTAAAAGTAAGTGTTGTTTAGTGTCATTAATCGAATCCAATTAATTTAACTTTCTTAGTGTTTCGAATAACTTTCTGAGTTTATTACGTTCCAGAAAATCAAGGAGAAGCACTCCCTTGGAGTCCCAAAACAAGGTAGCCACGAACTTTCTTATTTCCTTCACTATGGCGGTTTCACTTCACTATGGCTTCAAATGCTGCAATGTTTTGTGGAGTCACAACTCTTTATGCCTGATCTGTACGTGGAGCATCTTCCACTAAAGTCACACAATTTGCGAACTTCCTACTCCATTCATAGACTTTCTGTTGTGACAAACATGCATCACCGTACTGAACCTTCATTCGTCGATGAATTTCAACAAGTTTCACACCTCCACTACGCAAAAATCGAATAACAGAGCGTCGTTCTTCCCTGCTGCAAGTCGCAAGTGGGCCGGGCATCTTTATACTGATACTGCGACGGTATGTGTGCATCTGCTATATGCTGCCATCTACAGGCCATTCTGCAAGCTGTCTGTAGCACGCTTACCAACTTACAGGATAACGGCGGGAAATTTCGATTTCTTATTACATATTGTCACATATGCCATGGGGGTTGCATCTGGTTATCTCTATATTGTTAAGTTCTAGACGTTCTCGGGCTTCGAGCCAGGTAAGCAGATGTTGAGACATCGACGTTTCGGGAGAGTACATCTCTCCCATCATCAGGATGTTGAATGACAGGCAGACCAGCAGAAGAGTCGAGTCGTTCAGGTTTACCTGGACGGAGTGTTTGCTGCCCAGCACCTAGCCGCTTATTGAGTCTTTATCTGGGCAGTATAGAAGAGTCTTCATTAGTCTCAGGCGATTGTTTTCGGCAGTGGACATATCTAGCCTTGTGCGCGCAGTCGCCCCGTGGGGGGGGGGATGCGCCAGTGCTGGCTGCGCTCTTCCGCCTGCCTGGGAGGCATCTGAGCACAGTCTGCTTAACAGGCTAGAGGGAAAGGAACAGTGTTAAGGTATTGAGTTTACCAAGCCCATTTCTGTGCTTAGGAGGTTGGAGTCAGGGGAATGTGGCCCTGTACAGTACTAGTTACCCAAGGCATCTTTGGGTAACCGGTAGCTCGGTCGGCGGTGAGGAACCCTGTGGTCATAACGGCCAAGGGTGTTCACCTGTATGTTTGGGTGGGAGTCCAGCTTATCGTAGATGGTGCGGGATCTCTCCCGCACCACGTCCACGATATACGGGACCCCAGAGTATGTGTGTAGGATGTGGGACGGGAATCTACGCCCGGTATCGTAGATCATGCGCAGTGCCCTGTTCCGGACGCGCTGCAGTCTGCGAATAGTGGTGGGAGCCACTGATCCTCAGACTTCGCAGCCGTACAGAATCAGGGGCGGTATAATCGCCCGATACAGGCGTAGTTTGAGGTGTGTTGGCATGGTGGATTTGAGAATAGGGTATAACTGTGCTAGCGCTGCATGCCCTTGTCCGGCTTTGACCCGGACATGAGGTGCGTAGGTGAGACCGCGATCCAGGTGGACGCCAAGGTATTTGGCAGTTGGAACCCAAGGGATTTGCCTCTGCCTTAACCTCAGCGACCAATACGGTCGCCTAGCTCGGACCTTAGCCAGGAGAAGTGCAGAGCTCTTCTCGGGGCTAATGGCCATCCTCCACATCTCACTCCAACGGCCAATGGCTCGGAGTGAATGACTTAGGGCTGAAGTGACCCATATATATACTGGTCGCCAAGAAAATTACGCGGACCAATCAGCGAGCGGGCTCGCGTTGGTGAATATGACGACCTCTCAGAAAAGATTCAGCTCATATTTCTATATTGTTATATTTATTGGATTTTACATAATTATTAATTCTCAAGTAAATCTGAATTATGGACGGAAGCCCCAATTCTTAATTCTTGCATCGTTTAGCAGCAAGCTGGGACAAACGGGCTGGTTACCCACATCCGCCCAAGCCTATGAAAAGCCCTTTAATTTGCGTCATGTCCGGTGAATACTGCGTGGCTTTTCCCGAAGGCACTCTCTAGAGCCGGAAGTTCTGGAACGTTTGATGACAAGCTGAGTCTAGAACAAGTGTTCTAGAAGCTTCCAGGATGGGCTTGGTTCACCATATTTGGGAGAATTATAAGCGGGCGAGTTCAAACCTCGTCCTTCCCTGCTTATGAATTTGGATTTCGTCCGGGGCACTCGACAGTCCAACAGCTGCTGCGAGTCGTGGAGACGGCTGCCCTGGGTTTCCAGGAACAGGCGTTCACGGCAGCAGTGTCTTTGGACGTCGAGAAGGCTTTCTCTACAACCTGGCATACCGGACTCCTTCACAAGCTTATCCACCTGGGCCTACCAAATCAATTAATCAACATCTTACACAGTTTTCTAAAACATCGCACTTTTAAAGTCACAGCCGCGGGGCATACATCTTCTCTCAGACCCGTTAGAGGCGGAGTCCCAGAAGGCTCTGTATTATCTCCCACACTATTTAGTGTATTTATAGCAGACTTACCAACCAAGCCGCGCGTCGAAATGGCACAATATGCTGACGACGTGCTGCTCTTCTGCAAAGACAGACATATTCGCAGAGCCTTCAACCCAATCCAAAGACACCTCCGTCTCACACAAGAGTGCTGCAGGCGCTGGCGGATGTCCGTTAATCCGGACAAAAGCGACGCTATTCTATTCACCAAGCGCCACACCCCCACAGACTGCCCAGATTTCCATTTCAGAGGTCGAAGGATAGAATGAGTACCCCCTATCAAATACCTGGGAGTAGAGCTAGACAAGGGTCTGACTTTCCGTCGACACATCAGGGAACTCTCGGCGAGGGTTCAGGGAGCCATTGCTTCCCTGTATCCTATGCTGGGTTCTCGATCGATGCCAGTCCGGGTGAAGCTATACCTCTTTCGAACTCTCATAGTCCCGTTGATGCTACGATATATGCCTGCGAGGTGTGGGGCATGGCCGCAGATTCCTGGCTGGCATATCTTCAACGTGCTCAGAATAGAGGACTTAGGTCCATCTATTTAGTAGGCCGATTCTTCCCAGTAAGGTTCCTCCATGAAGCCTCGGGTCTTCCATACGTGGAAGATGAAATTAGATGCCGGGCTACAAAACTATAGAACAGTTACCTTTGCACAGAAGTGCCCTGGTTCGGTCTCTTGGTGATTATGATCCCACCAGATGTCGTCGCCGACTATTCCGGGTCCGCTGCATGGCTTGCGGGCATCCGAGGTAACCACGGAGCAATTCCAGCAGCAGCAAAAGCTGAGCTCCCATAATCTACCAAGAGTTGTTGGCTTCTAAATTAAATATAAATCAGATCAAAATCAAAATAAATCCTTCAACGCCAGGGGCTAAAGGAAAGCATTCTATCCTTCTAGAGCAGTACTACACTGCCTCGTAATCAATCCACCATCCTCAAACAAAAACATCCATCCTAAAAACCTTAAAAGAAAATCCTATCTGTGGTTAAACCCTATCCTGGGTGGGCACAGAGCAACAATCTTCCGGCTAACAAAGCCTGCCAGTACCAGCGATGCGATGCGAAGCTCGTACTTCTTCTTCTCTTCTCTCCTGCTACCCGCTCGTGCTCTACTCGCTCCTGCAGTGCGGCTTCTCCGCTCAGTGGACGACCAGGACCCATTACCGACGGCACCCTCAGACATATGAGACGCATCGGCCAAGGTAAGGTCAACCCGTTTCTGTATGTGTTGTAAACGCGAGGGTCTACGTACTCCTGTAGTTAGATTATGCCAGTGTAACGCTTGTTAATCCCTTCTGGTTTACCACAAGACCTTGTATTGCTACCCTCCCAGGGTACCTACCATTTGCAATAAATGAATTGTCAGTTCAATTAATCCCTACCATCTGTAATCTGCTATGCCTCCCCTAGTTCGGCCGCGCCGTGGCTCAGAGGTTAGACCGCTTGGCTCTCACCAGGGCGGCCCGGGTTCGATCCAGGCGACCGCAAAGTGAAATGGTGGATAACACGGCGCTGGGGCGGGTTTTCTCCGGGATCTCCGGTTTCCCCCGCCATCTCATTCCACCGGTGCTCCATCTTCATCTCATATATCATCAGTGTCATCATCCAGTAGGGGAGAGGATCCGTGCCCTTCAGCTGCCGAAGTGCGGGCGCTGCGGATCCTTAGCACTCGAGGTACCTCTGACGTTACTAGATGAACCTCGAGCCGAACATGCCGAGCCCCTCCCGTAGGGGAGTTGTTCGGATTGGGTTGGACTCGAGGGGGCAGTGTGTTCCCGACACCTACGGGTAAATGGGTACTTCCGGGCAGGCTATGGCCGCCCGGAGGGAGTAGACGGTTGCCTAAAAAGTCCCGGATACTAGCCTGCAGAGCTAGTAGAAGGTGTGCTAGATCACCATTCGGCCCCGCCGAGGTTATCGGTAGTCTTCCCTGCGGGGTTGACGCGCGTAAGTGGTGTATCCACTTTCTACCCGTCTTGACGTTGTGCTCAGCGGGGGGGGGGGCTATTTAGACTCCAGATATTGCCCTATGGAAAGAGCGCCGGAGTTTCCATCGCTCCCAGGTAGAAGGAGGCCCGGATCCTTGGGGTCCAGGACTAATGGGAGTAGAACCTCTGCGCTTAACTGTCAACGCCTGCGGTGCCATATGTAGTAGAAGCGGGCGTTAAACACTACACATTTCATTTTCCCCCAGTTCATGCTGCCCTAGAAATAGGCAACATGACAAAATTTCAGGGTTTCATTTGACTCACACTCATACTTTTCCTACTTACTGTAAATATGTACGTAGAGGAAGTACAGTATACCACAGGAAAGAAAGTCTGCGGTGGATGAGACGCAGGGGGATTTCAAAAGGTTCTTACACCCTCCCTCGGTAGTTTGACACCCCATTTCAGTTCAGTTACAGACCATTCAAAAATATTCTGACGTCGTCTCCCTTTGTGAATTAATCTTCTCGGTTTTAGTGTACAGAGTAAATAGAGCGCATGTTTTTTTAACGTTTCTACTCCTTGTGTAGCATGCGTTCCCTGTGACGCACATTTACTATCCTGGTCACACTGTGTAGGGGGACGCATTCCTGTCAGCGACTTTCTTTGCGTTGGTGGACAGTAAATTTACTGAATTTTACACGCATAATTAAAAAGGGCTTCGGTACAAACAGTCAATTTCACGAGAATTAAAACGACATTTCACATATACACTCCTGGAAATGGAAATAAGAACACATTGACGCCGGTGTGTCAGACCCTCCATACTTGCTGCGGACACTGCGAGAGGGCTGTACAAGCAATGATCACACTTATGGCTCAGCGGACACACCAAGAACCGCGGTGTTGGCCGTCGAATGGCGCTAGCTGCGCAGCGTTTGGGCACCGCTGTCGTCAGTGTCAGCCAGTTTGCCGTGGCATACGGAGCTCCATCGCAGTCTTTAATATTGGTAGCATGCCGTGACAGCGTGGACGTGAACCGTATGTGCAGTTGACGGACTTTGCGCGAGGGCGTATAGTGGACATGCGGGAGGCCGGGTGGACGTACCGCCGAATTGCTCAACACGTGGCGCGTGAGATCTCCACAGTACATCGATGTTGTCGCCAGTGTTCGGCGGAAGGTGCACGTGCCCGTCGACCTGGGACCGGACCACAGCGACGAACGGATGCACGCCAAGACCGTCGGATTCTACGCAGTGCCACAGTAAGGAACTGCACCGCCACTTCCCAAGAAATTAGGGACACTGTTGCTCCTGGGGTATCGGCGAGGACAATTCGCAACCGTCTCCATGAAGCTGGGCTACGGTCCCGCGCACCGTTAGGCCGTGTTCCACTCACGCCCCAACATCGTGCAGCCCGCCTCCAGTGGTGTCGCGACAAAAAAAAAAAAAAAAAAAAAAAAAAAAAAAAAAAAAAAAAAAAAAAAAAAAAAAAAATCTGCTTACCATGTCTTGGCATCTTGAAGCAAAACCAAGACATAGCTTCCACAAATTTTATTTTCCTTTTTTCCTCTTTTCAACTTTATTTTTATCAATTTCAATACATTTTTGCAGATATTTCTAAATCTAAGCTAACTAACTAACTAACTATATCTAAACCTATGTCACTGGAAACCAGTGACTTACAAAACTCAAAACTAAACTATTGCTACAACGGTAATTCTTTACATATACAAAACAAATGGAACTACATTGAATACATAATACAGATACTAAACATCTACTAGAATTACCGTTCCTACATACTAATTTGATTAAACACCTGTCCCTGGTATCCGATCCTTTCCTCAACCGGAATCACATAGTTTCCTACATGCATCAGGAGAAAAGGATGGTTCATCAGTTTCAGGTGTCAAATCTACCTGTCTCTATCGGTATTAAATCTTCTTATGGAGGCTCCAACTCTCGATCCATCCTTCTCCGGCCAGCCATTCCAATCCTGCCCAACGACACCCAGTAGTGCCGTCTGCGATTGATCGTGCTTGGCTCCTGATGTTCCTGCTCCTCCTGCTCCTCGCTCCTCTGTGAAACTCGATCCTCTACTATTTGAGATCTGGTCACTCTTGAGCTGATGGATACTCTTTGTTGTTGTCGTACTCCTCTTCTGGGTTCCCTCTGTCTGGATTCAATATAATTTTCATGTCCTTTGATAAATACGAATTTTGCAATTTCCTCTAAAATTTTATAATCATCGATATTCCGAACTATCTCATAAATTGATTTTCCTGCTATCAATTGTCGTTGTTCAAAAATATCCTCTTCATATTTCACACATTCAAACAGACAATGTTCGGGAGTATCTTGCACGTCACATATATTACAAATATCTAAATCAATCCTTTTTATCCTCTTCAGATATGTACCAAAGGCTCCATGTCCCGTAAAATAATGTATGAGTCCTTGTTTGGGTGAAATATATGTCATTTTAATTCTTTCTCTTACGTATGGAAATATACTATATACTCTTCTACTTTCTTCCATAATATTCCACTCATGTTGCCATTCGTCCAAAATTAGATGATTCACAGTTCGTTTATCATAACATCTTCTTCCCATAATTTCTTCTACTTTATCTTGTCTATCTTTCTTCAGCCAATATAATGCTCCTCGTCTTCTTATAACATAGTCTATAGGCCATATTCCCAATATAATCAATAATGACATCATCGATGATGTTCTGACTGCTCCGGTTGAACGTAACAGAAACTGTCTCTGCATACTTCTTAGGATCTTAACATTTTTCTGCAGTCGGAGGCGATGAGCCCAAATGGCTGCCCCATAACCGGTAATGCCAATCATGATGCTATTGATATATATCCTTATGGCTTCTATCGGTAATTTAAAATTTCTAGTTGACAAAGTAGCTATTTTCATCATAATATTTCCTGCCTTATCCGATACTTTTTTCACATGCTCATCAAAATTTAATTTCTCATCGACCTGTAGTCCTAGATATCTAACTTGGGTTTCACGTTTGATTATTTGTCCATTTATCTTCAGGATGGGATTTCTTTTCAATTGTCCTTTAAAGATAAGATACGCCGATTTTGCCGGTGCTACCTGTAATTTGACGGTATGGCACCATTGTTCCAAGATCTGTAAAATACTTCGTCCTTTTATTTCAATTTCATTTCTACTATTAGCTTCAAATAACACGACGACATCATCAGCATACGCTATCACATCCTTCACTTCAACCATGGACAACAATTTTTCGATTAAAGGCTCGATTAAAATATCCCAGAAAAGGGGACCGAGGATTGAACCTTGCGGGCACCCTTTAGTGATATCTTTGATAATCTTGCGATCATTTCCCGTAATATATACTCTTCTATTAGTGCAATAATCCTTTAATAAATTGACTATAGTTGCTGGATAATTTTTGATTTTAAATATATCAAATAATTCGGGCCACCATACATTATCAAAGGCGCCAGATATATCAACTGTTACTCCTACGACATATTTTTGATCTGAAGTTTTTACATTCGTCATTAAAGCATTTAAGGCATCCTCTGTTGAAATTCCTTTTCTAAATCCATATTGATTCTCCGTCATACCTATCATCACTCTATACTCAATAATCCTTTTATATATCAATTTCTCTTGTAATTTTCCTAAAACATTTAACAAACAGATAGGTCTATATGACTTTGGATTTGTTGGATCCTTGTCCTTTGCTTTTTTCAAGATTACGACATCCGCTTCTTTCCAGCAGTATGGCACTCTTCCCTGGATTATACATTCATTCAATAAGGAAGTCAGATAGGGAGCTATTTGATATTCTAGATTTTGGATAACTTCCACTGGAATTCCATCAGGTCCTGATGCTTTCCTCTTCTTCAAACTTTGGATAGCTAATCTAACTTCCATTTCATCGAAAGGATATATGACTTTATTATTAATATAAACACTATTATATTTATCTCTTTTTAGACGATGTTCCTCTTCCTCGCCTCCAAGATCATCCGAAGGTAATAGCTTTGTCATTAGGAAATTTATAGATTCTATCCAATTTTTTGTATATTGTCCATCATCTTTTTGCAGAGTCGAAATTACTTCAGGTGCCCTTATCTTATCCGTTATGATTTTATATGGTACACCCCATACATTATTTCTTATACTATCCTCCTTATATTTATCCCATGAATCATTTCTATATATTTCAATATTCTTCTTATATTTATCCTTCAACTCCCTATAAATTTGAAGATTTCTTTCCTTTTCATCGGCAATCAGACTACGTTGATAAATTCTTCTGGCTTTCCTTACTTTACTCCTTAGGGTCTGCAAATTTTCATTCCAGAATGAAAGACTATAATCCTGTTTGATCTTTACCTTCTTCAAAATACTCTGCATACATTCTTGAATTTTGGTGGTCAATACCTTTGCTTTTTTATCCACATCCATACTGACATTATCATATTCTAAATGATTAAACTCTAACTTCAATTTGTTCCAATCTGCATCCTTTATTATATATCTTGTGATATTCCCATAATTACAGGCTCTATCTCCTTCTCCAGTCACACTAAGGTCAAAATATATTAAATTATGATCACTGGACGTCATATTCTGTCCTACCTTCCAATTTAAGACTTTATTATTGATATGTCCTTTAGTTAATGTTAAATCAATATTTTCACTTGCACCCGCTCGGCCCTCAAAGGTGAATGGATTATTTGGCTGATTCTGGATTACTAATTGATGCTCCATAATAAAATCTTGTACCAGCCTTCCCCTATCATCGGTCTGCTTACTCCACCACCACGAGGACTTTGCATTAGCATCCATTGTCATTAAAATTGTTTCATTTTTAAAAGTATCAATAATCCTCTTTAATTTATCCAGATGAATTTCTGTATCATCCTTGTCTTGAAAATACTGATTACATAAAATAAAAGTTTTTCCCTTATACTTCAATTCTACACAAATTATCCATTCATCACAAAATTGCGTTATTTTTAGGACTTGAATCTCTTTATTTAAAATTACTATTGCTGCCATCGGTTGCAGACCCATCATTAAACATCTCGCCGAAACTGGCATGTGGATCAACTTTTGTCCTATAGTATAAGGTTCCTGTATACAGATGATATCATATTTCATTTCGCCTATAAGCTGACGTAATTCCAACATGACAATCTTGCTCCGTTGGGTATTTATTTGTCCAAATTTTAAAATATGATTTATATTAATCATTATTAATTTTACTTTCTTGTGACTCCTTCCAAAATCTTAATCCTCGAACATATGGGGATTCTTCCCAATAACCACTCTTTCCTTCTTTACCCTCTTGTTTAAAAAAGGCACTTTTATCTGGCAATCCTTTTGTCTTCCTTAAAACAATTCCTTGTTTACATTGTAATTTTGGTGTCTTCGGTTTGGCACTATATAATAATGGCGTCATATTCCTTTTCGTCTTATAGGTACACGTCGAGATGTTCTTCCTCTCTGGCTGTCGTTGAATAAATCTATTATCTACTGGTTTATAAATTACTTTAGTTACTGTTTTCGGTTGCGTTGTTTGTTTATTACCACTATATATCCTATCATGCCTGATATGGACATAACAGTGGGGAAATTTTTGGGTTGAATCAAACGCAATCCGTCCATAACTCAAAACAAAATCCTTATAAACTTCATCTAAATCAAACTTTTCCCCTCTTCTATCATATGCCATTTCTATCAACTCTTTTAGCTCCTCTGGAACAGTTGGTAGATTTTTGGTACGTAGATCTATTCTATCTACAGAATCTGGTATAGGAAAAGTAATTTTATCTCCATTTATATGTAATTTTCTGATGAGATGCCTCAACGCTGCTAAATGAGTCTCTCTTTCCTCCAGCCTTGATAACTTGAGCATTAGCTCAAAATCATCATATATGGATTTAGGATTCACATTAGCTTCCTTCATTTGATCTTCTTCTATTATATCCTCATCACTTTCAACATACAATGGATTGGATTTAATCTTTCCTTCTACTTTCATCCATGGAGATACATCTATTTGATCATCTAGGTCAAAATGTTGAAAAACTATATCTTTATTTCTTTTCTTTTTTAAAAATTTGAAAAATCCTTTCTTAGTCGATTTTGAAATATCTTGCTGGATTGATATATCTTCAGAGATAATATGAGATATTTTATTTTCTTCTTCTTCATTATCTGTCACTGGTGTAAGATAACCATCTAATTCTATATTAGATTCGGTCTGAATTCCAACACTGTTGCTTTCTCTTTGGGATATTTTTGATCTATATGCCATTGCTCTTAATGCATTTCTCCTTTTTCTACTGGGATTATCTTTATTCCTATTCCTCTTTTTATGATAATTTATGATGTGCTTATCCATAATCGGTCCTGGCAATTAAACGTCCCCAATACATGGCATATGTTGGACAATCCTTGGTTCCTGGGTGTTGACATTGTCTAAAATGTGGCTGCTGTTTCCTCTCCTCAGATCGAGACTGTTCATTTATTCTTTTCTTACGCAGAATATCTCTATTCTGGCAGGGTATACATACAGGTGCTTGCTCAATCTTTTGGCAATCTTTCTTTTCGTGGTCCTGCTCACCACAATGGGAGCACACCACTTTATTCCTGGTACAATATTTGGCTACATGTCCTAAATCTTGACACTTCATACATTTGGCGACAACTATGAAATCTTTAACTAAAATGGATTGAAATCCAATATGGACTCTTTCTTTATTTATCAATAATTTCCTCATATCAGCCGTTACATCAACAACAACGTTGACATAAGGTCTATTTTTGGGTCCCGTCTTGAATTTGAGTTGCAACTTTTCATCAAAATCTTTTTTATCCATCAGGTCTATAAAATTTTGCTCATACAGATTATATTTGATTTCCTCGTCAGTTTGATTCCTCAAGATGTCATACATAATGACTAGGGGATTCCTCTTTCTTTGTGATTCGATTTTTAGATCTTTATTCTTCAAGGATTCGCTATTTAGAATTTTATCCATGTCTTCTTTTGTCTCTGCTTCTAAAATCAGATTCCTTTCTGTGGTTTTTAATTGTGCCACTTTAATTTTTTCCTTAGCTGGGTTTAAATTTTTTGTGACTATATCTGCAACTTCCTTAGTTGATTTTCCTTTTGTAGATGAGATGAAGACCGTGTGCTTACTGGTCTCAATTTTCCTCTGGATCTTATTACTTGTCTCACTTGTTTTGGGCATCATAGCGACCTGCGCATATGATGGCTTGGAAACTCCTATTTCTTTTCTCACTTTGAGTTCGGCACGAAGCCTAACATTATCCATTTTTACCTTCTCGAACAATTTTGTGATTTCAGCAAGATAATTATATAGCTTGGTTTTATTACCTACAGACAATCCTTTATCTGAGGTTACAACACAATTGATATCAGCCATTATATTAGCAATACTACCATATTCACCTTCACCATCAACATTATAACTACCACCATTCACGCGACAGGCGTGAATGGAGGGACGAATGGAGACGTGTCGTCTTCAGCGATGAGAGTCGCTTCTTCCAATGATGGTCGTATGCCTGTTTGGCGCCGTGCAGGTGAGCGCCATAATCAGGACTGCATACGACCGAGGCATACAGGGCCAAAACTCGGCATCATGGTCTGGGGAGCGATCTCCTACACTGGCCGTACACCTCTGGTGATCGCCGAGGGGACACTGAATAGTGCACGGTACATCCAAACCGTCATCGAACCCATCGTTCTACCATTCCTAGACCGGCAAGGGAACTTGCTGTTCCAATAGGACATGCGCGTCAGCATGTATCCCGTTTCACCCAACGTGCTCTAGAAGGTGTAAGTCAACTACCCTGGCCAGCAAGATCTCCGGATCTGTCCCCCATTGAGCATGTTTGGGACTGGATGAAACGTCGTCTCACGCGGTCTGCACGTCCAGCACGAACGCTGGTCCAACTGAGGCGCCAGCTGGAAATGGCATGGCAAGCCGTTCCACAGGAATACATCCAGCATCTCTACGATCGTCTCCATGGGAGAATAGCAGCCTGCATTGCTGCGAAAGGTGGATATACACGGTACTAGTGCCGACATTGTGCATGCTCTGTTGCCTGTGTCTATGTGCCTATGGTTCTGTCAGTGTGATCATGTGATGTATGTGACCCCAGGAATGTGTCAATAAAGTTTACCCTTTATGGGACAATGAATTCACGGTGTTCTTATTTCAATTTCCAGGAGTGTAGCTTTTCGAATTATATTTTATTCTCATTTTTTATTTTTATGGATATACTGCAGTAACTGAATGTTCTACAGAAATCCTACAAAAGCCAAAGGTAAACTGGAACATTAGTATTCATTTACCACTCATTCATCTACATTAAAGTAGTATATAATAAGCACTCGGTAATAATAAATCAACGTAATATATTTGTGCTAACTAAGCAGTACTTTACTTCATCTCAGTTTAAACAAGAGCAAATTAATATCAGGGTATGAAAAACTACTGTTGGGAACTAACTACGCAAGAAGTGAAATAATTAATGAGATTTTTAACACCCCACAAGCGAGAAAAGTGCACTTTGCAGCGTGACTGCGTTGCTATTTTGTTTTCTTATTTAACGTTGTGATCGAGGCAAATTATGATTAATGAGAAACATTCCTCACATTAATGGTACATACAGACACGCAGTACAGAAGGATAACTTCTGAAAACTAATTATATTTATAAACTAAAAGATTAGCGATCTCAAATGCAGTTGACTTAACAATCAGAATAATAATGCTGGTATTTTACTCTGGCATTATAGCGAACCCATTAACTACCTTCTTGGAATTAAAGAGAAATTTATTTGGCTTCACGCGAAACTTTTTAATTGAGTTGACAAGCGCTAAATAAATGGATTAAGTGAATGAAATTTCTAAACCAACTTTGAAGTTAAGGGAAATTTAAAAATGTGCTTATTCGTCTTACATTTATAACAACAGCTATTTATGAAACTAGCAGTGGCGGCTCGTGCTGAAAAATGACAGCGTGCTGCGGGAAGAAGTCCATGCAACTCACCTATTATGTGTTTCAAATGGGAAGAGTTCTGGAGTTTTTTGTTTCAAAATCGCCTTTTTTTTAATGGATTTCTTTATTAACAATAACAAGGAGTTTTAAGGAGGGATTTGAAGTTAGGGTTTGGGATGGCAGTTAGGCTTCTGCCTATTATGGTGTTCCGCATTAGCACCTCCGTTGATATCGTCATCATATGCTGCCGCACAGTGCGCGGGAGCGCGTTGGGGTTGGTTTCCTTGGCCATGACCATGACCGAAGTCCTGAGCATGGCACGAAGGGGATTAAGCGTACTTTATTTAAGTAGAGTAGTGGACTTCTATTGTTGGGAAATGTGGCCATAATGTCTTCTTGCGCGTTCGCGAAGACAGACAGTAGGATGATCAGTGTTGGTCTGAAGTTGATGCTCAACCAGGCGGCGGAGCAGTTGTAGGAGCTGGTCTAGTTTGGCGCCGGTGTTGGTGTGACTCTCCTCCAGCCGTGAGAGCTTTCGCTTCACAGATGATGAATTGTCATTGTTGTTGAGTTGCTGTAGATGTTGTTGTGCCAGATCTAGCCAGTTTTGAAGTTCCGATGTGGTGTCTGCAGAGCGTTGGGCGATTGCTGTTAAATTCCTAAGCTGGTCGGTCTGCTCTAAGTGGCGTCCTGTGATGCTTGCTGTGACTGTCTCTTCCAGTTGTCCAAGCCGTGGTGCAATGTTGAGCACCTCCGAATGGAGGTCATGTATTTCTTCCCTAGAGGACTGTGTAGCTATGATGGAGTTCTCCAGAGTGGTGAGCCGGGCTCTGATGTTCTCCACCTCCCTCCGAAGTACCTGAAGGGCTTCCCTCAAGCATCTTGAGGAAGGGTAGTAGATGCTGCTGCTGATATCGGAGGTGAGCGAGGTACATCTTCCCTGGTTGTCGCTGTATTGCCTTGTGTTGGATGCCTCGGTCTGGGGTAGAGTGGGCACTGTGGCTGACCTGTGAAATGGCCTACACCTTTGCAGGTTGCACAGTATCTGCGTCGGTGCCGTAGATCGTGGCTTCTGCACTCGGTG
The DNA here is from genome assembly GCA_030765055.1 of Mantis religiosa. Lineage (NCBI taxonomy): Eukaryota > Metazoa > Arthropoda > Insecta > Mantodea > Mantidae > Mantis > Mantis religiosa. The sequence goes on from CM060954.1 coordinate 25,656,442, forward strand.
GTGAGGCACCGTGACCCACAGTAGTGACATCTCGGAGGAGCTGTGCACGTGGAGGCGCTGTGGCCGTAGTCGTAGCATCGCCGACACGGGAAGTGACGCTCTAATTTGCTTGCCTCGATTCTGAGGCAGCGCCCTAATAAGGGCAGCCCCGTCCTCAAGGCAGCATCCTGCTCTAAGTGGTCGGCTAGATGCAGGCGAACTAAAGTGGTGGTGCCCATTCTCGTGACGATCCTGTTGGCTCTCCAGGCTGAGGGCCACATCTGCTTAGCGGCGGAGAGGACGAATCTGAAAGGTAGGTCCCGCGGTACCCCGCAGATGACCAGGGTGCAGGATGCTGCAGAAGTTGCTGGTGCCGGTGCCGGTGCACAATGGGGCGCTCGTTGTTTTGTGTGGTGTGCAGCAGCGGCATAGGATAGCTGTTGTGCAGTAGCACTAGCAGGTGGTGCTTGTTGAACTTCTACGGCTGGAAGGTCTGTTGACTGCGTGTCAGGTGCTGGATGGGCTGCTGGAGTCCAGCCATTCAGATGCCGTATCACACTTAGTGTTGCCAGCTTGTTACCCCACTTCTTTTATATTTCCCTCTCTCTCTCTCTCTCTCTCTCTCTCTCTCTCTCTCTCTCTCTCTCTCTCTCTCTCTCTCTCTCTCTCTCTCTCTCTCTCTCTCTCTCTCTCTCTCTCTCTCTCTCTCTCTCTCTCTCTCTCTCTCTCTCTCGCACACTCACACAACATGCAAGTCTGCCTGGCGCAGACATAAGGTTAAGCAAATGATATTTTTACAAACTTTTACAATGATGCAGTTGCCAAAATCAAAATTGGAAAAAGCATTTTCGCAAATTATGCATATTTTTAAATACTATAATTATAATTTTAGTTTACGAATTACCTGTTTTTACAATACAATGGAACTGCCAGTGGCTCATCCATATCTGGATGGACATCGCACCATTCCCTCAGCACCAAAAACTTCTGCTCCAATATGATTTTAGCAACGCAGGGCTTATGGTTTGTCGTTTCCAATCATCGCATGTGTAGCAGAATAGAAATCCTGCGACATACTGCAGAACAATTTTGTAATTTTTGAGCTAATTATGCGTTATTCCTTGCTATTGGTTCTTTATGTTTAATTTATTATTGTGACTTTAACAATAAAGTCATAACGCGACTACAATACATTTTAGAGTGAAATTATTTGAATAAAGACATCACCCCCAAACAATGGTGCCTGGCCCGATAATTTGATAGGCAATTATTATTTCAAGGTGCCAAAAATTTATCGAGCTCTAAGAATTAAATGAACTCTAAAATTTTTGAACTTCAAACAATCTGCGCACACAAATGCAAGATTAAACTGTGCTGAACTACAAAAAAATAATTTACATTTAAGATTAGAATTAACTGTGAATATTCCAAAATTTTACAATTTACAACTTTAGGCTGCATTTATTTATCTTTACCTTGCTGCTACCTTGGATTATATGACACCTTGGTCTTCTGCTCTACCAGGTAGCTCTTAATCTCCATGCCTCCTTTTTACTTCATTAGTCGTACTCTACCCCCCCCCCCCCCATCATTGTTCCTTATAATTCTTTACATTTCTGGCCCATTTTTCTTTTACTTTCTCTAAGAGCTCTTACCTTCTTTTCCTCCTTTCTTGATAACATTTTTATAGCCACTATCCTCTTCTCTACTTTCTCCCATTTTTCCTCCCAAAGGTTTTTTCTCGACATTGCAACCTCCGCGCATTCTGTTACACAGTGTTCTATGCTTTCTTTTCCCCCACACAAATCACAAATTCCGTTTCCCTACCTCTTATCCCTCTTAGAAATATTGTTAATGTTCTCATCCAAGCTAGCCCTTCTCTCTCTTGCCTATTGCAGTGATCTACATATTGTCATCCGAACGTCGGAACTCCCGATAGAACCGGCCGCCAGTAGGGCCAGACGGAAGTATTCAGGCCATGCCTACCCATTTATCTTGTGGCGTTCACTGAACGGGGTGGTGAGGAAAGTGTCACTGGTCGCTGGCCGCCTCCTTCCCCTCTCTTTGACGTCTGGAACAGTCGGGATATTTCATCTAACCCGGGACCTTATATAAGCGACGCCCCGGGGTCGCACCTTCAGAGTGCGGGTCGAGGGGAAGCTATCCTCAGTCAGACCCATAGCGGCTGGAGTCCCGGAAGGCAGTGTCCTGTCCCCGCTACTCTTCGCCGCCTACATGTCTGACCTACCCACGGAACCGCGCACTGTTCTGTGTCAGTATGCCGACGACGTTCTCATACTGGCGCAGAACAAGAGCCTCCGCTACTCTCTCCCCCCTCTAAAGCGTCAGATCCACGCCATTGGCAGGTGGAGTGAGAAGTGGAGGATGGCGATTAGCCCGCAAAGAGCTCCGCTCTCATGCCGGCTAAGACCCGTAGCTGGCGCCCAGAAGGTGACCTGCGGTTAAGGCGGAGAAGAATCCCTTGGGTTCGAACCGCCAAATACCTGGGAATCCAACTGGACCGCGGCCTCACTTTCACTCCGCACGTCAGGGCAAAGGCAGGCCTCGGCCACGCTGCACTCAGGCAACTCTATCCGATCCTCAGATCCACAATGCCCATCCGCCTCAAACTGCGGACATACCGTGCGATCGTCCCGCCTCTAATCCTGTACGGATGCGAGGTCTGGGGCTCGGTGGCTCATACCACCCTCCGCAGGCTGCAAGCCGTGCAGAACAGAGCCTTAAGGATGATCTACGGTACCGACCGCAGGTTCCCATTCCACTTCCTGCACACCCAGTCTGGCATACCATACGTCGTGGACGTCGTTCACGAACGAACACGCACGTTGTATGCCAAGATCACCCCCCCCCCCAAACCAGCTGGTAAACACACTCGGTCAATACGACCACCGTCTCCCCAGGAGACGGAGGAGCTATCGCCTACCCAAGGACGCCCTTGGGTGGTAGGTTCTGCCTCTCCTCCTACCCCTAACATTCACCGCCAGGTCAAATCGCGCCTTCGCCGCGGCTGGCAGGTTAACACCTACATTCGTGCCCTGGGCGCGCGCACGACCTGGAAATACCAACATCATTAACCTAATTACCATCTGGCCTCTCGCTACTGGTTACACCACGGCTTGTCGGCTCGCTAGCTACCGCAAAAGCAGGGTGGAACGGGCACTGTTCCCCGAGGGGAATATCCCGGCACCAGAAGCATCAGCAGAGGCCAACTGCGCCGTCTAACACAACGACACGCAAGCTTGCGAACAACTTAGATCTATCATACCGCACGGGTAAATCCGCACAGCGGATAGGTACCGTGGCGCGTAACCCTCCGCCCGGGAGAACCCGGGCGACCTGCAGCTACTCTTGGCTCTTGGAGAAGAGTTCAGTTGTTGGCGAGCAGCCGTGAGGAGCACCGAATGAGTTAACGGACCGGAGGACTGTGAACGTACATCGGAGGAGTTGTACGTAACTGTGTGCGTGCAGTGGACCTGTGACAGACGAACTGGTGAATTGTAATTGTGTGCATTACGAAATTCTGTGTAATCGGCAAGTGTTCAACTGTAAGTCGGTGGAAATAAAGAACATTTTTTAGTTGTGAATTGGACTTTTAATTTCACGAACCCACAAAGTCACAATATGCTTCTCGTCCCCAATTTCTTTTTATTTGCTTGTAAAATTGTTATGATTTCATATTTTCTAGACTTTCTTATATTTACTGTCTTTCTATATCTTCTATTCTGCATTTTACCACTTTACCCTCATCGCTTATATTACTTTCCTATAATCTCCATATATCTCCCGTAATTCCTCCATTCTCTGCCCACCAATTATATGAGTTCACTAATCTTTATTGCTGTCTCATGCATAATTTCATAATTTCCCCTTCTTCTTTGGCCAAACACCTATATAAAAATGTTATTATTCTTTCCATTATTATGTCATTTGTTCTTGTCTTTCCTAATTCTAACAAAGCTACTTCCCTAGCTGCTGACCTTGGTAAGCCTAGTAGCTCTTTACAAAACCTTCTGTAATTTTGGTCCACCGTTTTGTTTACCTCTGTGGCGCCCCAGATCTCCACTGCATACAACCTTTTGGATTCAACGAGTGCTTCATACATTCCTTCTAACTACTTGGTGGTCATATCTAGCTTATATTTGCATATTCTTATCCCATTCATTGCCGCCGTTCATTTTGCTTCAGTTTTTCTTCTGTGTGCTCCGCACTTTCCATTGTTATTCAACCTTACTCCTAAGTATTCAAATTCATTGACTACTTCTACCCATTTTTCATCTTTTTTTTAGTTTAACTTCCTTCTTGAAGACCATAACTTTCGACTTCTAAAGCGCTAAATTAAGTAAATATAAAATGGAGCCAAACTATTCAATTATAGAACATTATGGCCCATAGCAGGGGTGGCTTCTGAGGTAGTGCCGCTGTGCCATGGCACCATCTGTATGAAAACGAAAGAAAGAGAAGTGTATAAGAATTGCCTAAAAAGAATTCTTATGAGTAGTTGCTCCCTCGTGTGAATAGGCGCGTTGAACGCCAGCGCTCTCTCTTGGTTGTTTTCCGAGGCTTGGCGCCGATTCCAGAACGGCACCATCTACGCTCATAAGCGCCTGTGTTACGGGCTAGGAGGTTTGCTTATACACGGCTTCTTATGGGAGAAGGTCAGAGAAGGTAGTGCCGGGATTACTCTGGCGCATAACTTACGCTTTGCCCGTTAGAGTGCAGTAAAGCACGGGACTTCAGAGAACCACGATCCTGCCACCTAGCGAAAGACAATGGTAAGAATACATTTCGCGCTTACCTTCCATTAATGCAGTGTCACCATCCTACTGCAAGTTAATGCTGAAGAACTTCAAAACGCAAATTAAGGCTTAATGAAATCAGCTGCAGAAACACAACACACAGATATCTTTATACATAAAATTAATTGGGTTTCAATGTGAATATAGTATTAGATTTTGAAATTAAGAGACAGTATTTCAGCATGTACATATTCCACAGCAGCTGGTTTGTTAGAACGACATAAAACCCGCGTGTGCAGACTGTGTTGGACACATGTTTTCAAAACAATGGTAATCGTGAGGATGGATTTTTAAAACAGTGTTCAATGTTTTTTCCTTAAGTTAAACTTCACACTTAAGTTACGAACATGAACAAGGTGAGTAAATTACTGAAAACTCCATTTAGTAACAGTACTCTACGTGAAAAATTCAGATAAAAACAATGGGTAGGCCACTTCCGAATCTGAATCTGCAGCAGCAAACAAAAAGTCGATGCCGTAAGTTTAATCCGGATGTTTATCAAAAGAACAAATGGATTTGCGGCTGTGATGAAAACAATGCAGTTTTTCGTTTTCCTTGTGTGTTATTTGGGGGAGATGTCCATTGTTGTAAGACTGGAATAACTGATATTGGGCATTTATGGTCTAAAATGAAAATGCATGAAACATCGAAGCGACACATGGACAATGTGTCTTTCATTTCTAGGCAAAACCAATATTCAGGACAACTTAGATTCGCAGTATGGGCAAACAGTCAACAGCCATAACAAACAAGTATACAAGAACAGGTATATATTGAACTTAATTATAAACTGTATTCGGTCCTGTGGTGCTTTGGAGCTGGCTCTTAGCGGACACGACGAATCTGACGCCTCTCAAAATAAGTTTTTTTTCTTGTTTTTTTTTTGTTTTGTTTTTTCTCATGAGCTCATTCAGTTTAGTGCGGAGTTGGATAAGGAACTTCAAGTACATCTCAGCCAGTCATCAGTATTCAAAGGCATTTCTAAGATTGTTCTGCATGTTCTGTTTGGTACAGTATATTATAAAATAGGATGGATTATTGATAAGATTACCTCAATCGTTCGTAATTGGTATACATATTTATACTTTAACAACCCTTATTTATTTATGGCACAATCAATACAATACCTCACCGGCCGCCCCTGGCCCATAGAGAATTACCTAATTACATTAAGGAATTCAATGCAACCCAGCGTTTAACTTGGTACTCCCGAAAGGAACAGATGACAAAAGCTAGTGAAAATTTCCGGTCAGTCCGCTCATGGAACTGAACCTCGTATTACGCCAAAGTGGACCCAAGGCGCTTGCCCTGGGATAAACACACAGACTCCCAAACTCAAACAGGGATTAATCTCAGAGGCGTAGGAGCGTGCCGAGACACGTCCACCAAACTTTCCTTGAAGTTTCTGCAGAGAAGAGAAATATTTAAGCCTATAATACTACACACCGGTCACATATGTAATTTAAAACAAAGTGATGCCACAAAAGTTTAATTGTTGAGCCTAGCAAATTCGGGAATCCATTAAAGTTAAGATTTTCGATAATACAATTTTTATATCAGGTCGGGTTGTGCAAAACAGCAACTGATGTGTTTATTATACACCTTTACGTCTCTCCACCTCTCTCCTAAAGTGTATGAGGCATTTTTAGAGCGAGAGAGAAAGATATATTTGAGTAATTAATTCAAAAGAGTTGTAAAACAAACTACAACACAAAGCAGCGCTTCATTGGCTGATGCGCGAACTAAATTCTTCCCGCATAGACTGTCATCTGTTTACATAAAACACTTCATCTCAAATATATATATATATATATATATATATATATATATATATATATATATATATATAAATAATGGTTCTTTTGTGCTGAGATATTGAATAAAACCACAGTGAAAGCTTGTTATTCAGATCAATTATAATAACCGAGCATTTATGGCGTTATGCGCAAGCGCTGTAACTTGTTTCACGATAAGCCGTTGATGTATTCTTTAATACATGGAGTAAGTGTTGAGGAAATATTACGTTTGAGAATCCTCTACTAAAGTGGAGAAATACTACGTGCATTCAAGTTATACAACCTCCTATTCTGTTTTTTTTTTTTCCAGAACTGCGACCACATAGGAACTTCTGTTCTTTTTTTAAAAAATACACCTGGACTCTTTGTGAATACGTGAGAAGAATGGCAGCACTGTACAGCGCATAGAACTACACTGGCAGCGACAAGAGCTAGCACTGCTTTTGGTGACGTTTTCATTACAAGAACAGCGTGTAATCATTCGTTTTCTCCATTTTCGTGGTGTGACACTTATTGAAATGCATCGCCAGTTGAGTGAGGCATGTGGTGATGGTACCATGGGTGTGTCTGATGTGCGTTCCTGGGTGCTACGGTTCAGTGAAGGCAAGTCAAATCAAGTAGGGGCCAGGGTATCTACGTGGGTAGCTGTCACAAAGTGGAGATCGACCTCCCTCTCTACCAGGGAGTCACCGAGCTGTCCCCGAAGGGTGCCCGGCACCTCCAAGGCTCTTTCCATTAGGGCAAGATCTAGAGACTAACAAGCCCCCCCCCCCCCATCTGGTCCAAAAGCTCAAGACGGGTGGAAGTGGATACGGCACTTATGCGCGTCAACCTCGCAGGGAAGACTACCGAATAACCTCGGTGAGGCCACCTGGTGATCTACCACACCTTCTACTAGCTCTGCAGGCTAGTACCCGGGTTTCTTAGGCAACCCTCTGCCCCCTCCGGGCGGCCGAAGCCTGGCCGTAAGTACACGATCTCCCGCGGGTAACGGGAACACACCTTACCCTCGACTCAAACCCAATCCGAGCAACTCCCATTCAGGGAGGGGCTCGAATGTTCGGTCCGAGGTCCCTCTTAGTAAATTCAAAGGTACCACGAGTGCCAAGGGTCCGCAGCGTCCGCACCACGGCAGCTGAAGGGAACCAATCCCTTCCCTTATGGGAAGTTCAATGAAGGCAGAACATACTGTGACAACAAACCAAGACAGTCACGGCCTCGCTCCAGACGGTCTGAGTGAGGCATGTGGTGATGGTACCATGGATGTGTCTAATGTGCGTTCCTGGTTGCGACAGTTCAATGAAGGCAGAACATAGTGTGACAACAAACCAAGACAGTCATGGCCGCACTCCAGCCGATCTCCAAGCAGTGGAAACGTTGTTTTGGAGGATCGCCAATTGAACGCTGCAGGCATCGCCTCCAAAATTGGTATTTCTGTGGCATCGGTGCACATAATCCTGCATGAAGATCTGAAAATACAAAAAGTGTTCTGTTTTGATTGAACTGTCGCATTCAACCACGGCGTGTTTATTTCACATTAAAATAACAGATTACAATAAGATTGAATTTTAGTGCGAAAAATTATAACCGTAAAAATTAAGATCATTCGTTACTGAACAGCCTCTTTCCACAAAATGGAGTATAACTGATTCACAGGTGTATCGCAGACAGCTAACGTTCTCATCCTGCTGCACCCTTGGCAAGTAAAACGAAAGAAGTTGGTGGTGTTAGAAATGTACAATTTGTTGTACATGTTTATAAAAATTCATATCCAAATATTTTATGTTGTTATGTTTATACAGAATTCCATTAAATTATACCATGGAGTATAGTGTATAGAACAATAATGAAAACGTGAATGCACTGACAAATGAAGTTTTTAGAACACAGATTAAACTTATGACGCTAAAATATTCTGATTTTATGGCGTCTGAAAAAGACCTTTAGTGAGTATGCTAAATGTATAAAAATACATTTTTCTGCTTTTTTGCAAATACGAGGGTGGGTCAAAAAGAAATGCCCCCTATTTTTTTCTCTTTTAATTGCCAAGACAATTGAATCCAATTTACATAGCTTGAAAGCTACAACATAGACGATTGATTTGTCATTATTAAATATAATCTCCATCCTTTTCCACAGTTTTGATCCACCTTTTAACTAGGGCATGTATTCCAGTGTGGTAAAACACACGGTCTTGCTTCCTAAGGCATTGACGCACGGACGTTTTCGCAGCCTCCTCATCTTCAAAATGAATCCCACGATGAGCTTCCTTTACTGGCCCGAACAGATGAAAGTCTGATGGTGCCAGGTCAAGGCTATATGGGGGGGGGGTGAGCTAACACTTGCCATCACAATTTCTAAATTTCTGCAGTGGTGTAACGGCTGGTGTGTGGTCTTGCATTGTCATGCAAAAGAAGAACATCCGCCATAGTTTTTGTTGGGCGAACTCGGCGAAGACGTGCTTTCAGCTTTTTAAGAGTTCTGACGTATTGGACAGAATTTATTGTGCATCCCTGCTTCAAAAAATCAATTACAAGCAGACCCACTGCATCCCAAAACACTATCGCCATAACTTTCCCTGCCAACCGCTGAGTTTTGAATTTTTTTTCTTCGGTGACCTTGTGTGATGCCATTCCATTGACTGCCTCTTTGATTCAGGTTCAAGAAAATGAACCCACATTTCGTATACAGTAACAACTTGTTTGCAGAAACTCCTCTCCCTCCAAATTGAAGCGCTGCAAGTGTCCGGAGGCAATTGTTTTCCTTGTTTGTTTTCGGCGGTTACCATTCTTGGTACCCAACGTGAAAAACTTTTGAGTAACCCAGTTGTTGAATAATCGTCATCACACTGCCTTTACTGAGGGAGGTAATGCGACACAATTCAGCTGTTTTCACCCTGCGATCACCACGAATGATGTCATCGGCTCGCTAAATGTTTTATGGAGTCACTGCAGTCACCGGCCTGCCGCTTCGCTTTTCATCTGCCAATGGTGTTTGCCCTTCAGCTTCGTTACAGCGACGAACCCATCGTCTAACAGGGCTGACATCCACCGTTGCATCACCATACATATTTTTTTAGCCTTTCCTGAATGCGAATTGGCGTTTCACCTTCCGCAGTCAAAAATTTAATCACAGATCGCTGTCTAATACGAATGTCGATGTCAGCCATTTTGCAAGAAGATGCAGTGTTGCCACCTGTTGACTTAGGAAGTTACCACTGCAGGGGATTGGAGAAGAAGGTTTGAGGAATTGCGGCAAATGCAAAGTTTTCACATAACTTACTTATTTAAGGGGGGGGGGAATAGGAGACATTACTTTTTGAACCGCTTTAATGATTCCTGAACTCTATCATGAATGGTTTTTTTCTCGTTTTTTGTGGGCAGAAAATAATATATTATGTGCTCATTTCCAGATACTTGTCACGGCATGTTTTAGAATATCGTGCAGCTTTGAAAAGTCAATTACTTAAACTATAGGCATTTATACTATTAAATACTTCTAAAATCCGTATTTATGAATTAAACGTCCTTGGGAAATTGAAAGAACAATATATTTTGTTTCTGGAGATATCACAACAATAATATTTACAAACGACTCATAATGGAACAATAAAGGAACAGAATTAATGCGTTCATGTATCTGTTCCAATATAACAAAGAACAGATTATACTGAAAGGACAATTAAAATGCTTTTGTTCACTTCCTCTAAAACCGCAAGGGTAATGTAAACGATAAACGTATTGTTTAGCAGTGATATTGTATGGCGCCGAGTGTGAATGAACGCTCCACAATAGAACAACCTCATTGTTATGGACATCAACAAAATGCTTATTGCAGGAAGTGGTTATACGGAGAGGGGCTTGGGGACGGTACGTAAATGAAGCTTGTTTTTGTGAAACTCGGGCAGCTACAAATTATACACGAGCTGCGTATTCACAAATGAGATCATATAGTGCCATGATATTAATTTTACGCATGTCAAATATTGATAAAATTTCAAACCGTTTATTGAAAGAACAGCTCCACGTATTTACAGGCTATTATCAACCACAAAGCAAAACTAGAACTTTTGCCCCCAATTCTATTATATGTTTCAAATGGGAAGGTGTTTGTCCTTGAGCTACTAGGTATGCAACCAATCGGAGTTCTGCAGTGTTGTATTGCAGTCCCGCTAAGTGGTGTGTGAGGAGCGCCAACCTAATCAATATGAGGAGCGCCAACCTAATTAATCTGTATGAAATACTATTCGCGCAAAGACAAAAATTCAGATTTTGCCAAAACTGATCCACGTGGAAGGTAGAGAGTAATGTATCTAACATAACCATGAAAATTCCATATTTTTAGCTCAAATAGTTTCTTTAATACAATTAAGTAAACCACTATTACCTGTATTATAACAATAAATCGCGACGTAAGCACTGTATGAATATCATTATTGGTTGGCATGTATGCGTGTACGTGTATTTGTAATTACTCAGAACTGAAAGGCCGCGCCGTGGCTCAGTGGTTAAACCGCTTGGCTCTCACCAAGGCGGTCCGGGTTCGATCCGCTGTCAGCCCCCTTGCATTACTTCCGCCCGGTGTTTGCTTTCGCCTGCTTCTTTGGGCCCTGGACGTCACACTACCGCCAGCAGTACCTCGGAGGGAATCTATTTTTCCTCCTTGGTCGCGGTATGGCACCCTATTCCACCTTGGGTTGACGTCCATGCCCAGGTCTGCGTTTCCGACCACTGGCATCCAATCCGCATTTTTAGAACTTCAGCAGCATTTTAACAACTACAGTTTTATTTTTACGGACGGCTCTAAAACCGACCGAGGTGTTGGCTGTGCCTTCGTAGCTGCTGCGGAGAGTTTTACATTTCGTCTTTCCGGACAGTGCTCGATTTTTACCGCTGAACATTTTAGTATCTATCAAGCCCTACTTTTTATCAGCCAGCAGCACTCTAACCACTTTGCCATATGTAGCGATTCTCTGAGTGCTCTACAGAGCATTCGTTCGATGTACCCCAGCCATCCCTTAGTACAGCGAATACAGGATCGGCTGCATTCGCTCGCTAATTCAGGGTTCCACGTGTCGTTCGTTTGGGTTCCCGGACACGTAGGCATTCCGGACAACGAGGCTGCTGATGGTGCCGCGAAGTCTGCTATTTTATCCCCCACTGTTTTTAGCGATTCTGTTCCTTTCGAGGATCTTAGTGCTTCCCTTCGCCGAGCCATCAACACTCGCTGGCATGATGACTGGTCCGCGCTCGTTGGGAACAAACTCCGGGAGGTTAAACCTCTTCCGATTCCCTGGGCTACATCTTCACGTTCTTCTCGCAGGGAAGAGGTTATTTCAGCTAGACTTCGCATCGGGCACTGCCGTTTTAGCCATCAACACTTGTTACGCCAGGACTCAGCACCTCATTGTTCTCACTGCGGTGAGCCTTTAACGGTGCAGCACTTTCTAGTGAAGTGCCGATTTTACTCAACGTTGCGCTCCTCCTTGTGTTTGGCACCCAACCTCAGCGCAATGCTGAGGGATGATATTGCTGCTGTGGAGGGCCTCTTCGACTTTTTACAGCGCAGCGGAATGCTTCGTTCCATATGATTTCAACATCCCTCTCCGTGCCTCATTTTAGGTTCATCTCGGCACTCCTATTTTAGCTATTTTAACACTTTGAGCATCTTTTATGTTTTTTGTGTTTTTGGACCTTTTAGTGGATTTTATTGTTTTTAGCGTTTACATTTCAGGTGGGATTTTCCTAGTCTGAGCTCGGGCGCTAATGACCTCAGCTGTTGTGCGCCCCTAAGCCCCACTACCACCAACACCGTGTTCGATCCCAGGCGACCGCAAAGTGAGATTTGTGGTGGACAACACGGCGCTGGGGCGGGATTTCTCCGGGACCTCCAGTTTCCCCCGCCATCTCATTCCACCGGTGCTCCATGTTCATCTCATGCATCATCAGTGTCACCGCCTTTGGTGCCGTATGTAGTAAAAGCGGGCGTTAAACACTACACACATTTACATTTCAGAACTGAAACGTAAATGTTTGACATGACGTGATAAAAGAATTACTTTGAATAAACCAATTCGAGCGAGAGCAAACAATAAATTTCATGCTAATCTGGCAGAACGTGTCTGGTCACATTATATCTTTGTTTATAAATGGTTCGTAATTTCTATTTACCCTAGAGAATTCTTAGTGGTTGGTGTGATTGTATGTACATACATTACTCCGAACTGAAATTTAAACTACTGACATGACGTCATAAAAGAATTACTGTGAATATTCAAGGTGATAAATTCGAGAAAGAGCAAACACTTCATTTCCTGTTAGTCTGTGGAATGTTGTATGCTTATGTTTATGATTGAATACTGGATAAGAAATGTTTATTTACTCTGGAGAGTTCAGATCAATATCATTCAGTTGTTCTTTACACAACAGTAGAGTAAGAGTTAAATAGTGCAATGGATTCTTGCGGTAAACTTAGTGGCGGGTCAAAAAGGCAGATATTGTGTAGTCAGGCTCGAAGTATTATTTTTAAGGTGTACACGTTCTTCAAAAACTTTTTTGGAAACAGAAAATAAAAAATGAATTATTGCAAAGAGTACTTCCGTTTAAAAATACGCGAAAAGTGTATCAGTTGGATCAACTTGCAATTGAAACGGGACACGAGGTAATACGCCTCCCACCTTACCACTGCCAATATAATTCAATTGAGTTGGTGTGGCCTCAAATAAAAAGGAGGATTGCAAACAAAAATAATATTCTTAAACTGATGGACATTAAACGACTTGTTCACGAAAAAATTTACAAGTTAACACAATAGGACTGGGAAAACTGTGTGAGGCAAGGAGAAAACCTTCAAGAAGACAATTTTAAGAAAGAAATAGCACATGACGAGATTTTGAAACCTATAATCATAATTTTGCAAGACTCAGACCATGCAGACAATGACAATGCCGAATTGTCTCTTAACGGAAGTGACACTGACAGCGATATGGCCGGTAGTTCCATTGGAATAGAAAAACAGGTAATTTATAAACTATGATTATAGTTATGGTATTTTAAAATATATGTATATTTCCGAAAATGCTTTTTCCAATTTTGATTTTGGCAACTGCATCATTGTAAAAGTTCGTAAAATACAATTTGTTTACCCTTACATCTAGCGCCAAGCAGACCTGCATGTTGTGTGAGTGTGCGAGAGAAAGGGAAATATAAAAGGAGTGGGGTAGCAAGCTGGCAACGCTGACTGTGATACAGCATCTGATTACCGGGACCCCAGAACTCTTCCAATTTGAAACAGGTAATGGTCTCGTTGTTCACTGTAGTATCAGGTTCACCAAATTATCTTCGTGCAGCTGGAAGCAGGTCAGAAATGAGAAACCGCTCTTTTTCGTTGCCAGTAGTTTTTCATAGTCACACAGTGCTGCATTTCCGGAGCATTGTGTGCGAGGAGGTCTACATTACCTGAACTAATCTTACTGAAAACAGAAACTGATGCTATCCGATATAGAATTCCGTCCGGTATTGGGTGACTTTCCTCTACATTTTCTCTACCGAGAATGTACGCCAGTGACTACTTTTACCGGACTCAGCGTCCGTTTAAAATGCTTACCCAACTACATTTTGTATGGCATTGTATCTTACACTAGGTAACCAAATAGCTACATACTGTGTTATACAAATGCTATGATAAACCTCGGCAGCAGCAGTCAGTCAAAGGAATTATCTGTGACGAAACAATGTGGCGTCTGTGTAACTTAATATAAGTTTTGAGATCTTGCCATTATATTACGCTGGAAACCTCATCATTGTCGAGTACCCCATCCCAGTTTGCGATATATCGCAGAACTAAGAGGCTTCCGCATTGTGTTTGAATGAGCTAAGCTGTCACGATCTACAGGTTCCCCGTCTCAGTCCTTCTTCCTGAGAGGCTGATAATATACGACCGAACTTGCACTTACTGCAGCCACGTTACGACGAAACAAATGCTTTCGTTGTAAGAGAACTAAGTGGAAACAATTGTATAGAGTCATCTGTTCAGGTAGGCAGTTACTGAAAATACATAATTTTACCTCCCCGTTCATCTTTCTAAATGGGTCCAAAATTTTCTTCCTTTGATATGTTCAAAGTCTAAATGGATAACTCGGAGGCACCCACGAACACTCATACACTTTTCTATAAATAACTTTATGTAGTCAAGGGCCATTTATACCGCGGCTGATCAACAAACACTGAGACTGATTTTATTTTCACAGATGTTGATTACTACAATTCAATGTTTGTATGACCTAATTCAAAGGTTTTCAAAGGTTTAAAATGTTTAAAGAGGGGTGACAACCAATTTCAAAGGAAGGTGGACCCGGTGCTCCAAATACTGCGCTTACGGAAGAAACCATCAACACTGCTGCTGCCATTGTGAGAGATCGACGAATTGCCTAAAGATCACTTTCTGAAATACTGAACATTTCATTGGGTGCCACCCACAAGTTGGTGACAGAAACATTACACATGGCACGTGTTTGTGCGCGATGGGTTCCAAGACTGTTGATTCCCGAACAAAAGGACATTCGCATGCAGGTCTGCATGCAGTTAAAGTTGATGTTAGAGGAAGATCCCGAGTTTCTTTCAGACCTAATCACTTGGCTACATTATTGGGATTCTGAGAGCAAACAGCAAAGCTCGGTGTGGAAATCTCCTTCATCATCAACTCCCAAAAATACCAAAAGTGGTTGCTGCTGGGGAAGTTATGGTCATCTCATTCTTTGATATTTGTGGCATAGTTCATCAGCATGGTGTACGTGCACACACATCAGTAACTGGAAAATACTACAGGGATGTCCTGAAAACATTGCAAGTCTATATCAGGAGCAAAAGACCACATTTCCTTGAAACAGGCTGGATGCTGCATCACGATAATGCGCGGCCGCATGTCGCCAATGTTGTTGTTGAATATCTTGCGAAAATCAACGTAAAGTGCACCCCTCACCCTCCTTATGGTAGGGATTTAGATGTATGTGACTTTCTTCTATTCCCTAACTTGAAGACACGCCTTCGTCGGAGGCATTGTCCATCATCAGAAGCAGTGCTGAATGCTGAGGAGGCGATTTTGAAGGATCTCTCAAAAAATAGTTTCCAACATGTCTTTGAAGACTGGCAGAAATGCTGGGACAAATGCATCCCATTCAGGAGAGACTATTTTGAGAAGGACCATCAAAATTATGAGGATAAGTAAAGGTACGTTGTAAAAAGAAATGTGATCTTTCTTTATTGTACAACCCTCGTAGATGCTTCAAATGGTACTTCCCGCCCGTATAAGCAGATTAGTAGATATCATAGAATAATAACGATGACGAATACAATAAATGCAAATAAATATGAATTATTAAGATAATGAAATGTGTAGTGTTTAACGCCCGCTTTTACTACATAAGGCACCGCAGGCGATAACACTGATGATACATGAGATGAAGATGGAGCACCGGTGGAATGAGATGGCGGGGGAAACCGGAGATCCCGGAGAAAACCCGCCTTAGCGCCGTGTTGTCCTCCACAAATCTCACTTTGCGGTCACCTAGGATCGAACCCGGGCCGCGTTGGTGACAGCCAAGTGGTCTAACCACTGAGCCACGGAATTATTAAGATAGAAATAAAATCGAAACGAAATTAAATGTAAAAATAAGATTAAATACGGTAAAACCTCTCTAAAGGGGAGCGCGATCTTTCCTGCATTTATTCTCCATTTATGCAGGTTTTCGTTTTAAGGAGAGTTGTGTTTGAATACAAAGTAATTACAAAAGCTCCAGTCACACAGGTTCTTGTGTAGCTCAAGGCTGAGATATGCAAAAGATTTTGTAGATAGCGGTAATCCTCTTGTTATTGCTGCCTGGAACATTATTCACAGCTTGTCTCCTTGCTCCATATGCTTTCAAAAGACCAAAGCCAAGTGCGCGAAATAGGTCGACATAGCGTGCAATGATATATGTATGTTGATAAAGGAAATACTTCATCCTCTCTGGCACATTCCTTCATCCTTATTTGATTCTGGTATTCCCCTAATGTGTTCTTTACTGGCCCCCAACTTAGAGTTCGCTTCTCTCCAAAGTTTGAGCGCCAGGCTTTTGGCATAAAACCAATATGCGACAGAACAACTTAGGCTGGTGTGAATTACTATTGAAAGTCATATCTTGTAGCCGGACGGGAGAAATATTTGCATACTCATCCCGTTTTGCTACTTTCCTAGGCAAGATTAGCTCATATAGGGCTGTTGTTGAACATCGGCGTTATTCCTGACAAAAACACAAAGGTCGCCTTAAACTGCTCTGTCACCAAAATCATTGACGCAATACTAACTTAGGTCACATCCAAATTTTATAGAAACTCACTGCTTCGACTTGTCTCTTTGAGGCTAATTTATGTCTCAGTCGCACCCACCAACTTGTGCTGATTCTAACACAACTCCGATATTCGTACGATATTCGTACGTTAACTACTTCGATGCCTGTTCCACAGCGTTGATTCCTCACCACGGAGCTACACTTAATGACTCCTGAACTGTTTAATGCCCCGTTCCACGCATACCGACTCTTCACCTTACAATAGTTTTGTGCACAACACAATTAACCGACTGATTAGTGAACTACTTCACTGCACCGACTCTTCACCACGGAGCTGAACTCTTTGACTCAACACACACAAACTCGAAACACCAAACACTACTAACGTTCCGCTCCTCAGGCTCCCTATTGCTTCTTATATACTCCACCAGGTGCAGCAAGAAGCTTCTTGAGAGAGAACTTTCTCGAATTGCCATAATAATGGGGCATGTAGGCATTCATGTGGGCGAGAGAATATCTACTAGGGCAACCTTCACGGCCTCCCTCTATGACCAAGGAAAAAACCGAGCTTTACCCAAGGAACGCCCGGCGCCTCCAGGGCTCTTGCCATAGGGCAAGACCTAGAAGCTAACAACCCCCTTTTCGCCCGCCTCGGTAGCGTGGTGGTAGAATGTCTGCCTCAGTTCAAGAGGTCCCGAGTTCGAATCTCGGTCAGGGTGAGTTACCTGGATAAGACTTTCTCCGTGGTTTTCCCGTATCCTGAAAGACAAATGTTGGGTAACTCTAAGCTCCATGGACCCCGGATTCATTTGAGCATCATTTCACCCATTTCATTTATCGTCCAACATGACTTAGCGTTGGAGGACGTAAATTAAAAAAAGAACCGAAAAAAGCCCCCCCCCCCTCATCTGGTCCGAAAACATAAGGCCGGTGGAAGTGGATACGCCGCTTACACGCGCCAACCCCAAAGGAGAAGGCTACCGATCAACCTCGGTAGGGTCGTCTGGTGATCTAGCTAACTTTCTATTAGCTATGCAGGTTATTACGGGGGAATATACCGCTTCCGTCAACCCCGTCCGGATACGTTACCGATCTAACACAGGGGTCTGGAACCCTTGCCCCCTCGAGTCCAAACCAGTCCGAACAACTCCCCTACGGGAGGGGCTCGGCCGTTCGGCCCGAGGTTCCTCTAGTAGCGTCAGAGGTACGACGAGTGCTAAGTGTCCGCAGCGCCCGCACCACGGCAGCTGAAGTGGACGGATCCCCTCCCCTCATGTAATAGGACGTCTCCGCTTAGGCCTCGTCACGTATTCTTGTCAGCTATGGCTATCACGTTTGAGGCGTGTCTCTCCCGTGCTGCCAGTCAATAAAAAAAAGGCGAAGCGGTTTATCTTCTTCAATACTTTCCATATGGTAGAACCGCGATGCCGGGAACTGCCAATACTATAGAAACCGGATGAGTGGTCAGTTGTATGCGTTCCGCTAAGTATGTGTAACCCACAAAATCATTAAGTCTTGATTCAACATTTAATTCCTTATTATTTAAGTTAATTAAACATTCTTTCACACTAGCGAAACTTTTGGATACAGAAAGCCAAACTGAAGATTTCAATGCCACGGCCGGGATTTGAACCACGTGTCTTCTGGTTTCCGTCCAGTATTGAGCTACCATGGACAACGTGCCGTTGTGACATTAAATTCTCCATTTGACTCATATATTTCCCCAGTAAACCACTAGGAGCTCTCATATGCGAGATACACCGTTTGTGGAGACTTACTATTGTAAGTACTTGAGTCCCGGCTTCATTAAACTCTTATTAAGTTAATTGATGGAACTAATCATTCCTTCGGAGTAGCCATGTATAGGCCATGGTACCTCTATGCGTAAGAGAGGCTCGACGGAAGCAAGAAGAACCATGGTTCAAATCAAGGCCGTGGCATTGAATTTTCCAGCTTGACTTTATATAATTCCTTTGTTATTGATCAGTAAATATTACTCAATTTGACTTATGGGTATATTTGTCTATTATGTGTTTCAAATGGGAAGGTGTTTGTCCTTGACCGCTACGAGCAACCACTGGGAGTCCTGCGATGTTGTATTCCATTCAGTGTGTCAGGAGCGGCAACGTAATCAATCTGTATGAAATATTATTCGCGCTAAGACAAAACTCCAGATTTCGCCAAAACTGATCCATGTGGAAGGTAGAGAATAATGTATCTAACATAACCATGGAAACCTCATACTTTTAGCTCAAATAGTTTTTTTAATACAAATAAATAAACCATTATTACCTGAATTATAACAATAAATCGCGAAGTAAGCACTGTATGAATATCATTATTGGTTGGCATGTATGCGTGTACGTGTATTTGTAATTACTCAGAATTGAAACGTAAATGTTTGACATGACGTGGGAAAAGAATTACTTTGCACAATCCAATTCGAGCTAGAGGAAACAATAAATTTCCTGCTGCCCTGGCAGAACGTGTCTGGTCACATTATATCTTTGTTTATGAATAGTCTGTATTTACTCTAGAGAGTTCAAAGTGGTTGGTGTGTATGTATGTACATATACTTTTCATTACTCAGAACTGAAATTTAAACTACTGACATGACGTAATAAAATAATTACTGTGAATTAATCAAGGTGTTAAATTCGAGTAAGAGCAAACACTTCATTTCCTATTAGCCTGTGGAATGCTGTATGCTTATGTTTGTGAATGAATGCTGGATAAGAAGTGTTTATTTACTCTGGAGAGTTCAGATCGATATCATTCAGTTGTTCTTTACACAAGAGTAGAGTAAGGATTAAATAGTGCAATGGCTTCTTGCGGTGAATTTAGTGGCGAGACAAAAAGGCAATTATTACGCAGTGAGGCTCGAACTATTGTTTTTAAGGTGTACACGTTTTTCAAAAAATTGGGCAATGAGGAATATAGAAATCAGCTCGATTTCAAAAATGCTCAACGGCTTACTGCTGAAGCGTGTGGTGTAGGTAAAACAAGTGTGTCCCGCATTTGGATTAGAAAAGCAGGTAATTCATAAACTATAGTTTTAGTTAAAAGTATTTGAAAATACACATAATTTGCGAAAATGATTTTACAGGTTTGATTTTGGCAACTGCATCATTGTGAAAGTTTGTAAAATATAATTTGCTTACCCTTATGTCTGCACCAAGCAGACCTGTACGTTGTATGAGTGTGTGAGAGAGATGGAAATATAAAAGGAGTGGGGTAACAAGCTGGCAACGTTGAGTGTGATACGGCATCTGATAAGCTGGATTCCAGGACCCTTGCTATTTGAAACGTATAATAATCATACGAGATCTTATAAGCATTCATCTGTTATATTTTATTACTACAATACACTCCCTTGGTCCACGAAACTGCATTTCGTATTCCTAACATTTTAAGCAAACCTATTACATATAACGCGTTGCTTTTGGAATGAATAGAATATAAAGCAAACACAATCATGATCAATTATACCTTCTTATGATTCCCCACAATCTTCTCTTGGATTGTTTTGTAGTACACGTTTTACTGATTAACCGAGAACTCCCCTCTCTCCACTCCTCCCCAAACAGCCCAAGTTTATGCAAGGGAGGTGCTGGATGAATCAATTTTCCCCCGAGGAAGTAAAAGCAGTGGCCTCTCCATATACGGGTATAATCTAATCTCTATTCCTTCCATTTTAATTACAAAATATTCATGTGCATGCGACAAATAAATCTGTAATTAATTCAGGGATTAAGAAAGAAAAAAGTACACACTTTTTGGAGAAAATGGTAGCAGTATTTTGTTTCTTATGTGGGCACTCTAATATGAATCAAAGTTTCTAGGCTTATAAAGCCATCTTACAATTATTACAAACGTTATGCCATTTATAATCTAGGTTCACAACCATATTGCAATTTTGTAAATTTGATGTAGCTATATTTGGGGAGTCCTGCGCCGTGGCTTAGCGGATTAAGGCAGCATGTTTTGGTCCCTGGCCACGGAAAGCGGTCCGGATTTGATCCCACACATGTAGTGGAGATTTTAGGTCCCGGGTATAGGACCAGTGCCCACTGAGCCTCGTGAGGAAAGTGAGGAGTCTACGCTAGCTAAGCAGCCCTGGTCACGGAAACCAACGTTGCGGCTTGGGGATGCCAAGATGCTGACATCTCCTCTCCGTATCGGTTGGATGATCGTCCACCTCTGCCGTGCGTAAGTGGGCGTGAGTCCGGCAGTCGGGTTGGTAGGCCTTGGCCCTCTAATGCCCGATTTCACCAACAGACGTTAAAATTGACGTTAACAAATGTAACGTAACAATTGTCATGGTGCTAAAACTAATGTTAAATTTCTTGCATTTCACCAACCTGTTTTCTTAAAATGTTAACAAACCTGTGTTAACGCCAAGAAACTTGTAAATATCACAGCTATAGAAGGCTATGTACGATTTTCTGAACGCACTCCGATGCGCTCACGATGCGCTTTTGTTTTCATTTTCGTCTGCACAAATGGCGGATGAACAAAATCATAAATAAAGCCGTGAGACAAATTTCTGATCGACGGAGAAAGAATTGTTAATTGAAATGGTAACGAAGTGTAAGGATGTAGTGGAAAATAAGAGGACAGATGCAGTGAATGTAAAAGAGAAAGATATCGCGGGGAAAATATTGGAAACGAATTTAATTCAAATGCATGTGTCACTACTACAAATACCAAACAACTTGTCAGTATTACGTAAATTTAAAACGAGGAGCGAATAACAAGTGACTTAAACGTTTCAAGACGGTAGGTGAAGAATGTATTATCCACATAATTCAGTAAATTATAAAATCGCAAGGTTATTGATACTTGAAGCAAAGGCGAGATCGCCATATTCCTTTCGATGCATGTTCTAACCTCTCTTGTACTTCCGCAGTAACCTTCATAGCAACATGTTTCGACAGTCTATACCTCCGTAAAACAATTTTCTTCGGATAGTTCCTCAAAATCATTTCTCCTCATAGGCCGTACTCTATTATGAATGCCATTTAGACGGTCTTAAATATAGCAAATCGACATCAACAGCTGAGTTCATGCTCGCCATCTTGACTATTTACAATTGTTAAGGACTTAACATTATAAATTCGGCTTGTTAGTTTAACATGAGATTTAACACGAGTGTTACGCTAACACTTGTTGGTGAAATGCAATTTTTGTTTTAACTATTGCTAAACTCGTGTTAAGTCTTAACATTTGTTGGTGAAATCGGGCATAAGGGTTGTCGCACCATGGGTTATTATTTTTTATTTTTTTTCGTTATTCTGAAAGACGAATGTCGGGTAGCTCTGAAAGATCTTGAGGGAACTAGAGATTTAAGAAAATATCTGAAAGCTTTTGCCTATGTGCGTAAAATAAATTAATGACAAATTCTGTTTTATATGAATGAACTTGAATGACGAAGAAATATTACGAATACTTTCTGACTGAGCTTGTAATTTAAATTATGGACCAAGAAAACGCAAAACCCATTGTCAAAAAAGAAAGGCCAATAAACACTCATGTACCTATGTTAATTCCCCAGTACCTGAAAATGGTTTTTCTGGTTCATCCGTGTGCCCAATTGCTACTGTCTTTGCCCTGCTAATGTGCCCAATTTATACAGATTCTCTTGAATATGTTTCCTCTTCAGTAAATCTAAATAAGCCCTCGTCATCCTTTAATTTGCGATCCATTGGTACAGAGTTTATAAAACGAACAGAGAGCAACTAGCGCATAATGTTAACGTGGTAACTTATGTGGAAATCAGTAGGGCACGATACGGTAGTGACACGGTCACTGCACAGTCGAAACACTGTGGGAGGCATGGAAAACTACCTGAGTCATTCACAATGACAGGAACATCTGCCCGTGGATGTACTGGAATGGGTAAAGTGATTATTAAACAGTCTGAAGGAAGCATAAGGGATATTTCTCCTCACGTAACGTATCTGAACATGCAGAGACATCAGAGAGGTAATTCTTTAAACCTGCAGAGTTCCTATGAAGTGTAAGTATATGTGACAAAAACCAACCTAATAAAATAAGACGCGAAGCTTTCATGGCAACGAATATACTCAAGTTATCCTCGGGAAGCCAGCAAGGTGAAAAGACGATTACAAATTGACGTTTCGGGAGTGTGCATCTCTCCCATCATCAGGATATTTATTAAATGTTATAACAACAAATAAAATACCTCATATAAAACAAATATAAACCAAGAAAAAACACTATCAAAATTAGCACTACTGAACTGTGGTATTGGAAAGACGAAACGTAATTTGGAATCCAGAACGAAAGAACATTGTCGTAACATTAAGTATAAAGAAACTGATAAATCGGCCGTAGCTGATCATTTTTTGTCATTTAACCATAATATAAATCCTGTAGTTCAATTATTTAAATAATTAAATGGTCCAATAGGTTTAATGGTTTGCACAAAAAAAAAAAAAAAAAAAAAAAAAACATCATAAATGAATTTTGAAATATCGGCAGTCGATTCTGTTTTTAAATTTGTTTTATTTTCAGATTTTGGTAGTACTAACAAAAGCGCATCACCATCTAGTGTTTAGTGATGGCGACAGCTTTGTTTCCAGCTGAAGATATGTATAAGTATACATGAAATCACGATCACTGGAGAATTTAGAAAAATTATCATAATATCTTACAAGTGAAATGGGTCAAAAAGTAATGCTTCCTTTTTTCCCTTAAATAAGTAAGTTATGTGACAACTTTGAATTAGACGCATTTCCTCAAACCTTCTTCTCCAATCCCCTGCAGTAGTAACTTCCTAAGTCAAGAGGTGGCAGCACTGCATCCTATTGCGAGATGGCTGACATTGACATTCGTATTAGACAGCGTTCTGTATTTGAATTTTTGACTGCGGAAGGTGAAACGCCAAATCGCATTCACGAAAGGCTAAAAAATGTGTATGGTGATGTAACGGTGGATGTCAGCATTGTTAGACGATGGGTTCGTCGCTGTAATGAAGCTGAAGGGCAAACACCATTGTCAGATGAAAAGCGAAGTGGCAGGACGGTGACTGCAGTGACTCCATGCAACATTCAGAGAGTCGATATCATTCGTAGTGATCGCCGGGTAACTACAGGTGAATTGTGTCGCATTACCTCCCTCAGTAAAGGCATTGTGCTGACGGTTATTCAACAACTGGGTTACTCAAAAGTTTGTTCACGTTAGGTACCAGGAATGCTAAGCGCCCAAAGGAAAGAAACAAGGAAAACAATAGCCTCCGAACACTTGCAGTGCTTCAATTTGGAGGGAGAGAAGTTTCCGAAAAAAAATTGTTACTGGAGACGAAACCTGGGTTCATTTTTTTAAACCTGAATCAAAGAGGCAGTCTGTGGAATGACATCACACAACGTCACCGAAGGAAAAAAAAAAATCAAAACTCAGCGGTCGGCGGGGAATGTTATGCCCACAGTGTTTTAGGATGCAGAGGATGTGCTTATGATTGATATTTTGGAGCAGGGATGCACAATGAATGCTGCCCAATACGTCACGACTCTCAAAAAGCTGAAAGCATTTCTTCGCCGAGTTCGCCCAACAAAACCTATGGCGGATGTTCTTTTGAATGACAAGGCAAGGCCACACACCAGCCGTTACACTACTGCAGAAATTGAGAAATTGGGATGGCAAGTCTTACTCACAGTCCTGACCTGGCACCATCAGACTTTCATCTGTTCGGACCACTAAAGAAAGCTCATCGTGGGATTCATTTTGAAGAAGAGGAGGCTGTAAAAACGTCCGTGCGTCAATAGCTTAGGAAGCAAGACCGTGTGCTTTACCACACTGGAATACATGCCCTAGTTAAAAGGTGGACCAAAACTGTGCTAAAGGACGGAGATTATATTGAATAGTGTCAAATTAATCGTCAATGTTGTAGTTTTCAAGCTATGTAAATTGGATTGAATTTTCTTGGCAACTGAAAGAGAAAAACAAATATTACGCATTACTTTTTGACCCAGCCTCGTAGTTGTATACATTTGTTTGCTTCACTGGTGATAGCGTCATAGTTTACGTATTTATTCGACTTTTAAGTTTACGAACCCACAAAGTGGGTTAAGATGATGAACAGGAATTTGTTAGGTCTGCTTAGTATATCTTGAAGAAAGTAGTTTATATAGAAGCTATATAAAATAGGGATGAGTATGTAGAGAAAGTCAAGTAAATGACTTGGACATTGGACTTCTCCACTGTATGAAGCTAAATTCTTCTCATTAATTCTCGGCTTTCGAAGTAAATCCTAAAAACTAATTCCTGGATTTTGCAGTCCCTTTCAAAGTGTGAAGGCACGAATAGGAAAGGGGCTAATGAAAACATCGAAAATCCGACTCTTTGCTTTAGAGATAGCGTTTGATTTCCGTAGTTTCACAAAATCTCTTCTGCATATGTATTATGAGTACCGGCTTGTATCCGAATCCTCGAAAGACTTCCAAACAAAGTTTCGGAAGCTAAACATATCCACCAGGGCAGCATTTAATCTGAAAGTAATCCCGCTTTTGTTCGCGGAAACAGGAAAAGCTGCATCGAAAACAGAGCCCTTGCGGAAATGAACAGGAAACAATGTAACGTTTCTAGAATATAAGTAAGGCTTCCATATCAGCTTCCACATTCTCTTTTACTGTAATCAAAAACTTTCACCTGTTTTGTTTTTCTTCCTCTCATCCAATTTTTATATTTCTGTGGCACTTTGATGTTCATTTTTTGTCACCAATGGAAAAAGAGGAAACATGTAAAAATACACACCACAGCAAACCTGACCATAGCGGAGCTGTAATGTTTATAAAACCGTAAGTTGACTTCTCTCGGTTGAGAAGCCCTTTAACGTCTGGTTGGCGAGTCGTGTCGATGGTACGGGTGACAGGATGTGTGCAGCAAATGCCTTGTTGTCTGATGGGTAACACATATAACATAAAAATGTAAGTAGAGAAGCAAATTTCTCACATATATAAAACAAGGAGAAGTTGGAAGTGCCTCCCTACTTTGTTGAACATTTCTGGCACATTTGTAAATTGCCCATTACACTCTGCAGTTTCTTCTGGGAACTGCCACAAATTTTGCTGACGATGCTATTTTTAATTTGATATTAAGGCTTTAAGGCTTTTTATTTGTAACTTATTTGCCTGGTACCGGTACATTGGGCCCGGCTTACTGGCTCTAAATTTACATGGGTTTATAAATCTGGGTATGGTTTTTTATTGTCTTTGGGGTTCTTCTAAAACCCATACGGCGACCTGTTCTGAGGCCGCCGAGAACCATTTTTATCTCGTTATTTGTCTCTGTATTTCTTTTTCTTGTTTTTATATTTATATATTTACACTGCGCTTATCTTGCGCGCGCGCGCGCGCGCACACACACACACACACACCCCCTGGGCATACCACGCACTACACTGTACAGACTTGGCTATGTGCAATATTTACAATGTTCGCAGTTAGGACCTTGTTGTCGACGGACCCTAAAACACCACCACACCACCATCGCAGTTAGGCTGTGCGGCAGTGGGTAGCTGACTCCTGGGCTGCCGATGATGGCGGCCTCTGCCGGGGAGCGTGGCCTGTGCCAGGTAGGGTTGGGCGCGCATAACTTTGCAGTCGTGTTTTTTTTTTATTTTTGTTTTTCTTCAATATGCTTTGATTCTGCCGTGTTTTCGGTGCTTGGGTTCGCCTTTCCCAATATTGCGTGTGGTGGGGTTTTGATGGTGTCGGATGCGTGCCGAGATGGAAGAGGCACGTTTGTTGATGGCCTCGTTGATGTAAGGGACGAGGGTTTCTTGGTGAATTGTGACAGTTGTTGTTCGGATATGAGCAGACAGGATTTTGCGTAGGGATAGGTTTTGTAAGGTTTGGAGATACTTTAGGGCGGTTTTGGAGGCGTTGGCCC
Source organism: Mantis religiosa (assembly GCA_030765055.1). Lineage (NCBI taxonomy): Eukaryota > Metazoa > Arthropoda > Insecta > Mantodea > Mantidae > Mantis > Mantis religiosa. Next base: position 25,683,273 of record CM060954.1, read on the forward strand.
AGACCACGCAGGCGTACAGGACCACGGATAAAAGAAAGGATCTATATAGGATGATCTTCGAGCGCAGCTTTAGCTGTTTGCTCCTAAATATGGGGGCGCACATCTTTAATCGCTGCCGCCCTTTGTTGGCGCTATCTCTTAGGTCGGTGGTCCAATGCATCGTGCATGTCAACGTCACGCCGAGGTACTTGACCTGCTGACGACAGTGCAATATTTGACCCTCGACCGTTAGGTCCATTGCCAAAGGGCGCCGCTTTGTAAAATGTAAGCTGGCATTTGTTCGCATTAATTTTGATTTTCCAGTCATGAAGCAATGAAAGGAAGCGGTCAATGTACCGCTGCATCTCTAAAAGTCCATAACGAGGATTTTATGATGGTTGTATATTGCAGTGTCATCAGCATACATTGCAACTTTGCATCTGGCGTCCACGGGGAAGTCGTTGCTGAAGAGTATATACAGGAAAGGTGACATAATAGCCCCTTGCGGTACGCCAGCCTGCGTCACTCTCTCCTTTGATGAGGAGTGACCCACTTGGACGTAGAAGCACCTGTTTTTTAAAAAACTATGCAGTAATGGTAGTGAACTTTGGAGGCCAAAATATATGGGTATGTTTTTATAAACTTAATCGTTTAATTCCGCTTGTTTCCCTCATTTAACACCGTGCAGTTTTATCTCTGGGAGACATTAGAAGGAAGAAGTACTTCCAATCGTTCTAGACGCTGAAGAAGTTTTAGTTCTCAATGAGACGAATAGTTTTGCTTTTTTGAAAAATATGAAAGCTCCGAGAAACTCCTCCTATGATGTGGGAGATTGAAGACACCAACGCCATCTACTAGCCCTAGCCCTTAACTACTATTAGCAGTGTTATATTTACGTATAGGAATTAAAACGTTAGTGCAGTTTTGGATGAGTAACCAGTGTAGTGTTTTGTTATTATTGAATGGTCGCTAGAGGCCGTATTCATAGCTATCACTTTGGTCTAGGCTATCTTCCGACTAAGTTTGTCCGGACCAAAGGCGGTCTAACTTTTTGGTATTCATAGACGATAAACTTTTTAAATATTTTATTGTTTGCTGACGACTTAGTTATTGTACAAAATAGCGAGTCTGCCCTGCAAAAATCTACTTTTAAACTAAGTGAACTTTGTAAGCAATATAATATGAAAATTTCTTTTATAAAATCAAAGGTAATGGCATTCATTGGGAAAAAGCAATTAGAACAAAAATAGTTATAAATAATCGTTGCGTTGAACAGGTAAGCCATTTTAACTACTAGGGAACTGATGTTAGTTATGACAAGGAATATGATGTCCACAATAAAATATGCAAATTTCTAAGGGTGTATGAAAAAATAAATAGAACATTTAGAAACAAAATTAAAGTTCTACAAAGTTATGGCTGTACCTATACTGACATACGGAAGTGAGACTTGGACGTTAACTAAAAAGCAACAGAGTAAAATACAGGCTTCAGAAATGAAATTCTTGAGAAGTGTGAAAGGATGCACGAAGAGGGACTTAATAAGAAATGAAAATATAAGAGAAGAGCTTGACATTTTTAGTATGAATGATAGGTTAAAAGATCTCAAACAAAAATGGAAGGAACATGTTGAAAGAATGCCAGATAATAGACTTACAAAACAAATATTACAGTATCATCCTAAAGGTAGAAGATCGGTGGGCAGACCCAGAAAACAATGGCTGGAGGACTTCGAAGGCGGAACAGGCACTTGATTGCCTATTCCATGAAGTGAAGAAGAAGATGAAGAAGAAGATAGACGATAAAAAGCCTTGGCCCAAGTCACCAAAGAAGACATTTCTTCCGCCTCCCACCCCATTCACGCGGGGATCCCCAAGGGAGTGTCTTCGGCCCCCTGCTCTTCCTCATCTTCATCAACACCTTGGCCTCCTATCAAGGCTGTACGTTGTACCAGTTTGCTGACGATGCAACCATAATCACCGCCTCCTCACGTCACCAGGTAGCTGTAAATTGACTACAGCTCTACGCCGACAACCTCACAACCTGATTCAATACCTGGCGCCTCACTGTGAACTCCACCAAGTCACAAGCTATCACCTTCACAAGGCGCTTGGAGACTATGTTCCTGAGCTCCGCATTGCTGGTGGTTCGGTCCATTGGTCCACTACAGCCAAATACCTCGGCAACACGTTGGACCAGAAACTAACCTGGAAGGCCCACATCGGCACCCTGCATACCAAAGTTGCGCGCAAGATGGCACTACTCTGCCCCTTATGCCACCGAAACTCCGCCATGTCACTTTCTAACAAACTACTTCTTTACAAACATGTCCTCCGTCCTGGCCTCAACTATGCCTGTCCAGTCTGGGCCACTGCCGCAAAAACCCACATGAAACACCTCCAAACCCTTCAAAATCGCTTCCTGCGTACTGCTGTCAATGCCGACTGGTACATTCCAAACGTCAACATCCACCTTTCTTTTCCAGTCCTCGCCGACTACATGCTCTCCCCTTCACAAAAATTCTTCAACTCTCTTCGCCATAATTTCAACGCCTTCATCCGCGTCCTCGGGGAGTGTGATATGGACCCCGGGGAGCACTGCAAGCGTCCCAGGCTCCTCCTATGTCGACCCTAAACACCATCATCCCCTGGAAAAATAAAATAAAATCTCTCATAATGTCTCAAACTCTAAACGATATATCACTCCAACACAACATACCAAAGGTACAATAATCATAACATTCCCCAACACAACGCCACCGTTTACCACCGTCTTTATTTCAAACTCCACCTTTCAACCAGTGAAGGATCTAGTCCTAGAATGGTATCTGCCGGAAGGACCCAACACCTTAGGTAGGACCCCCTTCCTACGATAATTTCTCTGCTTGCTCCGTGGACCAGCAAGGGGCAAATGTTACACGACGTAGAAAGGTGCTTCTGCGCATGCACTGTGCTAAACAAACCACAGTCTATCTACAAGTTTATAAATCTCTGTGGTAGTTTCACAGCTGTTTCTTAATCATTATTACGGTTGCCGCTGCTGTTTGAGGTTCGGTAACAAAGTTTGGTGTGCTGTGAATATGGATAATATGAAGAAGCGTGGTATCAATTGCTCAGAGCAAGACCAATGTTTCCTCTAGTCGAAAAAGGAATGAACATTATAGAAAATAAATCCGTGTCGACGAATACAAATACGAGAAAGGAGGAGACAAGGAGGGAAATTTATAACGAGTTTTCCGATAATGCGGCTTACTGATGCCTGACTATACTGGTCGCCAAACTATGATGTGATTGACAGTTAGTAACGATATTGTCGCCAGGTCATTGTTGATTGGAGGCAGCGCGGGAAACAAGATCGAAGAGATGGCAGTGCAGTGTGGAGATGGAGGCTTGCCAAGATGGTTGGCGGGAACAGACGGATTTGAGAAGTGTTTGCCTTTGCTCTAGCCGGTCTCGATTGTTAGAGCTGCACAGTGACCAGGGCACCAATTTTTGAGTCCAACCTGATGAAGGAGGCACTAGAGAGACTTGGGGTTAAGAAGACCCGCACAACACCTCTACATCCCCAGTCGGATGGCATGGTCGAAAGGTACATCAAGACCTTAAAGGAACACATGAGGTCGTGGGCAGCCATCAGCGAGACTGGGACGTCAAGGTGCCACTGTTCTTGCTGGCCTACCGCTCGTCAACACACGACACCACGGGGATGACGCCAGCCAGCTTAATGTTCGGCCGAGAGTTACGCCTCCCTTGTGATCTGGCTTTTGGAAGCCCCCCCCGGACCCAAAACAGCCAGCAACCGAATATTTGGAGAACCTGGTGGACCACCTGCACGACATGCATGAGATGGCTCGTCAAAACATCCAGAAGGCGAGCGACCGCATGAAGACCCGAAACGACAGGCAAACCAAAAGCCAAGGGTTCAAGCAGGGTAACCTAGTCTGGTTGTACCGCCCTACCCGGACCAAGGGACGATGCCTGAAGCTCCAGCAACCATGGCAAGGACCTTACCGGGTGGTAAAGAGGATTAACGACGTGGACTTCAGCATCCAGAAGGTGCCCCGAGGAAAGATGTTGGTGGTACACCTGGATCGCCTGGCCCGCTACGATGGTGCTGTTCGGGACGACCAGCCTTGAGGGGGGAGCAGTGTTGCCAGGTCATTGTTGATTGGAGGCAGCGCGGGTAACAAGATCGAAGAGACGGCAGTGCAGTGTGAAGATGGAGGCTTGCCAAGATGGTGGGCAGGAACAGACGGATTTGGCAAGAGTTCGCCTTTGCTCTAGCCGGTCTCAATTGTTTGAGAAATTTCTGGTGTGTTAGAAATCGATAACAAGGCAGCCTGCCTGAAAAGAGACAGTCAGTCAGTAATTGAACGCGTGCAGGTAAGCAGCTGTGTTGGTTGACCTCTATGTTACATTGTGTATGTGAACAGTTTATTGCTACGGAAATAAAATGCAATATTTTGTGTTTGTAACCTGGACTTTTTATTTCACGAACCCACAAAGTCACAATATGGAAGAAGGCTCTAAATAAATGGGAGGTGATGAGTATTCCATAACGGTTGTCATAGTAACCATTAGAAGGACCAATTAGAATAGAGACGTTTCCATGATAACGTTAGACGCTAAACCTTAGTTGCTGATATTCTAAAACGTGCTTTAGCATGTCTTGCAGGCGAGCGAGTTACGCTAACGCTGCAGTAATCATAACACCTTGGTGTTTGTTTCTTTTGCTGATAACGCTGCGTAAACAGAATGCCCTCACGTATACAACATTTAAAGCTTCTGTACTGGCAAGTTATTTTGCATTTTATTTGTGCCAGTATGCCTTGGTTTACGTGTGCCTGAATCCGTGTATCTGAGCGCGTTTTGTGATCATTTGGAATTTGTTTAATGAATGTTTAATTATGTCTAAATATAGTGACAAGCGAAAACCTGAACGTGCTCAGGAACCAAATAAAACTATATTTGGTAAAGTTATTCCAATTAAAGGATATACACGGGGAATGAAAAAAAGCTGAAAGCATGTCTTCGCCGAGTTCGCCCAACAAAAACTGTGACTGATGTTCTTCTTTTGCATGGCAATGCAAGACCACACACCAGCCGTTACAGCATTGCAGAAATTGAGAAATTGGTATGGCAAGTCTTACAGCCCTGACCTGGCACCATCAGACCTTCATCTGTTCGGCCCAGTAAAGGAACCTCATCGTGGGATTCATTTTGAAGATGAGGAGGCTGTGAAAACGTCCGTGCGTCAATGGCTTAGGAAGCAGGACCGTGTGTTTTACCACACTGGAATACATGTCCTAGTTAAAAGGTGGACCAAAACAGTGGAAAAGGATGGAGATTATATTGAATAGTGACAAATTAATCCTCAGTGTTGTAGTTTTCAAGATATGTAAATTGGATTCAATTGTCAGGGCAATTAAAAGAGAAAAAATAATGGGAGGCATTACTTTTCGACCCACCCTCGTAAATAAGGCCACATTCATCTAAAAACATTTGACTGTGTACACAGAGATTGCATATTATCGGCGACTCGCCGCTGTTTAGCAGTTTGCAAACGGTGGTAACTAATGGCTTGCTTGGGGATTGTGTAAAATTCTCAACAATCATTGCTATTATAATGGAAGGTCTTTATAGATAACTGGGTGAGAAGCTGCGTCTACTAAAATGTCTCCTGTTTACAATAAAGGACAGAAGTTGGTGCCAACCCTTGTATGCAGGCGTTTCCACTCGTGAAATGAATAGATACGAAAATAATTCCTAACTTCAAGTTGTCCTTTCAGCAGCCATAACTAAGGCTTTATGGTTGAAGTGAAGGCAATCCATTTAGTCTGGACTCCCTTCTACTGCTTTTTTGTTTTTATTCTTCGCCATGACAACGCGAAGCGACGATACGAGAAGCTAGAACAGTTCATTTTACTGCTACAAGTGGAACAGGCAAATGCTTTTCGAATTAAAGGCTAAGCGTTTATGAAATGCACTTATTTACTCTCTTCTGAGCAAACATAGGATGCATTACGTAAATTGACACTGGCAGCAATCCTCTTAGTGCTCTTTTCAATACCAGGAAAATAAACCCTTAAAATGAAGTTCTAATAAATCTTTTCTTTATAGCTTGGGTACTATACAGTTATATGTGTCTGAATAAATAGTCAATAAATTCAATTGTAAAATAGTTATCAATCTTTGCAGCTAGTAATTATATTAGTGGCAACCTATATAGTTGGTAACTTCATAGTTTATTAGTAGAGAGCGTAGTTGTTTGCACTAAAAGTGTGTGAAACAGGCAGGCAAAAAGGCACTAAAATGGGTAAACTATAAACATAAATAGGCCCTAAAATTTCTTTAATTCAAGGCAAAAAACGCAACATAAGCTACTTACTTCTTAATCTACCGTTAATACTATTAAAACAACAGCCTACAACTTCAAGTAAATTCATAGAAACAACGCACAATCAACAAGCTTGACAATGAACTGACAGGGAAGTCATTGCTGCCTATGATTGTTGGACGGTAAACCAGTTTGCTTATTTCAGGCGGAAAAGCCCTGTAAGTGGCCCCGCCCTACCGTAAATTTTATGGAATGTTGTGTGGAATTTATTAAAAATTTTGAGCTATATTTATTTTCAGAATTTGTCCATTTAATATATCTAACACTGTACAATTTGTACATATAACTTTAGAGGAGCAGGCACTAGTACAACATGAAAAAATGTTGCGGTTAAAAACAACAGAATGGGAGAAAAGATTACTACAACCAATCAAGATGAAAACACAAACAAGTTTCCTACATAAAGTTATGGAATTAAAACAGATCTAAACCTTCCTAATTCTAAAGAAAACATTTTAATCAAAGAAAACCCACTGACTTTTGAACCAATTAATATTCAATTAGATTTAGAACAAATAGTTACATAATCTGAAACTTCCAAACCTGTACTAAAAGCACTAGCATTAGAAACTGTGAACAACAGATACCCACCTGAAGAATGGTTACATATCTACACAGACGGATCTAACTTGGACAACAACTCAGGAGCAGGAATTAAGTATGCACTGTTCTCATTCTATCAACCAGCAGGATACCACACAACAAATTTTGATGCAGGAGTAACGGCTATTCATATTTCACTCGAACACCTTCTATATGGAATAGATAAATTCAAAAATGCTGTCATACTTTCTGATTCTAAAGCAGCATTACGCGCAATACGTTCATATAAAGTGAGGTCATTCCAAATTAAAGAATGTCACAAAATGATCCAACAACTTAAAAAACTACAGAAAAGAATTATATTACAGTGGATATCTGCACATTGTGCAATTGCTGGAACTGAATCAGCTGATTTACTTGCCAAATTTGATTCAGAACAAAGGTGAAAACTTACCCTTTACATCCATAAAATTAAAGAAAAGCAAATATAAAAACAAACAAAACCAATCATTATCTAACAAAGCCAAAGATAAAAAATGGAACATTTTAATTAAAAATCCAGAATTTATTCCAGAAATCCCACGCAAAGCTGCTATGGCAAATTTTAGATTACTTACGGAACATTGTTATTTGGCCAAACACTTACGCAGAATAGAACTTATAGAATACAAGCCCAAATTGTCCTCTGTGCAACAAAGAAGAGGAAATGACTGAAGAACATCTTTTAACCTGTGAAGCCCTACCTGCCGGACACACTACACAGAAATATTGGAGAGCAAGAGAGCTAATAGCTTCAGTGCCAAAGCCTAGCATTTGACAACAAAGAAGAGGAAATGACTGAAGAACATCTTTTAACCTCTAAAGCCCTACCTGCCGGACCCACTACACAGAAATATTGGAGAGCAAGAGAGCTAATGGCTTCATTGCCAAAGCCTAGCATTTGACAACAAAGAAGAGGAAATGACTGAAGATCTTCTTTTAAACTGTGAAGCCCTACCTGCCGGACCCACTACACAGAAATATTGGAGAGCAAGAGAGCTAATGGCTTCATTGCCAAAGTCTAGCATTTGACAACAAAGAAGAGGAAATGACTGAAGAACTTCTTTTAAACTGTGAAGCCGTACCTGCCGGACCCACTACACAGAAATATTGGAGAGCAAAAGAGCTAATGGCTTCATTGCCAAAGCCTAGCATTTCACAACAAAGAAGAGGAAATGACTGAAGAACATCTTTTAACCTGTAAAGCTCTACCTGCCGGATCCACTACCCAGAAATATTGGAGAGCAAGAGAGCTAATGGCTTCATTGCCAAAGTCTAGCATTTGACAACAAAGAAGAGGAAATGACTGAAAAACATATTTTAACCTGCGGAGCCCTACATGCCGGAGCCACTACACAGAAATATTGGAGAGCAAGAGAGCTAATGGCTTAATTGCCAAAGCCTAGCATTTGACAACAAAGAAGAGGAAATGACTGAAGAACATCTTCTAACCTGCGGAGCCCTACATGCCGGAGCCACTACACAGAAATATTGGAGAGCAAGAGAGCTAATGGCTTAATTGCCAAAGCCTAGCATTTGACAACAAAGAAGAGGAAATGACTGAAGAACATGTTTTAACCTGCGGAGCCCTACCTGCCGGATCCACTACACAGAAATATTGGAGAGCAAGAGAGCTAATGGCTTCATTGCCAAAGTCTAGCATTTGACAACAAAGAAGAGGAAATGACTGAAGAGCATATTTTAACCTGCGGAGCCCTACATGCCGGAGCCACTACACAGAAATATTGGAGAGCAAGAGAGCTAATGGCTTAATTGCCAAAGCCTAGCATTTGACAACAAAGAAGAGGAAATGACTGAAGAACATATTTTAACCTGCGGAGCCCTACCTGCCGGATCCACTACACAGAAATATTGGAGAGCAAGAGAGCTAATGGCTTCATTGCCAAAGTCTAGCATTTGACAACAAAGAAGAGGAAATGACTGAAGAACATAGTTTAACCTGCGGAGCCCTACATGCCGGAGCCACTACACAGAAATATTGGAGAGCAAGAGAGCTAATGGCTTAATTGCCAAAGCCTAGCATTTGACAACAAAGAAGAGGAAATGACTGAAGAATATATTTTAACCTGTGAAGCCCCACCTGCCTGACCCACTATACAGAAATATTGGAGAGCAAGAGAGCTAATGGCTTCATTGCCAAAGCCTAGCATTTGAAAACAACAACACTGTACAATTACTGATTTATCTGACAAACAATAATTTGAAGGAAATTGTGTTGGTATTGTGATTTTTCAAGCATTTAACTATCCGTTCACTTAGTTTTCATTAATCGATCTCTCCTTACATGACGTAGCGTCACAATAAAATACGAGACGCGTAGCCTTTTCTTCCGAACACTTGCGGAGTGTGGAACACAGGAATTCTCTACTCTCTCCAAGCAAACTATAATAAATAGCTAATGAAAAAAGAAGGGAAGCTTTCTCTCTTTCTGGAATTACCGCCGTTATCTTTGGGTCTCTTAAACATTTTCTCCACTTAGTTTGAAATACATTTGTGGAATCAAAAATGAAGAATATTTCTGATATAAACTATTTAAATAACAGAGAGAAATTACTTGTACGAAGCCCATATCCATCAAGAGTATAAGAACACAAACAAAAGAATAATAGCGATTTTGTTACTATTATTGTTGGTATAACAGTCTTCCAAAAGAATGATGGTCATTCTGGGAATGAATATGCTCTCCCTTCTTGTGTGGGTTTCTTTTCTTATATGAAGTCTGCTTTATTGCTGCCCTTGGGATGTAAACGTTATTGAGTCTGCTACTTGTATTTACAGTGCCAGAGGTTTTGTTTTGTTGCCATTTCCAGCACAATCTTACATTGTGTTATGTTTTAATTTCCTCTTTCATATTGTTTTAACTATTTCTTCTCCCGGCTAACAGTTGAAAATATCTGTTTCAGCTGCTGTAATCCATAGTTTCAATTTCAGCTATCTGGTCTGAAGTTTTATATTATTTGTTTTTGTGGATTTGTTTGATTTGGAAGGGTAAGCTGCCCTTACATAGTTTCTCTATCCATTCTTCCAAAAAACTTATTCATGTTTTAATGCAGATGGAAAGTGCGATCCATATAAATCTGAACCATTTCAATAGGCCATAACTTTTGAGCCAATAATAGGACACACGTGAAACTTTGGAAGAATATAATACACAATTGGGAGATTACATTACACTATTTTCCTCTCAGAGAAAATGTTGAAAGTGTCCTCTACCAGCATCTATACATGTTTGTACTCGTCTCACCATATTTCCTGAAGCTTTACGGAGATGGTATCGAACTGAGAGAAGGTTATTTCCAGCAAGACGGAGCAACATGCCATACAACTAATGACACCATGGAAGTTGTAACCATTTTCTGTAATAATCGAATATTCTCACAAGCTCTGTTGCCCTCCCAGATCCCCTGACCTAATCTCACGGGATTTTTTCTTGTGTTTTGCGGCAAACCCGCATACCAGTATTAAATTGATTCGGTTCTAATTGAAGCTGTCTTATCCTCAGGTAAATGGTTGTAGGAAATGGATTTTGGTGGTTGTTGGCTACTAAGTCGTGTTAATAACTGTTTCTTGCAGAATTATTTGGTTTAATTCCTACTAAGTTTGCTTATCGACTTGGATCAGTGAGCACCTGTTAGTGGAATTCCTAACGTAAACTCAATTTTACTTGAAACCCTGGATTACTTGTTTAAAGTTACTTTCGCGCGGTTTCTATTTCTTCTTTATACGGCGACTACTTTGCTCTAATAAACTTCTAATGCTGCTTCCACTTACGCTGGTTGCGCTATTCTTAACTTCCCTACATTTCAGACTTATAACTCTTCGCTTCTCTTCTTAATGCGCATGAACACGTCCTTCCTGTCGTAGTATCACATTTTAAGTAAATATTTCTTACTTCACGATTCAGTTCGAACATTATTCTGACCCCGTCTCTAACTTTATCACATAACCAAACTAGCTCACCCTTCTCAAATGTTACATTATTATTGGTTTCCCATTTGTTTCAAATTTTCGCATTGGTTTGCAAAACTCATTTAACTCATTGACGTTCAGCCCACCCTTAGTTGCGGTACGCCTACACTGAGTTGTTTGTACGGTTTACATCGTTATGAAATCAGTGAAGTAAATCTGTTTAGCGTTCATGCTTAACTGTATTTTGAAAGCCCCTTTGTCCCAACACATTCCTGGCTGGAAGTATTCTATAGTTCTCAGACATTGAACCTCTACTAGCACAAAGAAGGCAACGGACTTCTTTTCCTCTCTCTGCAAAGTGTACAGGTTTTTAAAAGAATATTTTCTTTTCCTTGCCTGGATGCTAATATATATGTTATATTAAATTATATTCTTTCCTTATTTTAGTTAGTTGATGGAAATTAATCATTTGTCCACACTAGCCACATATAGGCTAAGATATTTGATGGATAGAGTCAACATAAAAAATTCAATGCCATGGCCGGGATTTGAACCACAATTAACTAAAATAATAAGAGTTAAATGATGAAGCCTGGGACTTAAGTACTTACAATAGTAAGTCGCCACAAAATGGTGTATCTCGTTTGCAAGAGCCCCTAGTGGTGTACCGGGTAAATATATGAGTCAACTTGAGAACTTAATGTCAGGACGGTGCGTTGGCCATGGTAGTTCAAAGGTTAAGAGCGACTGGACGGAAACCAGGAGATCCGTGGTTCAAATCCCGGCCATGGCATTGAATTTTTCATATTGACTCTATCCTTCCGTAGGGGAAGGGATGCGTCCCTTTCAGCTGCCAAAGTGCGGGCGCTGCGGACCCCTAGCACTAGTGGTACCTCTGACGTTACTAGAGGAACCTCGGGCCGAACATGCCGGGCCCCTCCCGAATAGGAGCTGTTCGGATTGGGTTGGACTCGAGAGAGCAGTGTGTTCCTGTCACCCACGGGCAATTGGGTACATCTGGCCAGGCCATCGGCTGCCCGGAGGGGGTAGAGGGTTGCCTCATATGTCCCGGGTACTAGCCTGCAGAGCTAGTAACTGGTGAGCTAGACACTGGCGGCCCTACCAAGGTTTATTGGTAGGTGGTTCATTAAGGACCGGCGCGTAAGTGGCGTATCCACTTCCGTCCTGCCTGCCGTGTGCAGGCGGGGGGGGGGGGTGGGCAGTTTATAAAATAGGTACTGTCCTATGGTAAATAGACCCGAGAGGCCCGGGTTCAGGTCCTACGGCACCTGGACTAATGGGAGTAGATCCTCACATTAATTGACTCTATCCATATTTTTTCCTTCTTATTCTTTAAGTCAACCACTACTTGAATCATTACTCTATCCATTCTAATTTCATATTATTATGACACGATTTTATATTTAGTTTAGCAAAGCATTTTTATTAATTTATCTTCTTTTTTAATTAACTTATTTCGATTAATTCGCGGCCTCCTAATCCCTGCCTGATACAGCGGTTACAGTGTGTATCTGCTAATGTAGGGTGTACAATAATAGACCACGGACAATTGATGTCCTCAAGGAATACATTCGATCCGAAATAAGTAACATTGGCGAGGATACTCTCTGTAAAACTTCAGAGAATATGGTGAGACGAGTACAAACATGTATAAATGCTAATGGGGGACACTTCGAACATTTTCTCTGAGATGTAAATAGTGTAATGTAATCTCCCAGTTGTGTATTATATTCTCCCAAATTTGCACGTGTGTCCTATTATTGGTTCAAAAGTTGTAGGCTATTGAACTGGTTCAGTTTTATATGGATCGCCCTGTATATATCAAAAGTTAGCAGAATTCATGCAGATACTTGCAGTCAACTCGACACAATATCATCAATATGGAGGAAATTTAAGAAGCCAAAATAATAGCATAAACGGTAACTAAATAAAAATCAACTATTGTTGAAAAAATAGTTTAAACAAACGTTTAGAAGGTGTCATAGCTTTGATTGCTCAGCAATTCAAAGCGCACCTGCACTCGGTCACAAATATTTCCTTCGTAAATGATCTGATCCTAATTTCGCTAAGTCAATCTCTGCTGGTGGAGGACACTTCCAACATTTTCTCTGAGATGTAAACAGTGTAATGTAATCGTCTAATTGTGTATTATATTCTCCCAAAGTTGCACGTGTATGATATTATTGGTTTAAAAGTTATGGCGTATTAAAGTGGTTCAGATTTATATGGATCGCACTGTATTTGTAATCTAAAGGAACTCCAACTTTTGTTCATTTAGCAACGTGAATAACAAGATATTAAATTAGTCGTTTTAAGTCTATATATACAAAATCGGCTTTATTCCTCTATGTCTGAAATGCTCAGCAAGTTATTTTCTCAGTGAGAGCTGTAAATACCTTCAGTGGTAATATTTTGCAGTCAAGCCGCTTAACTTGTGTAGCGAACACGGAAAGTCTAATAAATTTACATGTATCATCTGTCGCAGTTTGCTCTCTGGGGAAATCAGTGCCAGCCAGGAAGAGACTGAAAATGATTTACGACTTCCAAAACAACGCAACGAAAACAAATTTTAAGAGACATATAGTACCCAATGCGCGACTTTAGCGTTACTTTTAAATTGTAATAAAACATTTCTCTCGTGTCAGATTGCATCAACAGTATTTTACAGTGACTGTCAGCCTAACGCCACTGTGCGTTTGTTGTCGAAACAAAAGCATAACGGTTTGCCTGAATATGGAGAAAAAATAAATGACCGTGCTTTCTGAAGTTGTAAAGCAAGAAAATTAAATTTAGCCGTGGGATTTGAAGCAATTCTTACTACCTTGGAGCAATAAAAGCCATTTTATTGCAGATGTTTCAGTTATAAATGCATTTTATTTATGAAGCATAAAGTAGAATTACATGAGACGATATTAAACAATGTTTACGTAATATAGAATGACAGCTTTTATGTATTTAGGTTACTAGCAACATAGAACTGATGTGTAACTAGTATATTATGCAACAGTGCAATCCTGCCCAAGAAACCCACAAAATGCTTAGTGCTATTGTACTCACTAATGGCATACCAACTGCATCCAGCCATGGTGGAACGAAACATGTGACTACATGTACAGAATTGAAACATTGAAGACAGACTGATAACTAGCGCCCGGATTTTGATGAAAAGTCATTTATCTTCTGAGTAGTCATACACGATGCTTATTGAAAATTAAGTACATTCTGGAACAAATACGTTATATATCAAAATGCATTTTTTTCACAATTTTATAATAAAGTCAGTTTTTTACATTTAAATGCATTTTTCGGTCATTTTCTTGCTTTTTCACGAATTTATAGGGCATTTTCATCTGTAGCCCGATTTCGGGAGACCCGGGTACGATTCCCGTGGCGGCCCTGACCCTGACCCATGGTTTTTTGGGGGATACGGTATGTTTTGGCTAATAGGTACATTAACGTATTGGTTCTTATATTATAAAATTGAAAATGACCTGATGAAATTTGAATTTATTTATTATTTAGTAGCAATAATTCCATTATTTACTAAGAAAGTTAATTTTAAAATGTGGTTTCGATCCATATATTCATCATTTGTCTGTGACAGTTATCAATTTGTTATTATGAAATAAATTTTTAAAATTTGTTAGGCAATTTTTTTACATTTTATGTGCAATTTTTTATCATTTTAAGGGCATTTTATAGCTTATTTTTAGAGAATTTTTATGTCAACAACTTCCAGGCCCTACTGATAACAAATTACAAACGTAAACAAGACTCCATTGCAATACTTCGCCACCTACCGTATATAGTAGAATAGGTCAAAGCCTTCTATGAATGTATAGATAAATGAAGTTTTGAGGTTGAACCCCGAAGGCCATTGAACTCGCACTTTTTTACAGGAATAGCACGAAAACCAAGGATTATGGGACATAGGTGTATATAAACATTCCCTTCTTTTGGTGTGAGGAAACTATAGGAGGGGGGAGCCAAAAGAAATCTGACTCCGAGGGCGCTGCCACTCGCAGACGTAGTGCAGGGTTCTCACGCTAGATGGTGTTAGTAGAGACCTTCATGAAACAGCCGTGCAGACAGCGTCAGTGTAGAGCTGAACGTGAAAGTGTGGTATTGTGTTTCTCTGACTGTTGGTAGGTTACCTCTGCGAAGTCGTTATGGCAACTTTAAAAGAACAAAGAGTGTGTCTGAAATTTTGTTTCCTGCTTAAAAAAGCTGCAACGGAGACACACCAAATCAGGAAGCTTTCCAGGAGGACGCTATGAGCCGCACACAGGTTTTAGAGTGGTTTGGGCGCTTTAAACGTGGTGAGATGTGTGTTGAAGACCAAGGTCGTTCTGGACGCCCTTCAACATCGCGAAATGAGGAGAACATTGAAAAGGTGCCCCAAAAGATCAACGAGGATCGTCGCTAAACGATCGACCAAATTTCAGCAGCGACAGGAAACAGTTGGAGCTCATGCCAGCGGATTTTGAGGGAGGATTTGCACGAGAGGTGTTGCTGCTAAATTTGTTCCGCGCCTTCTCACACAGGAGCACAAAACAATCCGCATGAATGTCTGTCAGGACTTGAAAACAGAGGTTGCACGTGATCCAAACTTCTTGAACAAAGTCATTACAGGGGATGAGAGTTGGTGTTACGGGTATGACCCAGAAACCAAGTAAGCGTCAAGCCAGTGGAGGACTACCAACTCTACCAGACCAAAAGAAGCAAGGCAAGTGAGGTCAAATGTGAAGAAGATGATCATTGTCTTTTTTGATGTTCGTGGAATTGTGCATCGGGAATTCGTACCCCCTGGCCAGACTGTTAACCAGCATTTTACTTGGATGTTTTAAGGCATCTGGGAGAGGATGTGAGGAGGAAATGCCCGAAACTTTGGCGCTTAGGTAACTGGTTTCTGCATCACGACAACGCTCCAGCACTCACGGCCTTACGAGTGACGCACTATTTGGCATCTCAGAGGTGGTCTGTCGTTCCCCACGCTCCGTATTCGCCGGACCTAGCCCCGTGCGACTGTTTCCTATTTCCACGAAAGAAAATAACGCTAAAAGGGGAGCGTTATGACGATGTGGAGGCGGTAAAAACAGCTTCGCAAAGGGCACTGGACAATATAAAACCTGAAGAGTTCCAAACATGCTTCCAACAGTGGGAAAAGAGTCTTTTTAAGTGTATCGGACATAAAGGAGAGTATTTTGAAGGTGACTGAAATAATTTTATAAAAAAGGTTCATCAATGAAATTTTTATGACAACACTCCAGGCTCTTTTGGGTCCCCTCCCTCGTACATGAAGTTTGTAAAAGTATTTCTGTATTATAGAAATTTCTATTGGTCAGCAACTTCTCAATTTAATTGAATACTTAAAAGGTTATTAAGCACTTCAAATAGACATTCCGGTGTCACCTTCACTTTTATTACAGACCTACCTATACCCTGTGATAGGGCTCTGCTCAAGATTGAGACGTATTTGGCTTCAAAATCGGGGAAGCATCGTGAGGCAGAGTAAACTGCTTCAATATACCCAGGTACTCTACATTTATTTACGACGGGAAAGTAATCATGGCTTAGAAGTGGAGAAGGAGAAAAAGTAAACACTCCATTCTTTTCTTTTACCTATGAAGTCATGACGTAAGCTATTGTACTCTTCGACTGCAATACAAAAGTAGATAAATGTGTCGCTCCTACACTACACAATGCACAGCACACGTATCCCAGAACAAAGATAATCTGAAATGATGTCTTTCTCCCACTGGGTTCCAAGTTTCACTAGATGATTATAATCATTGTTGTTTTGCTCTTCCACATTCAGAAAATGTTCACAATCTCTCTTGAGTACCTATGTTTCAGCTTAACCATTCTTGTTCAATTATACTAATGGAATGCCTTCCACAACAATTGATGTGTTATTCATTCCTTTATTTTATAAGTAAACAAAACATGGCTGCCACTGTCAGCTACTGTACCATTTTATTTCTGTTGTTATAAAATAAAAGCGTCTAACAAGAAACAAAATTACATTTGATGTTGTAATATAGTACTAGACATACACTTATGATGCTAGGATTCTATACCAGGCGAGTCAGCTGTCCCTTTTTCTCGAGGTTTATGCAATCCACATTTTATACACCAATATGAAAACATCGACTACACTACCATTATGTGTTTCAAAAGGGAAGAGCTCTGGAGTCCAGCTAATCAGATGTCTTATCACACTCAGCGTTGCCAGCTTGTTACCCCACTCCTTTTATATTTCCCTCTCTCTCACACACTCATACAACATGCAGGTCTGCTTGGCGCAGACGTAAGGGTAAGCAAATTATATTTTACAAACCTTTACAATAATGCAGTTGCAAAAATCAAAATTGGAAAACCATTTTCGCAAATTGTGTATGTTTTAAAATACTATAACTATAATTATATTTCATGAATTACCTGTTTTTATAATCCAATGGAACAGCCAGTGGCTCATCCATATCGCTGTCAATGTCACTTCCGTTAAGAGACAATTCGTCATTGTCACTGTCTTCATCGTCTAAGTCTTGCAAATTTATGATTATAGGTTCCAAAATCTCGTCACGGTCTACTTCATTCTTAAAATCGTCTTCTTGAAGATTTTCGGCATGCCTCACGCAGTTTACCCAGTCTTGTTGTGTTCCCTTGTCAATTATTTCGTGAACAAGTCGTTTAACGTCCGTCAGTTTAAAAGTATTATTCCTGATACCCATTTTTATTTGAGCCCACACCAGCTCAATTGGATTATATTGGCAGTGGCAAGGTGGGAGGCGTATTACCTCGTGTCCCGTTTCAATTACAAGTTGATCCAGCTGATACACTTCTTCCGTGTTTTTAAACGTAAGCACTCTTCGCAAAAACTAAATTTTAGTTTCTGTTTCCGAAAAATTTTTGAAGAGCGTGTACACCTTGAACATAATGCTTCGAGCCTGAATTTGCAATACCAGCCTTTAAAACTCCAAATGTACAAACTCCAAATGTTCTTTTCCACCGAATTACAGTTGGAACACTTGTCGATTACATAGAATTACGTAGCGCACACAATTGCAATTCACCAGTTCGTCTGTCACAGGTCCACTCCACACTCACAATTACGTACAGCTCCTCTGATACACGTACGCAGTCTTCCAATCTGTTCGCTAGTACGGCGCCCCTCACAGCTGCTCGTCAAGAACTGAACTCAGAAGGTTCTGGGTTAGATGAAATATCCCGACTGTTCCAGACGTCAGGGGGAGGGGAAAGAGGCGGCCAGCGAACAGTGACACTTTCCTCACCATCCCCTTCAGTGAACGCCTCAAGATAAATGGGTAGGCGTGGTCTAAATGCCTCCTGTCGCCCACCCAGCTGCTAGCTGGGCGTGACTTCCGATAATTAGTTGACAATATAATCAGCTGAAACCCGCAATTCACGCTCAGTAAAGAAGTGGTATGTTTTTGAGGTGTACTTTAATGAACAGTACGTTTTGTCTCTTAAAACTTTATTCCTCTGAATTTTACGCATTTCTCTCTCTAAGAACTTCAAGGAATACAGTTTAATAAGCACCAAGCTGGAGTAAGGCTCACATGCCGTTTGATGGGTGGCCTACCTTCCAAAACTTAGGCGTGGCTGACTCACCGAGTATAACAGTGCTTCAAAATCATTCTTTTTGTACCACTTGTAAAATATAACTAAATGATAAGTAAAACCAAATACGGATGTGTTGCACTCCTCATATGAATTTTTCCACTCATTGTAGTACACATTGTTCTTTCAAACGCTAATTATTAATTATCATTATCATCATCACCATCCTAATCATCATTGTTATTAATGATATCATATCCTTTAGGGGCTAAGCGATATTTATGCTGCTCTTATACAGTGCAATCCACATACACCTGAACCATTTCAACAGACCGTAACTTTTCAACCAATAACAATACACACGTACAACTTTGGGAGAATATAATAAACAATTGGGAGATTACATTACACTATTTATATCTCACAGAAAATGTTGGAAGTGTCCTCCAACAGCATCTATACATGTTTGTACTTGTCTCACCATATTCTCTGAAGATTTATGGAGAGTATCCTTGCCAATCTTACTTATTTTGGTTCGAATGGATTCCTTGAGAGCATCAATTATCCGTGGCCTATTCTTGTGCACTCTATTCCTTAGATACCCCCACAAGAAGAGATCCGGTGTGGTTAGGTCAGAGGATCTGTGGGGCCACACACCTTTTGAGATTATTCGATTGTTATCAAAGAAACTGGTTACAAGTTCCATGGTGTCATTAGATGTATGCCACGTTGTTCCATATTGAAGGAAATAACCTTCTCTCAATTCGATATCATCTCCGTAAAACTTCAGAGAATATGGTGAGACGAGTACAAACATGTATAGATGCTGGTGGAGGACACTTCCAGCATTTTCTCTGATATATAAATAGTTTAATGTAATCTCCCAGTTATGTATTATACTCTACCAAAGTTGCACGTGTGTCCTATTATTGGTTCAAACGTTTGGTTATATGGTTTGCTGAGAGAAGCGTTTTTAGATCAGATGTGAAAAATGAAACCAAAATCTTTGTATCTGGTCTTTATGAACATCGATAAGCCTAAATGGAACGCATTCTCCATTTCTTATTGCCGCAAATGGCTTCTTTTAGAAAAGTGTTTTCAAATATTGTTGCAATGTCATTTTTGGGTTTCTTTTCTATCTCGACTTTACTTTGTCATCAGCAAAGATGCTGTGTAGACTTCTTCGCAGAACTCGTTCAGTTGGTCATTACAGATCTTCTAAACAATTCTTTGGCTTGCCTTTCACATATTTCATGATATGATGACATTAATATATCTACAATGGTATTGCATTGCTTCGTACTTACTGAATGTGAAACAAATAACGAAGGGAAGAAAGGGTAAAATGAAGAGGAACTAGCCGAAGGTCTTGGGATAAAACGTGGGAAATTAGAGTACAATTGAAGACAATTGAGGAACTGCTAAAGTGATCTCTGTTTACTTGTGTATACTTGAGGTTCCAGTATAGACTGAATATTAAGTTTACCAAATACCAAAACAATACGAATGCAATAATGAATATAAATAAGGAAAATGAAGATGTTATTAATTAAATGTGACATTTAGCATAACTTAAAAATGACTTATTTGAAGTTATGAACTAATAACCATTCTACGAGAGCTGTTTGATAAACCATGTTCACAATTTCTTTTCACAACGTACCTTTACTCATCCTCATAATTTTGATGGTCCTTCTCAAAATAGTCTCCCGTGAGTGCGATACACTTGTCCCAGCGTTTCTGCCTGTCTTCAAAGACATGCTGGAAACCACTTTGTGAGAAATCCTTCAAAATCGCTTCCGCAGCCTTCACCACTGCTTCTGATGATGGATAATGCCTCCCACGAAGGCGTTTCTTCAAGTAAGGGAATAGAAAAAGTCACATGGTGCTAAATCTGGACTATAGGGAGGGTGAAGGATACACCTCACGTTGATTTTGGCAAGATATTCAACAACATTGGCAATATGCGGACGCGCATTATCGTGGTGCAGCATCCAGCCTGCTTCACGGAAATGTAGTCTTTTGCACCTAATATGGGTTTGCAATGTTTTCAGGACATCCCTGTAGTATTGTCCGGTTACTGATGTGTGTGCGGGTACAACATGCTGACAAACCATTCCATGAATATCGAAGAATGAGATGACCATAGCTTTCCCAGCAGAAGCAACCACTTTTGCTTTTCTGGGGATTGGTGATGAAGGAGATTTCCACACTAAGCTTTGCTGTTTGTTCGCAGGATAAAAATTATGTAACCAAGTTTTATCAGCAGTGATCCGGATCCTACACATATCAACTTTAACTGCATGCAGACCTGCATGCAAATGTCCATTTGTTCGGGAATCAAAAGTCTTTGAAGCCATCGCGCACAAACTCGTCTCATGTGTAATGTTTCTGTCACAAACGTGTGGGTGGCACCCAATGAATTTTTTCAGTATTTGAGGAAGTGATCTTAAGGTAATCCGTCGATTCTCTCCTACAATTGCAGCAGCAGTGCTGACGTTTTCTTCCGTAAGAGCTGTAACTGGAGCACCGGATCCACCTTTCTTTGAAATTGATTGTCTCCCCTCTTTAAATATTTTAAACTACCTTCGGGTGGTGCTGTAGGGAAGAACAGACTCTCCATAGGCCTCCTGTAACACTGTGTAGGCCTCAACTGAAGATTTGTTGAGATGAAAGCAGCATTTCAAAACCGCACACAATTCCTCGCGTGTTACTTCCATTGCAGCAGTAGGAGATATTGAACATGTATGAACTTATCTGGTTCTTACAGGCAGGAACCAGGAGTACCAATAGTGAAACTACTACGGCGTGTTTGTTTCACATTAAACTAACAGAATATAATGAGACTGAATTTTAGTGCGAAAAATTATGATCGGAATAAATTATGAACATTCTTTATTGAACAGTTCTCGTATTTTGCCGACCCTGTACAACAAGTTGTGGTTTCTGTAATTGGTTTTGATACACACTTAAAAGGATTGTATTTTATTCCAATCAACGGAGTATTTATTGCTCAAGCCATCAGTCAGTCATAGCAAAACAGTTAATTAAAATAGAAATAGCAATAGAACCCTGAACGTTCTAATATATTCTCTGTATGAACTAAAATTAAATGGTTGTCATGGAGCTATCAGCTCTCCCATGATGGCAATGGATGTTTTCATTTTAATCAAGGCTTTTGTTTTCAAAGCGTTGCAATTTGTTTTACGCAGGTATTGTAACTTTGTTATAGGAGTTTTTAATTAACAGTTGTGTACTTAATGAAATAAATATTTGCGAAAAGGGAAATCCCTGCTTTAATTAATATTTCCTGTGGTGTGCTACTTTGTCTACTTCAGAAATATTATATTGGTTTGTCTCATAAATTCGTTTGATTCTAGTTAAGTGTTTACGACAAAGAACGCCTGCACTGTATGCCCACATCACAACTACAGCAACGAAGTTGCCTAATTATATAGGAGTAATCTGTGTACATACGCAAGGTCATCGAAAGTAAACGAGGCAGTGAAATTTTCAAAACAAACTTTATTTTGTGCAGTATGCAACATTATTATCACTAACATATCTCCATTTCTCAGGAAGCTTATCAATACTATTTTTCCAAAATCTTGCAGTTTTCTGATTGACGATCTCTTCTACTGCGAGTCTGCAATCCTCCAAGGAAGTAAGGCGTTTGCGATTAAGGAAGTTTTGCAGGGACCGGAATAAATGGTAGCCGGATGGGGCAATGTCTGAAGAATACGGCGGGTGAGGTAACACATCCCAGTCGAAATTCCGTAAGTTCTGACGAGTTACCATTGAGGTGTGGTTTGGCATTGTCTTGATGAAAGATGACTCCATCATTAGATGCTAATTCTGGCCTTTTCTCTTCTAGGGAAACCTTCAGACGATCCCACTGCGAACAGTATTTCTCTGAATTGATGGTCTCCCCAGGAGGAAGAAATTCGTAATAAATAATTCCTTTCCAGTCCCACCAAATGCACAGCATAATCTTCTCAAGATGAAGCCCTGGTTTAGGAATTGGGAGTGGTGGTTCCCCTTTCTTACGCCATGACTTTCTCTTTCGGATGTTGTTGTACACAATCCACTTTTCCTCTCCTGTAACCAGCTGTTTCAGAAAAGTGGCAGTTTCTTTGCGTCTTATCGTTGCGTCACAGATGGAAACGCGCTGAACTAAATTTTGTTCACTCAGTTCGTGCGGAACCCATACTTACCGAAGATTTACGTAACCAAGTTTCTTTAGGTGCCTGGCTACAGTTGCATGAGATAAGTTTAGCTCCTGACCTACCTTCCGAGTTGTTATTCTGGGGTTGTTCGTAATCATGTCCTTTATCCTTTCCTCATCCGTAACCACAGGTCGTCCAGAACGAGGTTTGTCTTTCACAGAGAAGTTCCCAGCTCGAAATCGAGTAAACCATTTTTGACATGCCCGACTCGTCACTGCATCTTCTCCGTAAACAGCACAAATTTTCCGTTGAGTTTGTGAGGCTGTTTTACCTTTACGGTAATAAAACAGCATTAAATGTCGAAAATGTTCCTTCTTGCCTTCCATATTAACATTCACAAGTTACAGCTCCACACTGTTGCATCCACAAACTCGTACTGATGTTTGGTTACCAATTCTTACATAAGTTGACCTATCTACCTTTGGCCGTGAGGTCGCTGTGGTTTGTGTCCATAGCATTCTTTTCAATTATTGTATTTGTAAACACACCCTATATTGTTAGGCAACTTCTTTGACGTAAAAGTAATGGGGGCATGCAGTGTTCTCAGGAGTTCTTTGTCGTAAACACGTAATAAGAATCGAACGAATTTATGAGACAAACCCATACAACACAATATTGAGAGTGTGCTTAATAATTAACAACGACGTATGATTTTGCTTCTCTTAGTGCAATAGTTCTTTTAGGAAAAATAAGACTTACGTGTCTTAACTCAAAAGCGAGATAGGCCATAGTGAAGTGTAAACCTAAAATACTTTAAACCTTTCATAAAGGAACTTCTTGTGTTTGACTTTTATTAAAAAGAATGTCGAAATTTTGGAATCTACAAGAGCAGACGTGGAAGCTCAAAATAAGACTCATACAGAGACGTTTGAAATGGTGCAGAAAACATAAAAGGACCAAGCTTTAGACAAAGCACAAGTCTTTGAGTGTTATAAACGTTTCAAAGGGGGTCATGAAAACGTTCAAGGTTCTCCGCGTCCTGAAAGACATGTAACAGCAAAACGGAAGTCAAAATTAACACAACTGACGCAATTGCGCGTGAAGATCGTACCATAGCAATTACGAAAGTTGCAGACATAATGCATTTGTTGGTTGCAACTGCAGACAACGTAATTCGCAATGTTCTTGGCTATCGAAAAGTTGCAGAGAAATGGGTACCACACATGCTGATGGACGAACAGAGGGCTCACCGCGTCATGACGTGTCGGCAATGGCTCGGAAGGTTACGACAGTTGCCAGACTTTCTGAATAGGGTCGTCACTTGTGACGAGAATTGGTTCCACCATTACGACCCGTTAACAAAGCAGCAGAGTTCGCTGTGGAAACATTCATCCAGCCCTAGGCCTAAGAAAGCAAAAGTTCAGAAAAGCGCAGAGAAGGCCATGCACCTCGTTTTCTTTGACAAATGATTATGTTGTGTTAATCAACGTTCCCATAGGGGCGGGGATCCGTCCCCTTCAGCTGCCGAGTTGCGGTCGCTGCGGACCCTTAGCACATCGTGTACAGATGTATATTTTTATCTTGAAAAGTGCAGAGCGATGCGCAGTGGTATCTGGACGAGTCCACCACAGAACGGTTGCAACTGGAGGGGAGGGCAGGTCAGTTGCGTACCAGTTGCGAGCAACTAAACACGTGCACAGCTACTCGGTAACACTATAGCTTGTTTCAAAATGTGCTTGTCTCCTGGTTCCAAGAGAACATTTATAAATGACGCCTCCTAGCAGCACATTAGGAAATAAAGTGCTACATTTAAAAACACGAGAAGTAATAACCAACATCCATAGATTTATAAAACAGGAACAATGGTCTGGCTCAGCTATAAAAATCTGGGGAAGGGTATCTGAGGCAACAGTTGGGTCTGGAAATAGTTTAGGAGAGTTATAAGGAAAGAAAAGCCATTGGTGCTAGTGCAACAACGTCCTTCTCTATGCCCAGTAAACAAAGATTAAGAACATGCACAAAATCTAGTTTGGATGTTTTAATTCAGAAGTAGTTAGGCGAAGTGTGAATAATTTTTAAAACACAGAAAATCGAAGACCAACTTTGAAGAAAGTGCTTATGAAGCTTAAAAATTCTACTGACTTACAAGACAGTGTCTGAACATTAAGAAGAGTTCTTTTGAAGCTAGG
This sequence comes from Mantis religiosa, assembly GCA_030765055.1. Classification (NCBI taxonomy): domain Eukaryota; kingdom Metazoa; phylum Arthropoda; class Insecta; order Mantodea; family Mantidae; genus Mantis; species Mantis religiosa. The sequence continues at coordinate 25,708,120 of CM060954.1, forward strand.
AATATTTGAAAAAAAAAGAGTAAGGGTGAAAGACAAATTTTAACCGAACATCGCACTATACGTGCAAAAAGGCTTAAGTATTTACGAAATATTCGGAGATATCGAAGTGAACTTTATATAGCTTATATGGGTGAAACTTATATAAATACAGCACATACTGGACCATATGCCTGGAGTGAAATACGTTACAGGGACTCTGCAGCGATATTGAAAGGCTGACAGTTGTTTATCATGCCTGCTGGAGGAGCACAGGGTTTTGTTCCAAATGCCTATGTACTATTTAAGATCCAACAAAAGCGTGGAGATTACTACCATAGTAAGAATTACAACTTAGTTTATAAGAGCTGCAAAACAGGCTTCGAGAATGAAATTTGCTTTTAGACACCTTATGCACCGCCCTCCTCTCTCATAATCTTATGCATGTGACGCATTGTGGCGATAGGTGCAATATCCCCACCACAGTTGCTACTCATCCCTACCACGCAGGATTCCTGTCAAGATAAAATAATACATCTGTAACTCTGACGTTACCAGAGGAACCTTGGGCCGAACTGCCGAGCCCCTCCCGTCGGGAAGTTGTTCGGATTGGGTTGGATTCCAGGGGGCACTGTGTTCCCGACACCCACGGGGAATTGGGTACCTCCGGCCAGGCTACGGCCGCCCGGAGGGTGTAGAGGGTTTCCTAATAAGTCCCGGGTAGTAGCCTACAGAGCTAGTAGAAGGTGTGCAAGATCACCAGGCTACGGCCGCCTGGAGGGGGTAGCGGGTTGCCTCATAAGTCCCGGGTACTAGCCTACAGAGCTAGTAGAAGGTGTGCAAGATCACCAGGCTACGGCCGCCTGGAGGGGGTAGCGGGTTGTCTCATAAGTCCCGGGTACTAGCCTGCAGAGCTAGTAGAAGGTGTGCTAGATCACCAGGCTTCGGCCGCCCGGAGGGGGTAGCGGGTTGCCTCATAAGTCCCGGGTACTAGCCTGCAGAGCTAGTAGAAGGTGTGCTGGATCACCAGGCTAAGGCCGCCCGGAGGGGGTAGAGGACTGTCTAATAAGTCCCGGGTACTAGTCTGCAGAGCTAGTAGAAGGTGTGCTTGATCACCAGGCTAAGGCCGCCCGGAGGGGGTAGCGGGTTGCCTCATAAGTCCCGGGTACTAGCCTGCAGAGCTAGTAGAAGGTGTGCTAGATCACCAGGCTTCGGCCGCCCGGAGAGGGTAGCGGGTTGTCTCATAAGTCCCGGGTACTAGTCTACAGAGCTAGTAGAAGGTGTGCTAGATCACCAGGCTTCGGCCGCCCGGAGGGGGTAGCGGGTTGCCTCATAAGTCCCGGGTACTAGCCTGCAGAGCTAGTAGAAGGTGTGCTAGATCACCAGGCTTCGGCCGCCCGGAGGGGGTAGCGGGTTGCCTCATAAGTCCCGGGTACTAGTCTACAGAGCTAGTAGAAGGTGTGCTAGATCACCAGGCTACGGCCGCCTGGAGGGGGTAGCGGGTTGTCTCATAAGTCCCGGGTACTAGCCTGCAGAGCTAGTAGAAGGTGTGCTAGATCACCAGGCTTCGGACGCCCGGAGGGGGTAGCGGGTTGCCTCATAAGTCCCGGGTACTAGCCTGCAGAGCTAGTAGAAGGTGTGCTGGATCACCAGGCTAAGGCCGCCCGGAGGGGGTAGAGGACTGTCTAATAAGTCCCGGGTACTAGTCTGCAGAGCTAGTAGAAGGTGTGCTTGATCACCAGGCTAAGGCCGCCCGGAGGGGGTAGCGGGTTGCCTCATAAGTCCCGGGTACTAGCCTGCAGAGCTAGTAGAAGGTGTGTTAGATAACCAGGCTACGGCCGCCCGGAGGGGGTAGAGGACTGTCTAATAAGTCCCGGGTACTAGTCTGCAGAGCTAGTAGAAGGTGTGCTTGATCACCAGGCTAAGGCCGCCCGGAGGGGATAGCGGGTTGCCTAATAAGTCACGGGTACTAGCCTACAGAGCTAGTAGAAGGTGTGCTGGATCACCAGGCTAAGGCCACCAGGAGGGGGTAGAGGGTTGCCTAATAAGTCACGGGTACTAGCCTACAGAGCTAGTAGAAGGTGTGCTAGATCACCAGGCTAAGGCCACCAGGAGGGTGTAGCGGGTTGCCTAATAAGTCACGGGTACTAGCCTACAGAGCTAGTAGAAGGTGTGCTGGATCACCAGGCTAAGGCCACCAGGAGGGTGTAGCGGGTTGCCTAATAAGTCACGGGTACTAGCCTACAGAGCTAGTAGAAGGTGTGCTGGATCACCAGGCTAAGGCCACCAGGAGGGGGTAGAGGGTTGCCTAATAAGTCCCGGGTAGTAGCCTGCAGAGCTAGTAGAATGTGAGCTAGATCACCAGGCGGCCCCACCGAGGTTTTCGGTAGTCTTCCCTGCGGGGTTGACGCGCGTAAGTGGTGTATCCACTTCCACCCGTCTTGACTTAGTAGTCGATGGGTGGGGCGGGCCTTTTAGACACAAGGTATTGCCGCATGGAAAGAACACTGGAGTTTCCATCGCTCCAAGGTAGAAGGAGGCCCGGGTCCTTTGGCCTACAGGTCCAGGAGTAATGGGAGTAGAGCCTCTGGTGTTAAATATGCTAATCAACGTACAGTTACTGCTGCTTACTATTGTGACGTACTAAAGGGTCCACTGAAGAAATAAATCGCCGAAAAGTGACCAGATCTCGCAAGGAGAGAATGAATCTTGCATCAGGATAATGCCTCTGCTCATCGAGCTCGTGCAACTCAGGATGTCATCGCAGAAATGGGCACTGAGATCATGCCTCATCCACCTTATTATTTTGCAAGTTAGCTCTTAGCTCTTTTATTGTCTGCACTGACTCTCTAAGTGCGCTTCAGGCCTTGCAACAGCACACTGCCGCTCACACCCTTGTTTCAAAAATACAGACCCAGATCTCGCAAATGCTCAGTCGCGGATACAATTTTGTTTTTACTTGGACCCCAGGCCATGTGGGCATTTCCGGCAACGAGGTGGCGGACGCGGCTGATAAGTCCGCTTGCCGTTTGCACCGGAGTTTAACAACTACGGTGCCATACCAGGATGTGCAACGTTTTTTCCGTCGCCAACTCCTATCTGCTTGGCAGCAATCCTGGACAGCTTTGGAAGGCACACAACTCCGGGCAATAAAGGAGAGCGTACAACCCTGGCCAACTTCCTGCAGGGATAACCGGCGAGCGGAGATGATACTCACCCGGCTGAGAATTGGGCACACACGAGCGACTCATGGGCATCTGTTAAGAGGGGAACCGGCCCCTGTGTGTGCTCCATGTGCAGTACGCCTCACTGTGCGGCATGTATTGCTGGATTGCCCGCAGTACACCCGCGTTCGCCAATCTTTGGGCTTGGGGACTAACTTGCAAGGTGTTTTAGGGGACGACCCAGTGGCCGTGGTTAAGGCACTGCGGTTTGTTGCCCAAATTGGTTTTTATAAACAAATTTGACTTAAATTTTAAATTTGTTAATTTTAGAGATTTTAAATTGTTAGTCTTGGGATGGGCTTATTTTATGTACTTTTAATAGTTGAGTGATTTTATTTTATTTTACCTTTTTAGCCTAATTTGTGTAGCTTTTAGGTTTTAGTCTTGACTTCGGGCCCAAATGACCTTGCTGTCGACGGGCCCTAAAACACCACACACTCACTCACTCCACCTTATTCTCCGGATCTCATAATATGCGAGTTTCATCCCTTCCATAAAGTGAAACAGGATCTTCGTGGTCGCCATTTTCAAAGTAATAAGGAGTTGATCAATGTTGGCATGGGTAACTTGAACAGACTGTCCAAAAATGTGTTGAATGAGTGTTTCGAACAATGGGTAAATCATTGAAATAATTTCATCAGAGGGAGAATACTTCGAAAGTGTGTAAGGTAAATTTTACTGAGATAAAGCCATTATATGCTAATTAAAAACATAGTTCGGCTATTTATTGAAGGATCCTCGTGCAAACTTACCTTGACTGCATGAACAAGATGTTTTACTATTAGACTGTTCTGTCAAAGCCGGATTATGCATCCCTCGTCAGTTCTGCAAGTCGTATCAACACACTCATAACCTAATTGCGAGCTTTTGCTGAGGTCACACAGAACGCTCCTTGATGTCAACAGAAATTACTTCCTAAGCAGATTACTAATATCTCAACTCGATAGCATGTTCCCCTTTGTGATTCCTCAGACTGTTAGCACAATGATGAAAGGCAATTAGCTAATATTATCCCTTCCCTCTTGAATTACTGAACTTATGCTTGGTTTAATCGATTCAGATCTTGATGTTAGATTTATTGGGACATGGGAACACATTTAAATTTGAATTTATGAGTCACTATGTTTACACTCAGTCTTCACTTACTTGTTGCCATCATCAATTGAATCAATTCACCTACATACCACATTGCAAAATGGTTAGTAAGAAAATTAAAATCATATGACAAATTTCAAAGTGTGGGAATAAAAAACTCCTTAGAATTGATAAATCACCTACAGAAATACAACATCCCGGAAAATCACATACTAGTTCCTTTTGACGTTAAGGCACTTTTTACTAGCATTCCAGTAGAAAAAATACCTACATTCCTCAAAAAATGGCTAACCCAGACTACAATGGACCCCAGAGAAATAGATGACATTATCAATCTTACAGATTTATGCATACGGAATAATTACTTCATGTTTAACCAAAAATTCTACAGACAATCAAAAGGATTAGCTATGGGGAGCCCACTTTCGCCTATTTTAGCAGACCTATACATGAGCTATTTTGAAACACACATAGTAAAGGCCTTCCCACAGATTTATAAATTTTGGCAGAGATATGTTGATGATGTTTTTGCTATCAATCCGGAAAAACTTAGACAAGATTCTCTAAAATTACTAAACCTGCAAGATAATCACATCCAATTTACTATGGAAGTAGAAAGAGACAACACCCTACCCTTTTTGGACCTCAAGATAACTAGAAATCGTCATGGTGTAGATTTTGGAATATACAGGAAGCCCACACACATAGATTACATAAAGAAAAATGAATACAACCCAGTTTCACATCAACTAGCTGTCTTTAGAACTCTAATTCACCGGCTATACAACATCCCACTGAGTAAGGATGAATTTTTGAAAGAACAACAACACATAAAAGACATAGCGGTATTAAATGGATTCACCCCAGCCATCATAAGGAACATGATGAAGAGAAAAGAAAAACTGAAGATAAGATCAAAAAGTACCACTCTCACACCACTTAATAACACAAATTGGCAATATAGAAAATTCACCTACCATCCATGGGCTTTTAGAAAATTTGAACGAATCTTCAAAAGACTAAACTTAAAACTAGCACCCCAAAACAAATTCAGTCTGAGGAACCTGCTAAATAAACCACTGAAAAATACAATCCCCAACAATTTGAAATCAGGAATTTATCAGATTAATTGTGAAACCTGTGAAAAAGCTGCATAGGAAAAACTAAGAGAAACTTGTTAACCAGGCAAAAAGAACACCAGAGGAACATTAAGTTGAAACAAACAGAAAAATCTGCAGTTTCACACCATTTTTGGACAGAAAACCACAACATTGGCCACAACATTAAACTGTTAAAATCTTTAAGTACACCCATAGAATTGGATATTTGGGAAAAAAATATTCATAAACAAAAACCGTGATAAAGTTATAAATTTTGAAATCCCGGCATTAAATGAAGTATTAAAACTTAGTGCCCCTAACACCAGATGGCAGAGTGATCGGAGCTCCGTAGTAGTGGAAGAAGAGGGAGGTTCATTTAGTCACCAAACAGCTGAGGATGAGATCGAATGATCTTGAAAACGTTTCAATTATATAACAACAAGTAAGTGAAGACTGAGTGTAAACATAGTGACTGATAAATCAAACTTAAATATGAAGAATACTTCACTGTTAATAATGCTTCTGCTTTTAATATTTATGGGAACAGATATTTATTACAGTTACAGCCAAGAATTGCGTGGTAGTTCAGAGTTAAGACCAAAATTCGCGTCATGCATTGATGTTGAGCTGGTACGCTGATAGTGTTTCGTCACAAAGTGTGCTGAAGCAAGGTGCAAAATCGAAACATTTTATTTAAAATATCTTTTAGATAACTGATGAAAAGTAATCATTTCTTCACACTAGCCGTAATCCATTCTTCTCCAACTGGTCTTAATTTTACTCAGTCAGTTATAGTACTTGTTGCTTCTTTTGGCAGTTAAAGCAAACCTTTAAATTATTTTTTTAAAATTATTTTTTCTGGTAATTATTTTTAACCAAAATTTAAGAAATCTTTCCATTAGCATCTCTTTATTCATTCATATGTTCGTTCTTTAATTCATTCATTCATTTATTTTCAGTTCTATAGTATACACAAAAACAGTGTTACATAGATTAACTTTATAGGATAAGAGTCAACATGAAACGGGTAAATAAGGGATATCAGTGAACAAATCCAGCTATGATAGCAAAAACTTCTCCTATAGATAAAACATAATGAAACTGAGCTACCCCTTTTAAATCAGGCATTTTACTTTTTGAAGTTTTTTACATTTAAAGAAATTTTTAGTTCATTGGGTTAATTTTTAAATTATGAGGGGTTTGAGCTTCAAATGAAATATTTTTTTACTCAAATAAAATCCTTTTTACTATGTTTTTTTACCTTTAATTTTATTTTTCCTTACAATTTATTTTCTTCTTACTTATTTCAATTAAATTTAAGGAATATTGATAAAATTATTTCTATTTATAATTTTAATATTATTATTAATATTATATTGTACCTTTTGTAGCTTAAATATAGCTTTTTTTGAAGGTAGGTTAATTCCAACATTATTTTTAATTTTTCGTGATAACGCCACGGCCGGGGTTTGAACCACGGATCTCCTGGTTTCCGTTCAATCGCTCTTACCCATTGAGCTACAATGGCCAACGTGCTATCATCACATTAAAATCTCCATTTGACTCGATTATTTCCCCGGCAGACCACTAGAGGCCCCCACATCCGAGATACACCATTTGTGGCGACTTACTATCGTAAGTACTTGAGGCCCAGGCTTCATCATTTAACTCTTATTATTTTAGATAATTAAGGGAAATTATTCATTTCTTCACAGTAGCAGTGTGTAGACTAAGGAATTTAATGTCATGACGGAAAGTTGGCCATGGTAGCTCAATGGGTTAGAGCGACTGGACGGAAACCAGGAGATCCGTGTTTCAAATCCCCGACAAGGCATTGAATTTTTAATGTTGACTCTATCTATCAAGATAGTCCTAGATATGGCTAGTGTGAAGAAATGGTTAATTTCCCTTAATTAACTAAAATAATAAGAGTTAAATGTTGAAGCCTGGGATTCAAGTACTTACGATAGTAAGTCGCCACAAATGGTGTATCTCGGATTTGAGAGCCCCTAGTGGTCTACCGGGGAAATATATGAGACAAATGGAGTATTAATGTCATGCCGGCAAGTTAGCCAGTGTAGCTCAATGGGTTAGAGCGACTGGATGGAAAACAAGATATCCGTGGTTCAAATCCCCGCCCTGGCATTGAATTTTTCATGTTGACTATCTCTCAAATTAGTCCTAGATATGGCTAGTGTGAAGAAATGGTTAATTTCCCTTAATTTACTAAAATAATAAGAGTTAAATGTTGAAGCCTGGGATTCAAGTACTTACGATAGTAAGTCGCCACAAACGGTGTATCAGAATGCAGGAGCACCTAGTGGTTTGCCGAGGATACAAAAGTCAAATGGAGAATTGAATATCATGTCGGCAAGTTGGCCATGGTAGCTCAATGGGTTGGAGCGACTGGACGGTAACCAGGAGATCCGTAGTTGAAATCCCAGCCATGGCATTGAATTGTTTATGTTGACTCTATCTCTTATGATTAGCTCAGGTATTATTTTAATTATTAAAATAATTTGCAAATTTGTAGGCAAAATAAGTGTTTATCTGAAATTTGTGAGATAAAGTGTTAATAGCGACTTCAAAACGTAGCAATTATAATCTGTTTCATATAATCTTGCCCCGCTGACGTGCATCACTCCGCGTGCAACTACCTTCCCCTCATACTAATTGGCTAACGCTTTCGCGCCATAGGCCATAGGCGGTGCCTTCCCGTCACATTTAAACCTGCAGTAAACGTCATAATAATTGCCAGGAAGATAGATAAAATCATACAAATAAGAATATGAAGGCATGCAAAAATAATGAAGTTTATAATAAAACTGAGCAAGTTGAAACTGAATGAATGAGCAGTGAAACTGAAACAAGTTTATAATTAAAGCCCTTCAGCTTTTTCCACTGGGATTTTTTAAACCCAGCACACATACCTTGCAAAAATGCTTTTCTTTCAGTCTTAAAAGTCGTGTCACGCCATACTTGTGTTTCCTTCATTCACCCAAGTCTCCTTGCGATTTGTATCCCTGAACAGTCTGATTGTCCTTAAATAACGTCTTCGCCACACAGCAATATCGCCACTGGAGTGGTAAGTTTTCCTCTTGTCTCAATTTCACATCGCGATGTTCCTACGCATCTAACACACCTGTAAGTTCAGAGCACAGCTGTTCGACTTCTTTCACTGACAAAGACGGATTTTTCTCTGTGAGTGCATTAAACACGTGCACTACAATTCTGTTTTCGCCGCTTTGTAAAGGTTTTCCCTTGCGATGCTTCAGCAAAAAACTGACGGTAGACACTGTCATTATACATATAAGTACACGCGCAATAAACGATCAATAAAATAATTTAGCTCTCTCACTCGGCACAACACACCTTCGAATGGCGATATATGACTAATCCAGTTCAAAACAAGGTCAGTGCTAAAAGTCATATAAACAAATATGTCATCACTACCGCTAAATCACGTGTTATCGTGTCATGTGCTTGAGAGCAAAGGAACCTCCTCTTTACTTCGTTTAAGAATTAGCATGCATTTCAGATAAATCAGCTCTGTTGCGTGATATATTTAATTCAAACAGTTACGAAAATATAAATTTGACAATTCTCTTCCAATATATAAATATATATCACCATGCTAAATAACGATCTTTTTTTACAATAGCAGCCAATGAGAGGTGATAAGGTCATGTGACCGTTAAGAGATACGGGGCAAGCTTATGTGAAACAAGGTTTAGTTATGCTTTATTTTAGATAACTTATTCTTCCCAATTTTATAAAATGTTTATGCAATTATGTATATCCATTAGTGTAAAGCAGACAGAACACAAATCTTTCGGCAGACATTTTTGAGATTTTTTCTAATGATCTCAGACAAAATAATGCTATATTCATGACAACCATTACATATTTTAAGGGAAATGAAGGCATGTCTGTCATCCATTAAAACGGTAACGTGCACGAACTTTAAGGTGTAAGATAGTGAATCCCACCTATATTTTGCGAACCTTTAATGAAGGTGTTAGGTGATTCCTGAAATAGCAAACTTTTAAGAGCAAAGTACTAATTTTGAATGTAGATGTAGGAGCTGGACTTTTACTGACTCGTACCAACACTTTCTTGCTTGTAGTTATTTCTTCGTACACATGTTAATTGCAGAAAAACAGGTTGTTCAAAAACTTTTTAGCTTGTTTCACTTTTCCTTGTGTGCAGGATTAAACTGCCATTCTCAGAAGTCACAAGTGCATGAATATATTCTTTCATTTGTGATAGAAATTGCTAAATTTAAGCATATGGTGTTTTAATCAGTCACTGGGCTATTTTGTTTTAAAAAATTCCATATATAGATAATTAACGACGGAATTTTCTACAAAATCTTTGTGTCACATAGGGGAGGGTAGTCCACTGTGAGACACAATATTTTTGAAATCCCATACTTCTTTCTGTTTTGGTGTGTTATGAATGCAAATAGGTGACTTGTTTTCATTATTGCTTTATTAACAAATGCAAAACATAAAAACATTGATTTTAATAATCATGAAGACACACAATGCCAATATTCAAATGAATGTAAATCATTTCACCCTGCCCCACAGTGGGGCACACTGAGACGGTGGATGGTCCAGACTGAGGCAACCTACATTACTTTAAGATAACTAAATTTAGCTTCAAAAAATCAAATAGCTGTTTTGTCGTTTTGTTTTGCCAAACAATCGTGGTTGACTCAGCACTATTTTTAAATCAGTTTCATTCACTGAAGTTACGTCTGGAACCTCCGGAAACACAAACTTGTCTGTATTTTTCACTTTCTGCAAGAATGATATTTCCATATCGCCAACTGCATCCTTCCCCTTTATGACCTGTATAATGTAATGCCAGTTTTTATTTTCCTGCAAACTCAGTCAGCACAGTCGTCCACAGTAGGCTCTCTTTCCTGCTATTTAAAACCAGAAAAAATTTCTTCTTCATCCATACCTGAGGATCCATAAGATATTTCTACATTGTCTTCTGAAGATTCTAGTTCTGTGTATAATTTTCTTCCTTTAAATTTCTTCTGCTTACCTGAAGGTTTATTTGGTTTACATTTCAATGCCCTCTCGTCTAGTTCTTTTTTCTCGGGTGTGTCTGTGTCTATCATGGTTCTCCCCTCTCTCCTCACAGTTGATTTTCTGGCGGCAGCCTTAGGTAACCCCCTAAATTCATGAGGGCTTACAATGCCACTGTTATTCTTATCTCTATTCATAGTCGATGGTTAGCTTGTTAAATCCTCCTGAATTTCAGCATCAGGATTTTCATGACACTGAGAGCTTTCTTGTGTTGGATCATTCGCAACTTCTCAGGGTTCACTTTCTCCCAAGACAGTTTCAGAACTTCCATTTCTGGCGACATGTTGTGCTCCAATTTATTAACTGCTGAGTCACATGATCCCATAGTGTCATCTGGTAGTTGTCTGTCAGTTACACTACTGGGTAAGTATTCCTATCGAATAGGAATATTCCAGTCTTACGAAAACCTGCAGTAATGCTTGTTGGCGTAATGCTTTGCTAGAAGGCAGGGATGTTTCAAAACAAGGTCCACTGCTTCCCTCATGCTATCAATTGACAATGTACCAATTTGAGCCTTTCTCTGCCTGTTTCTAGCGTTCTGGAAGAAACCAGATTGAGTTTAATAAATTTCTCAGTTTAAGTAGTGTCTCACACTGCCCCACCTAGCACTGTCTCATTGTGGACCAAGTGCTCATAAAGATATTTTTATTTTTAACATAATCTTAAACTTCAACCCCACTGTTCATTATTTATTTAATTCTCAAGAAGAAAACCACTGCTTTTAAGAAAACCAAAATGCGTAATGATATAAAGAAAGAATAACACAATATGATCTACTAAATACACCCTAAACATTTTACTTTACTCAACCGAAAATAAAATTTTGCTTGTGACCAGAAACATTGCTTAAAATTTTGGATTTAAACAGGTTTGCCAACTGCAGCTTTACTTCCTCTATTCACAACCAGAGTGCATCAATTCTTAACTTACACACATATTTAAAAATTGTAATGTCTCAGTGTGGACCATGTCTCACTGTGAACCACCCTCCCCTACTTGGAAGACGTGAAACTTAAATTGTAAGTTAGATATTTAACCGAGTTTTCTTAGTTATGTGGTTCATCCATACATAAACACGTTCACAAAGGCATTTTCCTAAGAGTCTCTTTTATATTATCGAAATTCCAAAATATGTACTTCTGATGAAATCTCGATATGTATTTTTTGGGAGGAATGCAATATTTCCCCAACTCACTATATGTTGTGAACAAAGTAAACTGTGACTACGAATGAAGAAAGTATGAAAAAATGTTCCCAGAAGATTTATATTTTTATTTAGCATTTAAATATATATCGTTTTAATCAATTTCAATGTACCTATTTTAATAAAAAATAACGTTTTTCAAATGTTGCTATGTGTGTCCTGCTAAATTTAAATGCCAAATTTGTATTTTAACTGATAAACAGGGTCCATTTTCTAACAAAAATGTTCATTTTCCTTTCTTCAGCAGTCCTTAAAACAAACGAAGATATGAACTATTTGGCTGGAATGATTCACTTGTTCTGCTCAGTTCGAAAATCAGAAATAAGCGAGCATCGAGACAGGGTGCAGTGATTGCCGATAAACATGCGCGTTGCTGCAGCATTACTTATGCACTGATAGCTCACGTCCGCTGTCCTTATTACGTAAAGTTTACGGAGCAAGTTTTGCGACTGAAGCGCGTTGTACGTTATTTATTACCCGGACTATATTTTAAATGGAAATGTGAGGAAGAAACCTATACCGCAAAGAATGAATGGGTCGATACCTCGATGGAGAGACAGCTTATTACCGACACGTCATCAAAAATGACACGCTCTATCGAGTGCTCCCCAAGTTTTGAATTCAGACGCTGTCACGAAGGCATCCTACCAGAGCTGAAAAGGATTTTTTTCTCATTTATCATATTTGGAACCGTGGCGTATTTCCGATGCGATTTTATCATGTGTACAGTATTTCGCTGTTGATGGTGTTTCTTTTTTTTTGGGGGGGGGGGGGGAGAGAAGTTATAATGAAACATTCACTGTAGATTAGGATCTCAAAAAGAAAATAGTATCCTGAATTTTGTTCGATAAATGATTAATAAAACATCTAATTAACAATACAGTTTACTTATGGTAGCTACTTGTACGAGGGTGCGTCAAAAAGTAATGCCTCCTATTTTTGCTCTTTTAATTGCCAAGAAAATTGAATCCAATTTACATATCTTGAAAACTACAACATCAGCGATCAATTTGTAGCTATTCCATATAATCTCCGTCCTTTTCCACAGCTTTGGTCCACCTTTTAACTAGGGCATGTATTCCAGTGTGGTAAAACACACGGTCTTGCTTCCTAAGACATTGACGCACGGACGTTTTCACAGCCTCCTCATCTTCTAAACGAATCCCACGTTGAGCTTCCTTTAGTGGCCCGAACAGATGGAAGTCTGATGGTGCCAGGTCAGGGCTGTAAGACTTGCCATCCCAATTTCTCAATTTCTGCAGTGGTGTAACGGCTTTTGTGTGGCCTTGCATTGCCAAGGAAAAGAAGAACATCTGCCATAGTTTTTGTTGGGCGAACTCAGCGAAGACGTGCTTTCAGCTTTTTGAGAGTTCTGACATATAAGAATGAATTTATTTTTTATCCCTGCTCCAAAAAATCAATCATAAGCACAACTTCTGCATCCAAAAGCATTGGCGCCATAACTTTCCCTGGACACCGGAGAGTTTTGAAGTTCTTTTTTCGGTGACGTCATGTGATGCTACGCCATTGACTGCCTCTTTGTTTCAGGTTGAACAGAATGAACCCGTGTTACATCTCTAGTAACAACTTTTTCCAGAAACTCCTCTCCCTCCAAATTGAAGCGCTGCAAGTGTTTGGAGGCCACTGTTTTCCTTGTTCCTTTGTTTTGGGCGGTTAATATTCTTGGTATCCAACGTGAACAAACTTTTG